>CM043017.1:120788543-121001458 GCA_023690525.1 Holotrichia oblita
TAAGTGATCTTTTTTTATTTCACATCGGAAGATGTTGAATTTACAAATGTTGAATAAAATAATATGAAAAACGTTTATTCGGAAGATTATATTACAATACATTTTGCAATATATTATAATATTAACAAATCCTAAATAGCAATTATATTATTGTAACATAATGAATAGACGAATAAGTTAATGTCGTTAGTCATTAGTGATTCTTATAAACTTATAAATACAAAAATGGCAAAATAAATAAAGAGCAGTTAAGATTTTGCAGTTCTAGATATCCATAAATTTGAAATTAAGACGTATTGCTCGAAAATAATTGATCAAAATAGGTTCTAAGGCTGGACATAAGTAATTCTTGCATTAGTTAACACACAAGTAAAAATATGGTGTTACGTGACGACCGTCTGCTTCAGAAGGCTCCGTTTCGGAGTTAAATCAAACCGAGTGTTCTTTCCTTATTCTGCGTCTTGTGGTGGGCTTTTTAGTCAAGGAATTACCAGGAAACCACGCATTTTTAACTGAGTAGCAACGCGCATGTTTCACTTATTTTTAAATTTCTTTTTAACGCAGAAAAATGAAAACTAAATAGGAGTACATAGATATAGGTACTTTCACTCTGTGATCACCATGTTTTTTTTTTATTTTTGTGTGGATGCATATAATTTCACACTTTAGTTAGAAATTTGTTTCAAGGAGCATTTTATACAATATTATCTATAATGCTTCTTCTCAGTTTACTGGTCCTACGTTAGATTCGCTACCCTCGTAACCTCTTCCGCAATGCACAGTCTTGCGCCCCGGACGTTATGTCATAGTTTTCGGTAATAGAGCAACAAAAGATTACTCCAAATACGTGTGTAGTTTGTGAGTTAGGTGTGCTGGAGAACTATTGAAAAAAATATTTTGTAAGTAAAGTAAATTTTTATAGCTGATCCACTAGAGATTTCAATAATATATTTAGATATCTCTCAGCATGAACATTGAAAATAATATGATTCGAATCTTTGACACTGCTAGCCAAATTCCGAGTTTTGGATTATAATCTCTCCACACATTTATAAGGATTTTTTAAAGATTACAATGATATATGCATACTTGAAAACAACAGGAGGGTTCCTTTTAAAAACTAGTATGGTTTTAATTGAAAATCATATCATACACAAAAACTAAAGAAGCCATTGATGTTAAGAGACCTACAGAACGCGACTATGCAATGAACGCATTCTTTTGACAAAAACATTCTATATACATATATAATAAAATAAATGCAAAAACATCCTCAATTAATTTTGTGTTGTAGATGAATCTTTGTTTAATTTTGTTTTGAATATTTCCCATGAAATTGACTGCTTCCTAGAGATTTGCGAGCCCCATGAAAGGGTTAATCATAAAAGAAATTTGTTTTATGTTCACTTGTAGATATTTCTATTTTATCGTCTGACCTTGAACTTACAATATCTGCACTATTTGTTTTCTGTTTGATAGAAATTTGTTCATGATTTCTTAGCAGTTTTTTAATCAATTTCGACTAAATTCAATTTTAGATCGCTATTATCTATGTATGTATGCATTTCTATAGATACACCGACTTATTTTAATGCTATTTTAGCTTAAATTAGAATCTCAAAATGTTCCTATAGCGGCAAGGAATCGAAATATATCGTGTAGTGCAGTGAGTCAAATGTTTATTTTTAAGTAGTGTACATCCGTATAATTGCCATAAAAGCGTACGAATGCTTATACATATATATAAACTTGATATAATATATATCGATATGCCACAATTCTCATCTCACTTCACTTTTCTCACTAATAAGCATCGTTTTAGTTGCAAGTGAGTAAGTGATTTGTTTTGCTGAATCATATGAGAATGAAGTGAGAAGTGAGGTGAGGAAAAGTGAGAATTGTGGCAATTCGAAAACAGCTATAATTATATCTGAAAGAAGTTAAAAAAATCATAAATGTTTCAATATCTGACTAATTGTTTCAAATAATGCTGACAATCTAAATATTAAGGAAGAATATCCGATATTAGTGAATGTATTGGCGTTTTATACAAATGCTAGAAATTTTGGAGTGATGAACTTCAAAAAAACTTCTAATGGGTGTTTTTGGTAAATGACTCTGTATATTGTTCGCTATTGTAACACATATCAATAATCGCATTGCAGTATGTAACGTATTTCAACATTTATACCCGTTATAATTCTGCTTTATTGTTACCTGAAAAGCTTTCCCTGTTACAAACATGTTAGCTATATTCGTACTCAATTAAATACCGAACTGTAAATCTACATTACTCGAAAATAAGAAATAAATAATATTTTATTTAAAAATATTAATATACTATTGGAATAATAAATATTTTATTTAAAAATATAAAACACGCAAAGGAAGTCAAACTTTGAAGGAAGCTGTAGTAGTCCAAAATTGGGCAGTTCCACAGCTAAAAAGAAATATATCCTATAGTACAATCTGTCAGTCTGTGTCGGTATTCGCTTGTTAGTAAAATTCGATAGATCTGAATTCTAAGTAATTAATCTAATTATGTTTCGGTTTTAAAGTTAAAAATGTTCAAATTATTATAAGATCAAAACTACACAAATAAATCTCATTTTTTGCGCATTGTTATTGTAGATGATCAGCTGATGCTCCAATAATAGCTAACAAGGTTACTTCAACCAATTAATTAAAAAAGCTTCACACACCTCTAATATTACTGCTTTTATTCGTTGCGTGCTAAATGATGCTTGAGTAACAGTTTCATCGAACTTATAGGTTATATCCTTCCTGTACAATGGAAGTTTCATTGATGCTTATGCCATTACAATTTGTCCTTCAGCGGGACATGGGCTCGTCTCTTAATGGATACAGATCCTATATACCTATTTCGCTTTTATTTTTAGCACTACGATTGCGTCGAAACGGCGCCTGTGACCTATTAACTGGTTTTCCTCGTGTGATGATCCGTTTTCCTTTGAAAGTTTCACGTTAATTCGCCTTAAGTCTACATATAGATACGGAAAATTAAAACAATTAAGCAACCGGCTGACATTTTCAACAAACGTTGAAAATGTTTGTATACCAAGTAATTAAAACAGATGTATAAATCTGGTTGTTAATATTGGTATATTTAAAAACATGAAAAAAGTTTTTGAAATAAAGGAAATTATTTTTGTATCTGTGTGAATAAGTCTCTAAAAGCTACATTAAAACCAGTTATGGAGCAGTGTTTTGCGGAGCTTAGGTTAAAGAAACTTAATTTGTTGGCAAAAAAATTCTTGTAAAGAAAGGATGGCCAATCTCTACAAAAAAAAACAGGAACGATTGTAGTAGCGTGATGTAATATTACTAATTCAAAAGCAGATAGACCAAAGAATATTTCGCTTCGACAACCGCTGCATAAATTGTCTATTATTATCTAAATTTATTAACAAAAAACTGATCAAGGTATTCGAGAATGCCGTAGTTTGAAAAACATTCTATGATTTCTATATCAATGTGTGTCTAATATAGTAGTCTTTCTGAAAAATATACGTCGCTGTATGAACGTACTGCAAAATGTACAATTTTAGAAGGATATTTTGATTATTACATAACTTTAATATCGTTAAAAAGGTTCTTAGATCGTCTAATCGCATCTTTTCTTTTTGTAATATAAATTTGACTCAAATTATATTGTAAATGGAGTTTAGCTAAAATTTTTCTAATAATTAATATTTTGTATTAACTTCAGCCTGAACCATAAAAACGCATGTTTAATGTCGGGACTTTTCCTAAATATATACTTTTACGTATTTCAGTACATATATATAGATAGCACTTGATGAATAATGTTATCAGTGCCATTCAGACTTATAATTTCATGTATTTTAATGAATCTGATATTTTATTTCTGATCCACGTAAAATAAAAACATTAAAAATGTCTTCCTATCTGAAGATGGGAAAAGCTTTATATAAATAGTCTTTTTTGAGTTAAGCCCAAAAAATGTTCCAATAAGTCGAATTATGCTACAGGAAAAGCAAAAATTTTGCAAAAAAAAATTAAATGAAACATCGTCATTGGGAACACTGGTTGGTTGAATAGATTTTAAACAACGCTATGGAATAGAACTTTTAATAGTATCAAGCGAAAGCTTATCTCACTCACAGAAAAATTTGCACCAGCAACAAAATTGCAAAGTAATGAATTTTTTGTATTATAAAAATTTCAAAATAGTATGGAAGAAAATATAAATACTTAAAAGCTGGTTCCATGATGTATTTGTTTCTGAAGTAAGTGTAAAATGTATTGAACCATTGAAAAGCCTTGCTAATGTTTCTCTGTCCTTAGATACCAAAATTTCAACACGATACACTCTACTATTACTAAAGAACGGCTCTCAGTCATTTCCTGGAAGAGGCGTTAAAGAGTGATAACGGTTTCATTAGTGTAATGTCACCTAATGTTACCCCCTTGATACAAACTTTGGATCAAAATGCAATAAGAATAATGAAGCATCTTTATTAAAGCACATAAATGCATAAGGTGTACAGTCAAGTCGTCAAGTCCAGTCAGTACAAAATTACAAAAAATTGTCATACAGAAATATTATGCCTACAAAGGATGGCGAAGAAGATATTTATAACAATGCAGTCAGAATGATTATAAATCTTTTGCAACATATTCTATTAAATGAGAATAGAATCGTAAAATATATATGCTATATAACTTATGAGTACAGCTGGAATAAAGACGTGAACCTGAAAAGGAAGCCAATTATAATACAATAACAGAAAAATCTATTTCAACTGATTAAGCTGTAATATCATTTAATGAAGTGATTCAGTGGATTGAGATTAATTGATTAGAAATTAATTATTTCACATCACTTGCATTGCATAATTTACGATAAAAGTATCAAATAGTAAGCTACTCCAAAAAATTGCATTTATAAATATTTTTTTTTTGTATATCAATAATGAAAACATGTGTCCCTTTTTAGAAAGAATTACGATTCAAGATTACTTTGTCTAATAATTTCAATTAATTTTAAAATTAATATATGTATTTTTTGACCTTTATGTACTTATCTTTAATTTATTAATTTATTTTAAAATAAATGTTTACTAACAAAGAATATGGACGTTTTTATCTTACTCTTTTCAACTTGCAAATAGTAAAATCCTCGAAACCTGACGTGTAAAAATTAGTTCCAGGCGATTTGACTGTATCAATTTTTAATTTCTTACTCATTTTCTGTTATATACAATGTATTTATTTATATATAAATATCCTTGTAACCAATCAGAAAGCGCTGTATACTTCTCTACATCTATCGGAATAATACTGGAGCATTCCACTCTCTTGGGTTACATTGATTTCAATCATATATACATAGAATACCTGTCAAGTCGGCTAACACTGGTTTAGGCTGGATAATGTGGGAAATGCCCGAACTGAAACGTGGTAAGCATACAATATAATATGCACGGTGCACGTGTTTACCTTATTTCTGCACACTTGAGATATGTGTAACTTCGAATTATATAGGTGTTTGTATCAGAACATGTATGTTAGCATATAATGTTGGCTAACTAATTTTAAAAATAATCACATTTACAGCGACCTATACTGATACCAGCGTTAATTATAGTAATAAACATCCAAATTGCAATAAAACAAAAACAAATAAACGCCTTTTTTTATTACAGTAAGTGCTTATAAATACATATTTGTTTGGTAAAACGTCCTTGTCCTCATACTAAAGACATGATTGACGTTATTGAGAAATGTTATTAATATTAAATAGCTAATATATCTTTAAATAACTATAACACTTCTCAAGTAACAAATGTATATTTTGCCAAAATAGAATTTTTGAGACATTCAGTCTGTATCCATAGTACACGATTTAACAGCTCTGTTAAACCTTTCGGTACATGTTATATTATATACATTATATACTTAGGGTGTATATCAATGTTGATGCCTTCAAAGCAGTCCCCCTTAGATATTATGGACTTGTGCCAGCGCTTCTTCCAATCCTCGAAACACTTCTCAAACTCGATCTTTGGGATTGCCCTTAGCTCTTTCAGCGATGCGCTTTTAATGTCATATATGTATGTTTGTAAAGCGACGGCTCTCTAAGGTTCTCTTTATTTTTGGAAATAGGAAAAAGTCAGACGCAGCTACGTCTGGCAAATATGGAGGCTGGGGCATCGTTACAGTATTGTTTTTGGCCAAAACTTCACGAGCAAGCAATGAAGTGTGTGCAAATGTGTTATTGTGGTGCAAAAGCCATGAATTGTTTCTCCACAAATCCGGGCGTTTCTTTCGGATTGCTTCACGCAAACGGCGTTGAACTTGTAGGTAGTACTCCTTATTGACCGTTTGACCTCGTGGCAAAAATTCACGATGCAATGTGCCATTAAAATCGAAGAACACAGTGAGCATAACCTTCACGTTTGACAGCACTTGTCAAGCCTTTTTCGGTCTTGGCGAGTCAGGATGCCTCCATTGGGACGATTGAGCTCTAGTCTCGATGTCATATCCGGAAACCTGTTATAACACGTTTCAGTAATTCCTCATCGCGTTGACTTTATTTAGTGACTCCCGAGCAACTTCCATTTGACGCTGTTTATGTTAAAAATTCAACAATTTTGGAACAAATTTTGCGGCTACGCGTTTTATACCCAAAACATTCGAAGAAAATTCATGACATGAGCCAATTGATATGCCAACACCATCATTGATTTTTCTGTGATTCAGCGATTGTTTGTAACCATTTCTCTCACTTATTTCCACGTTTTCATCGGTTGTTTATGTGGGGTAAACTCTTGTTTTACTCATAGCAGACTCACCATAGACCTTTGTTAACATTTTCCACACTTTGTTACACTTTATTTCATTTTTTCGCAAAATTTGATACATATTTTTTGATCCATTTGTTTTAGCAAACGAAAATCGTCGAGCTCATAAAAACACGACTGTCATAGACAAACTATACAATGAATACAGGGGCATGTATACTAACATAAAAAAATCTCCAAACCCGCGAAATTTAAAAATTCTCGATATATCTTGAACACACCTCGTATATAAGGCATAACAGAGCTGTTAAACGCGTACTGTGAATACAGACTTCGACTGAATGAATGAAAGTTGGACATAAAAAAAATTAAGTAATTCAACTAACCAATGAAAATCCTTGGAGTAATCAGTAATCAGTCATAGAATATCTGAATATTGGTACAAATAATTCTTGGAAGGCCGATCAAACTTATTAAACTTTATGAGGTTGTAAAAAATTCACATTTTAGTTGTTTAAATTCTCACAAATAGGGTATCTGTATATAAAAATTTAGTGGCTAGGCAAGTACCGGTTTGAGCTACAATTCGCTGTTGGGACATAATTAAGAGCGCAACATTATTTACAGGAAACATATTTACACACACAATTTATGAACTACGAACTGCAGTGGATACTCTTGACAAGCAATATAGCTTAGAAAGCCATTGCTGCACCCGACAGGAAAAAACAAAATCCCAGATATTCTTTGATAGATTGATAGAGTTTACCACATTACAGATGTACAGATTCTAGGATATGTTAAAAAATGCAGTATGTGTTGTTATGTATCAGAATATTTTGGACCAACCTTCAATAAAAAGGAATTTGGTATACAGACGAAGATTATACTGCATGTGAACCGTTTCATTCGCTAAAGGATGTTTTATTTATTTGATGTGTGTGTTTAGATATTAACTTAAACATTTAAAAATGTCACTAATATTCTCTGACTCTGACAACTTTTTAATAATGCCAAATGTACATCTTCAAATAAACTAGATTTTATTTGTGTGATGTGTAGTTATAACAAACTGCAATGGTGAAATACATAAAGTAGGTACTAGTGTCAATTGCATGAATTAAAAAAGGAAATAACTTTTTTATACACATTGAGTTAAACAGTTTCATTGACTTGTATTTGTTCACATTTCCACCTAAACTGTTAATTGCATTCTTCCGGCCTACACGAGCGCGTAACAAGTGTTTGTGACATTTACCGATCATTCACAACAAACGCAAATTACACAAAACCATTTACTAGTAAGAGCATTCATATATGTAGGTTTTATACAACCAAACTCTGAATAAATCGCGTAACGTATTCACAAGTTTATCTCTGCGACTGGAAGCATGATTTAGAAATGTTTCAAGGTAGCGGATTATTCTTGACCTGTTTTTAATTCAAACCAGAAAAAAGTATGTCGTTTGCAATTCATGGTCTTGAGGTTTTAACGTTTAAAATATTTGTTTCAAAACATCGCTTTTAAATGATGTGCACACATGAAATTAATAAATATGTTATGAAAATGCAATAAAAACAAACGGGGTCAAATCTGCATTATTTTATAAGTGATTATAACGATAAGAATCTTTCTCGTAATTAGTTGATTTGATGTGAAAAATTCCTTACAAATCTTGCTATATTAGACAGGTCAGTAGTTTATTTTATCTTATTTTGAATAAAGAGTTTATCATTTTAGTTTTAGAAGAAGTAAATTGTATGGTAAGGTATCTAGTTTTTACGTTGCTTTCTTACAATTCTCTGTTGATTCACAAATGAATAATTTTTTTAGTTCCAAATATATGACGTAAAGTTTTTATTCTTGGTTTTGTAATTGATTTCATCAGAAATGTTGTTTTCCTGTTTTTGAATTTCAAGATCAATTCAGAATGCGATTGAAATATAATATCATTAGAATCAAATGTGACACCTTCAACGGATTAGTAGACAAATTTGTATGAAATATAATGCATTCGAGTTGCTAACAGACAAGCAACCTAGTCTTCTGGATGATACCAATCGAAAACATCGTCGATACTGGATTGTAATGATTGTGAAACATAATTATAGATTTTCTACCATTTATTTACTAAAACAAAAAGTTTAATTATTGTAATGGGTTATTAGCTCATTACATTCGACTATACATTAAAAAAATAATTCAATTTAGTAATGTTAATTAAAAAATAATTAGTTTAATATGATGATTAAATTTATGCAAATACATGCATAAATGTTCTTAAAAAAATTACATATTTTAGAATATAAAATACCATTTATTTTATAGGCGGCTCGGCCTCAAATATGCGTAGAAAACTATGACAATATTGAACTATTAACGTGTTTGTATTTAATTATATTGCTTATTGATTCAATGATTGTGATGGAATAAATCCAAAGAATACCTTTTGAAACAATGAGTGGAATATAAAAGTGGCTTTTAATTTGATAAAAGCGGTTTCTTTAACCTGGTTGACCCTACATGGAGATTATTTATATTTACTTTGCTGAAAGTGTTATAATAAATGCACAAAATAAAAAATTGTCGAATAATTCATCCTTAACTAAAATGAACAATAATTGGTTACAAATTCATAAAAGACATATGTTTATACGTAGGCAAGTGCAAATCAAATTATGTAAAAACAAATGTAAAACAATATTTTCTTAGTAATGAAACAGGAAATATAAATGACTAGTGATGTATCACCAACTCAACCACACAGTTGATAAAAATGGAAACAATTTGCGAAGGATTTTATAGAAATAGGAACGAAACTTGTATGACATCATCAAAAATTAACCACTGTAAAAAGCAAAATAACTGGAATTTCAATTTATTTTGTCCTTGTTTCTGTCGTGTTGGTAATTATATTTACAAAACATTACCCTAATTAAATTATATGTAAATTGCTTTCCTTTTCAATTAATTTATGGTACCCAAAAAGAATAACACTGTAATTCAGTTAAAAGGTTCCTATATATAGCAAGTGTACGTTACATATAACAATCATTATTCACTTTCCATAATCGATATTACTTGATGGACGTGCTGATATCTGCTTTTGTATTAAAAAAAACTGTTAGAATGATTACAGAGGTTTTATAACTATTTTTATTTACAATCATTGTTATGTTTCCTGCATCATACATATATGAATAATATTTATCTTAACAACAAAACCGCATTATTATACAATTTATTCTGGATGTGATGGTGTAATATTACACATTAAGAGTGTGTGGTTTTAATTGGAAATACTTAACAGAATAAATAAGTTTTGAATAATCGCTGTACTAACCATTAAACCCATTTAAAACCAAGTTATTAAAGGTCTAGGCTAGAACTTTATTTCCATGATAAAATGTACTGAAAAATGGAAATAATGCAAATTAAAACGGTGATATTAAAATATTAGTATGAAGGCAGGCACTGGTAAAATAATTTAATTTAGTATTGATTTTATTGTAATGGTTGTTTTGAAATCCTATTGTTGAATGTCAATCACAATAGCTTAGGTGTAAGGAAGGGTTTATAAATAGGATGAATAAGTTATCAAAATGTATCAGGTGTAGAAAAACTTGTCATCAAAGGCATAATATTCGACTTTTCAAACCAACTGCACTTCTGTAGAATGAATATGATTCAGAAAGGCACGTTTGTTATCAATCATTCTATAGTTTAGAATAAAAGTTTTAAATCCATGAATTTCACAGTTAAAAGGACAGAGTTTACTTTAAATCAGTACGAAGCGTGCTCTTTCACGTACAAAAAGCATGGATGCCAATTTGTTTGAAAATATAATTTTAATTTGAACTGTTATTCATTGGAGTAGTGATCTTCAATCAAGCGTATAACATTATTTGCATTAAGAATATTAATTATTCAATAGGTATGATTAAAATGAAACTTATGATGTGTATCACTTGAATTGAATACTTGCATTTTTAAATTAAATATACTACACCCTACCAACCAAAGGTTGTGGCTATGAAAAACAGGGCAACTCATATTTAGAACGAACAATTTCTTAACGCAAATTAAAAAAAAAACTATTTGACATCTTTGCTAACAACCCAAACAGGATTTTCCGTAATATTTTCTTTTTTTCACAGTTTTAACGAAGCAGAATATCGAAAATTACCAACAAATCAATCGCAAGAAATTTTCTATAGAAAAGTCTAGGACAACAGTATTCTGACTATTATAGTTTTCTAATTCAATTAGAAGCGTCTTACTATTAGTTGTACTGTATAAAACATCTAACTGACAATATTTTTCCAATACCTATCGAAAATTTTTCCAAATTTAAAGCTTGTAAAAATAATGCTATGAAGATTCATAATCTATTTTTCAAATTGAAAGATAACTTCCATTTTGGTGCAAGTTAAAAAGTTAACTCTATTTACTGTCAGGGTTGTTACGTACGTCAAACATCACAATGGCCAACGAACATCACCAATTTAATGTCATTGATATTGAGATGCTTCAACTAGAGTCACATTACAAAAATAGAATTCTTCTGCAAATGTTGCACTTGCACAAACAATTCAACAATTTCCAAGCACAATTTCCACAATTAAATAACATCTACTGTAATGTATTTACAAGAAAATTACTTAAATGTTATATATCGTATATAAAATTCTATCAAATTGTTTAACATACATTAAGAAACTTACGTTGTGAGTTTTACATTTAATTACTTTGATCCATTGTGTAATTATTTGAAAATTTGTTAATCTTGTACTAATGCTGATGAAGTTTGCAAGTTACATCGATTTGTAGAAATTTTGAACAATTAGTATTCTAATTATTATAATGTGCAGTTAAATATATTTAGTGCGATAGTAAATAAATAAAGAATCAACAAAATGCAACTTCTGTGTTTGGACTGTTTGTGAATAGATGGTGAGTTTAAGATAAACGTTAACATGGACGGATACATAAAGTATTTAATGATGTCAATCAATAGACAAGAACATACTTCAGAAGATCACTTTTGTTACGCAACGTGCATAAATGGAAATGCTGAGTTGGCCGAATTCCATTTCAATGTTTTCTGCCGAGCATTCGTTAAAAAGAATGAAAGAGGACATTGAGTCTGAATGACATTCCCTCTTTTAGAATGCACTTTTAATTTTAAATGGCAGTGAGATTCGCTTATACAAAATAAGTTGCAGTTAACCTTTTCATTTAATTTTAAAGTCGCTCCCCACCGCCCAAGCCGGGATGAGGCTATAGCTTCCAAATTTCAGACCTTCATTTCCATTGAAAATAATTTTGCTCTAGGTTTTTAATAATTTCACAATTTCTGGTTCCTGTAAACTTTCATACTATAGTTAAAATTGTAGATATTGTACTACATGCAGTATCAGGTGCTTTTGAGTAACTCTGTACATACATCTGATAGTTTTAAAGAATAACATAACAATCTCTACTTATTATATTCACTATGGACACTGGACAGATACAAAATTAAAAATTTTCGCTTAAAAAATCAATTGCACCATTTTTAGTTACTAAGCATTAACTAATAATACCATTTTCTTAAATAATCTATTACTTTTTGGATAACAAATAATTATAAACTAATTAGTAAAATTAGTTATAGCAAATAATGGTAACAAACGAGTTAAAAATAGCCTATAGTACAAACGTAACGCGATTCAAAGTTTGCAACAGCAATTCCAATAATTGTATGTTACTTTCATGTGACCGAAATTAACGTGCTATTGAATACCTGTCTTGCAAACAATACGAAAACCTCACCTAAAAGGGATCCACTAGTATAAACCAGTTTGCTTCGATGCGAAGGGTTTTCTTAGACTGTTGTTTCAATAGCATCGTTTCGTTCCAGTCGGTTCCAGTTTATGCCATAGGATTCGTTTCCTCTAGTTTTATATTCTGGGATATACATACATATGTGCTTCTATTTAACGTATTTGACGTCATATACAACGCCATGGTACGCATATATGTATACTTGTGCGCTAATTCTGGGTATGGCAGTTTGTTGTGAAACAAGGCGATTAAACAGATGTAATGATAGCAGAGGTTATTCCACGGTTTTTGTATGCTCGTGTGCACCTACATCACAGTGAAGACTTAATTGATGCTTGCACACGTACATCGTAACAGTTATATTACACGATTAACCTTCGAAATCGATAGTGGTTACCGTAACATACATATTTATCGGTGTCATTATTGTTATCGAAAAAAATACCGGTTAACGGTATTATAATTAAACAAAGTCAAAAATTTCACAATAAAAATTATATTTCGCACAAACTTTGCCGCCCTTTTTCACCTCATTAGGAGCTGATTTAAACAATTTGTTTCATTAATTTTGTCAAAGTTAGTGCTCTTTGACAAAATTTAATAAGGAAATATAGAGAATTATTAAGTGTATTCAAAAATGCAATAATATATAGGGTGTTTCAATTAAAAAAAGTGACTTTAATCGATGTGAACTTGGTTGAAATAAACGTTAATTTTGGACGACCCTATATCAATTATGATAAATTTTAGGACGTAAATTTGATTTCGGCTAATAGCATGCCAAATATGAGATCTTTAGCTGCAATGCCTTCAGAAATACAGAATTTTGAACATAACGTTGTAGTTTGAAGAAAATTGAATCACTCAAAAACTGCTAATTTTTTATATAGAGTGTCTTAGTAAGTTTTGATGCAGAATTGTATGGCCGATACAAAAAACTCATAAAAAATATACCATGCTATTTAAATCAAGAAAGTTGACGTCAACTTCCAATACACCGGAAGTTGACGTAAATAATTTTGCTGATGAGTTCAGATGATATCAGTTATAATTACAAGTTTTCAGAAATGTTGAATTTCAAGAACATCAAAAGTTCTAACGAACCAGTTCTCGAATGAACCTGTATATAAAACAAATAGCAGATTCATGCAGGAAATAAGTTGTAATGTCTGGAATTGAGCTTCGACTTAAGAAAATGTATCGCCCATACATATTTTAGGTTTACTAAATGATGGTTGCTTATTATTTTCGTTGTTAATCTGAAGAATATTTTTAATAGTAATGATAATTTGTAATAAAAAAGTAATCTACATTAAGCTGTTTTGTTTAGTAATATATTGCGTTCAATGCTTTTACAAAATGTTGTATTTTCTATTCTCCGGTTGTAAAGAAAAATGTTTCAGACAATCACAAAGAAACAAAGTCATTTATATAAATGAATATTAAACCAAAATAATAAAGGCATTCTTTGCTTTTCATTGCTTATATAGGTATAGTTTATATACATATTACAGATTATGTATTTTTCTTTTTTCACTAACACGTGCACCATTTATGCAGTTCACATTCAAACTAGAAATATGCGCACATGTCCTATTATTACGTAAGATCTAACTTATTCGTTCACGTTTAGATCATTGAAATTCAAATTCAATTATCACCGCACGTATGTATATACAAATATACGTTTAATCTTAGGGATAAATTGAATTAGCATAACGCATACTTATTTGCATACACTATACATATGTAAATACTATATTTATTTACTTCAGTTTGTAGTGGTGGAAATAAATACCTTGAGTATATAGTGCTAAAAAATGGTGCAATTTTAAATTAAAATAATACAACTTGAAACGTGCCTAGTTATTCGCTACTCCGCGAGAGGGCAGCAGTGTCATAACTTAAATGTCATAATATAGAGTACATACCTTATTTATTGTTGTTGTTGTGGTGTTTATTGTACCTTTGTGTTAATTCATTATTTCTTGAATGTGTTAAAGCTTACCGTTATTCTTATACATGTGTTGCCTCTTGAATTTCATATTTGCAATAAAATACTAACGAACTTATCCATCGATGTATGTCGATGTACACTTTCATTAATATTATTTAAGGGACTATATGTTAATACATATGTATTAATCCTACATTTTATTTAATCTAACATGTAGAATGCGTCTCTGAAAAGATCGGATAAATTTGCGCAAACATCTCCAGTAGTAATTTACACGATTCTCCTTTATTATATAAATTTGATTTTTTAAAACGATTTAATCAAAGGTGCAGAAGACTAGTTAGTGCTTGTCGTTTGTAAATATATTCGGGCTACTATTACTACTACTCCATAATGGAGGACTACGGCACACAAGATCGCTAACTTTAACATTTGCATAGTTCTGAAGCTTGGCTTTGAAAATTATAGATTTTGGTGTTCGAAATATTCAGTGTAACAAAATTCTGGAACCGGAATTATGAAAAAATTGATGAAATTCGTTAAGCCCACGATATTCGGAAAATTGGTATACTATTTGAAATTAATGGGCTAAGAAGAATACAAAGTATGTGGTAAATATATTATGTCCAAGAAATTGAGAAATACTTTTTTAAGCGCTGATCCTGCTTTTATGATGCGTAGGTACAGTTCTATGTGATACCAACTTTTTTCGACATTTGCATTGCTTATGTAGAATAGTATTAGACTTAGTTTTGAATATATTTGAAAGATTTTATTTACATGCACACATGTTGAAAAACGAAATTTTTGATAATACAAAACCATAAAAATTTTACTGGATGTAAATATTGATATATGTATGTATGTACACTACCGGCCATTAAAGTTATCAAAATTTAATTTTTTAATAATTTAATTATTATAAAAGTTTATAGAGAAATTTTGGTTCAGTATAAGTAAGTATTTAAGGCAAAAATGCTCATTAAAATAAATGCAACAGGGAGAAATTTCGATGTACCTATCTTGAAAACGGTCAATAAAATCATTAGGAAACGATGTTCAATGGAAGAGGGGTTAGCAGGTTTATAATTAAGGGGCGGGTCTAGGGGGTTGTAAAGGTTTATGTACGTGTCTCCGAACATATTAGAAAGTAGTACTTGTAATATTCGCATGAAATCAGTTTGTTAATCAACCGTTATTTACACGCATATTCCGTTGAGTATTTGTTGACTCATTATTTAACAAAATGCCGAAAGGAAAGCCGATACCTGTAGAAAAGCAATCGGCTATTCTCACATTACATGAGGAAGGGTATTTCGTGCGCATAATTGCGGAAAAATGGCAAATTACAAAATCAACTGTACAGTATTCGTCGGTACCGAACCATCAGATCATTGAAAGACTATTTCGGCCAAAACTGAGGATGCCTATGGAAGATCAGCGCCTTAAAGTACTAAGCAAGCGAAGTCGACGATTGACAGCTTACGAAATCGCAGCAGAATCAAACAGGGGACGCGAACGACCGATTTCTCTAATCACCACTAAATGCCGCTTAAGAGAAGCCGATCTTTTCGGTTATGTTGCAAAAACACATAAGAATTGGACAGAAGTTCGAAATCTTTGGTCAGAAACGCAGAGTTTTCGTTAGGCGATCGAAAGGCGAAAGAATATTGCGCGAGTGTGTCGTTCCTACAGTGTTGGTTTGGGAATGCTTCAGCAGTGCAGGGACCGAAGATTTGGTAAAAATTGACGATATTATGCGCGGGTTGCGTTTAATTGGTCAGAATTTCGTATTTGCACACGATAACGACCCCAAGCATACTGCACGAATATGTAAGGACTATCGGACGGATTTGAACCCCATCGAGCTACTGTGGGATGAGCTCAACAGACGAATACTAAGAATCTGTCCAACATCAGAAGATCATCTGTGGGAACTACTTCAAGCTGAATGGAACAACATTTCTGGTAAAACTTTGACAAAATTAATAGAACGAATGCCACGAGTGGTACAGGGAGTGTTACGCGCCAAAGGAGGCTATTTTGACGAACAAAAGATATAGTTATTTTATAATATGGATGTTTTTTTTGTGTTATTTCTTTTGCGCTTATGTTTTTACTTCTAGCATTAAATTTTTATTTTCTTTTACATTATTACCGTTTTTATTCATATTTCCTATAATTCATTAGTTGTCCTAACTTTAATGACCGGTAGTGTATGTATGTATATTGAATTTTGGTGTTCACTATTCAGCCTGTATGAGTTTTACTGTGCGGTCAATCGTCATTTTTGAGTAGCCATACTCTATTTATCATCCTGTATTTATATGTAGTACTATTTTAATAATTGTCCTAAAGTATTGTGGTAGTGTAGTGGTTTACATATAACCAGGTAATAAATAATGTACAGGAAATGCTAATTATTTACGTGTTACAGCGTTGCTAAACTTGGCATCTATTTTAAAACCGGTTAGACGAATCGATGTGGACCAAACTAGATCGAAGAAGATATTTATAATCCTGATCTTCCCGTTAACGTATGTTCGTAATGCAAGAGGGTTAGAATATTATTCGGTTAAAATCTAAAGCATTGAGCGCGCAATATTATATCGTATAACTTAAATATAGTTAAAATTTTCTAAATATTTGAAGAGTTGCATTATATCCAGCGCATGTGTAAAAAAGAAAATGATAGGTTCTTAAAATGAATTTATAAAAACTTAGTTATTATAATTTATAAGCAAAAGTTCTAATTAATTTTTGATTACCCTTCGTACAGTGTAACTCTTAGAATATCTCCAGTTATGCATTTTTATTATAAACCGTTTCACGTAGTATTTAGTTGTTGAGAATATACTAAACTATAAATTCCCTTGAATATTAAGACTAAACCAAAATATAGTTCTTTAACAAATTCTAAAATAACTAAAAGACCATCCATAATGGTATTTAAAAAATCGGTTAAAAAGTGTAGACTTGATAAATCCAGTCACTTGTTTATTTATCTTTTCCTAAATATTTCTTATGTGTGTATTATATGTACAATGTGTAACCAAAGTCAGGAATATTGAACATGGAACAAAAACGAGTTGTATGAAAAACGCTCGGACACGTCGATTTTTGTTTTTTGAGTGTATTGTTTTTAGTATACTTTTAATGTTCAGTATAAACAAAAGGTTGATGTATGAGCAGACTTAGTAGGGGATAGAATATTAGGGCCATATTTTTGGAATGAATGACTCTGAATGCTGATGGGTATCTGAATTTTCTTCGTTTTGAGCTGGTCTCAGCTCTAGCCATATTATTTCCAAATGTAGAAGATCCAGACATTCCTGCTGAAAGAATGTGGTTGCAACAAGATGGTGCACCACCTCATTACTCAGCACCGGTAAGAGCGTTTTTAAATGACGTATTTGCCAACCGCTGGACCGGAAGACGCGGTACAATAGAATGGGCGGACCGGCCGCCGGACTTAACACCCCTCGATTTTTTCTTATGGGAACATTCGAAAATAATAATAATAATAATAATAATAATATGGTTTTATTGTCCAACAACAACCAATTACAGGACAAAATTACAAAGTTATACATTAAATACATACATACACATAAAAATGAATAGTTACACTAACTGATTAATTGAATCAACAAAAATATCATTATAATAAAAATTAGCTGCTCGAGACATCGTTGTCAGTGGTGATGACTGTAGCAGGTTTGTTCGTGAAAATGGGGTAGAAAAAGTGCAGGAATAACGGGAACATAATCTAGGAACTAAGAAAGCAAGGTATACGAACACAGATTGAACAGTATAGAAGATTTAAAAAACGCAATCAGTGCTAAGATAAGTTTGATAACCCCGGAGACCATCAAACATGTGCAGGACGAATTTGTCCATCGCTTAAGGCACTGCGAAACTACAGGCGGAGCACAATTTGAACATTTATTGTAATAAATGCTGTCTTATGTATAAATTTATAAAATAAAAATATTCTTAATGTCTTAATTCTAGAGATTTTTTAAAATAATTTTTAACCGTTAAGACGCAGATCCAACGTATATACCATACCATATATTCAGAAAAGAAAATACTATCGATCTTTGCTCAAAAAAATTGGGATTGCTATTTAAAAAAATATTCGATGACGTCAATCACTGAAAACAATTGACTACAAAACATTGAAAATTAAAAACGAAACACTCAAAAAACAAAAATCGACGTGTCCGAGCGTTTTTCGCACAACTGATTCATTTTTGTTCCATGTTCAATATTCCTGACTTTTGTTACACACTGACCACACTGTATACCAAGTAACAAATCCGATATGGTTTTAAACACGCTGTTTTCTCTCTATTTGTCTGGGTAATTTCAATTATTTCGAGCGTATAACAGGAGGCGGAGCGGATACTGTAGAGCGCGTGAATAGTAAAATATAGACATCAAAACAGTGGGAGAAAAATATTATACATAGAAACTGTTCAACCAGTCAACGATTTGACAATCTATGTATTTCAACATCATCGTCATCAAATACTAGTAAGTAATTGGTTGTTCTACTGCTGTATATTTACCTTCCTCAAATAATTTTTGTTTCTTTTTTCCGGTTCTATTCGTAACACTAGTAAATGCTGAACTACAAAATTTGTTTCTAGAAGATGTCATGAATTAAATTGGTTGTGTCTTAAATCGATTTGGCGATTTAACCTAAACCTACAAGTTCATCATGTGCCGAGAAACAATTTCTGCAAATTCTTCTAAAAAATCCTTGCATACATCTCTGGCAGAATAATCAGTAATCAACAATAATTGTGCTTAATTTTTATATGATAAATGTCAACCATGTACCGTTCTGTTTTTGATTAAGAAGGATAAGGAAAATACCAAGGCCATTATTAAACAGTTAAAAAATTATAAAGATATTTTCAACCTGTCAATTTGAATTAGATGACACTTGAGATGATTATAAAGAACACCTACTTTAGAATAATGTTAATTCTCTAAGCTTTTAGACGTGACTGCTGTTTATCCTAGTTTTTCATATCTTACATAGGACACAAATTTTGTGGCTCTCAATTTATCTGCAAAATAAATGGATTACTCTTATCGTTTTTACATCCTAACATGAATTGTTTGAGTCTCAGGGTATTTAATGGTACTCTTATTACATATTGGTGGAGGCGTTTTGTCATTTTTAATTTTACATTTCTGTTTCTCATATTCTATTCAACATACACCTACATAATTGTCTATTGAAATGCTCTTCATTTTTTTTTCTGTTTCTTTAGACCTTTCCATGAGATTACGCCTTACAGTTACATTATATTCTAACTCATTCTCTAGTTTTATTTTAAGTAGGGGAAATGCTGCACATATAGTGGACCTAGAAGTCGCGTTCATCAAAATAAATATATGACAGTATTTTATAACTTTTTATAGTTAACGTTTATAGTTTACGTTTCATAACCATGTACATTACAATGGCGCTTAGTTTTGGTCTCAGTAATATGTGTGGTGCTATCTTGCAGTAGCTGTAAAAATCATTCAACCAATTTTTTTTTTTTGAAACCGAAGTGTATTTATTTTCTAGGCGTTTAATTATTTACTATATCATCTCGTTCGCATATATTTGTTTACTTGTGCAGTCGTAAGCCCCCGGTGGTCGCAACGGTTTGCGGTAGAGCCGCGATAGCCCTACCTGGTGGTTCGACTCCACTTCGGGACGGCATATTTTTATATAAAAATATGTTCAATTAATTGGCGTTTGGCAAAAATTGCATTATATTGTATCATTCAACCAAGTTACCATTTACAGCGACATTTATTTTCATGTGCGTGATTTTTAGATCTCACTGTATTTTCGGTTGAAGCGACACATTCTTTTTTACCTTTATTTGATATTTGAACTTAGTTTAGGTTTAAAGAGAAATACCTTTATTCTGCACCAATATGTATTTAAGCTGCTGTTACACGAGCAATAATAACGTTAATAGCTTATCATTATTTTCTGCAATTAGCAGTAAACAAAATTCCCCTGCAATCTAAATTTATAATAAACTTGTGACTTGTGTTGCTGCATCGTCATAAGAATAGCGTATAGTTTCAAGGACAGTAAACTATATCGTAAAATAATTTTAAATGTCTATGTGCTTAAACACTATACAGCAGTACATATGTATACAAAGACAGCATAAATATTTATAAAAGAGATAGAATAAGTGAAATATGATAGAAGCATGCTGACACATTCATGCTTGGTAGTACTATATTGAATTCAGTCGACAGCATTTTATAGTTTGTCTCGCCTAAAAATGTATGTATGTACCTATATGTAAATGCACGCTCATAAAGGTAATGATAGTGCACATTTGCTTCCTTAAATATTTATACTATATAACAAGGGTTGAGGAATGTAATTTTGATTTATTGATACATCTTATTGTATATTATATAGCCATTACATCCCCTCAAAAATATTTATTGTTAAAACTAGATTGTTATTTCTACAGTAGATTCTTAAATTAAACTTTAGTTTTTCGTTTACAATCTTTTGAGCATATAATAAGTTAATAAGTGATAAATTTTATTGGAACAATTTAGTTGGGACATATTTTAAGTAAAAAGAACTTTTTCACTTTGAATCGTTGCCATATCCATTCAGAAAAATTTCATCACAAGAAAATATTCTAATTTCAGATGTGTATGAAATTGTGAGGCGATCTACAATATGATCTAAAGCAGGAAAATATGTATGTACATAATGGTTGTCAACACCATATGCTGATGATATAGCAATTACATACATATGTATATACCGGCAGATTAAGAATACTATCTCCGGAAAGTACAAGACACTAATACTTATACAGAACTGGTATGAAGAGATAAAACTGAAGGTAAACTCTTTTAAAACCTTATTTGTGCCGTTTATTTGAATATTTGTTTCAAGAAAACTAATTTTTGCGTAGAATGTAAAATATTTGGGAAGATATTTCGATCCTATCTGTCTTGCCGATAAAGTTACTAAAACTTTATTTTCATATGACAGCACCTACAGATAGCATTCGAGATTCTCATTAAGCACGACTATACATTAGAATGTTTATACAAATCATTACTTATGCGTCCTTTCTATGGTAATCTTCCTGACGTACAAAAATTGCCTAAAAATTAAATAAAATAGATATAACGCCAACCGCTGCAATGAAAATACTGCTTGGCATGCAGGTATTAGTAGAGGTAGAGGCGTATAAAAAGAAACAGAAATAGGACAATTCTAGCCTTTCAATGGTACCCATTAATTCTTGAAGTTTTCTTCCGTCATTGCTTATTAAATGCGGTGTCAGACAGGATGACAAAATCTTGTGAACCGGCAGTTTTTTGCCTGTTTGGAAAATGAGTAACGACAGTTTTAGTTCTCTATCAAGTTGCCACCAAAACTTTTGCGATACCTTAACAGGATATTATGTTTTGTCATAAGTCTTGGTTTTCAGATAGTGCAAGACATTAGAAGGCTTTTGAAAATGGGCCTTCAACTGCATAACTGTTCTCATCCAAATTTGACTATGCATCACGAATATCAAGACACTGTAACATTACACTCGAAACATCTTTTGTAGTCCTTGTATCCTTTTAGTTCTTTTCCAAGATTGAAAATTCGCAATAGAAAGCACAGGAAAGGCCATAACCAACAAGTTGAAGGCGATTCCAATATCTGAATGGTAACACTCTAGCAAAAATTGGAATGTTGTGTGGCTTTCCAAATACTGATACAGATAAGGTAGAATTGTACAAAAAATTAATTACTTATTATTATATATGATATAATGGAGAAAATCTAAGTACTGAGCTTCTCTATGTCCAGCAAACAATAACGATGTCGGTTACTACCATGGAAGAAATGCTTATTAGGTGTGAATTCTTGAAGAGTGCATTCTCGTAAAAAACTGTTCATGGATCTAAATTTGAGTTATTAATTTCAAGAGATTATTTTTGTCGTCACTGCTTTAGTGATTACTACATAATTCCTACGGTTGGAAAATAGGTTGATGTTCGGATGTAACAACAAGTAAATGTAATCAGGCCAACAATTAGAAAAGAAGGTTATTTAATAATCTGCAAAACAATGTTATTCAATCTGGATGTTGTATTGTCGGCTAATCCTGGCTTTTTGAGCAAGATGTCGTAAAATATGTGTGACAAAAAGGAGACAGCGCTTAGACGATCCGGTTTGCATAAATAGTTAAAAATAATGTAAGTAAAGTGTGAACTAAAAGAGTTGGCCTGCTTAAAAGAATACAAAGACTACACTTTGGAACACGGAAAGAAAGTGCTCTGTAAGAGGTAGCCTTAGGTTGAATTATAAAACTCCATTATAATTAGCGAAGCTTTTTCGTAAATCGTGATACTTACTAGTATAGGTAAAGTTAAAATTTTTTATGAATAAGATTCACTATTTAGCAATGCTACTGCAGCAACTAGGCAATAATACAGATAGGTACCTAATTTGTATTAGAAATTAGATACTAAAAGTATAGGTATATATAGCTAATCTCTTAAATGTTGTTTGGAAAGATAAGGTGTTAGACTATTTTCAGCTTGTGCATTCATTTCATAAAAGTAAGTCAAGACTAATATTATTACTGACTATAGATGTATATGTTGTTCTATATTAAATCTTGCTTTCGCTTTTATATTTTTGATGTTCTGAACTACTAAAATGTAGTTTAATTTCGCTGCATCGCCTTCTATTGTATAGCGACCTGTAAACAACTCTTAAATATATCGATAAATAATAATGATAATAATAATAAATTGATGAGGTACTCACACGCGAGTATATCATCGTAAAACATATTGTCCTGAATTCCTTAAACATGTCTAGACATAATTTCGACAATAATTTCAAATATTTTCATGAGTATAATCGTGCACTACAATACAAAGGGAGATTTTTCGACTATTATAGAAAAAACTAAACATGCAAGTTCAATCAATAAAAGCGTACTACAAAAATGCAGGGGCACTGTTCTGGCGCCTACGGTTTCTCCATTCATCGCGACCGTCTAGGAAAGAGAAAACGGGAATAGACTCAATATGGTGAATATGTATTTCGTTGTTTACGCTTTCGGAACGATCAATAAAACAAGTAAAGCAACTAATGCGATGACATTATATTCATTCCGGTTTAGTAAACACCGTTTAAAAACAATAATGTTTGAATAGAAACTGTTTTTTTTGCAATTGCTGGAGAGTAAGGGCATTTAATTGAATTTTTTGTTTGTTGTTGAAACGACATTTTTGTGTTCCTAAGTGGATGTGTAACTGGGAACTAAAAATTATTTCTTAATCGATATTGTTTGATTATTATAAATGGGTTTTAATTCTGCTTGATCTGTTTTTTTCATTCATAACAATTCTGATTCTCTTTTTTCTAGCAGTCATATGCAAAAAATCTTAATCTCATTTCCAAACATAAAGCTAAATTTGTTGTCTATATTATTATGCACCCTTAGTTAATACGAAAACAGGGGAAGTACATATTACATTGCATGACCAGAATAAAAAATAAACGATTCGTGAATTGTGTTAAAACAAAGCCATTTCTCATACGTGTGTTTAATAGAATACACGAACTTTTGAAATGGAATGATAAACGCTCACAAACATATGAACTACTACTTTTTAAACAACTCCCTTAATAAACCTATAAATTTTTATCAGACATGTTTTATTTAGGGATATTTTCCATTTATTAATTTTGCACATTTTAGACTTGATAAAGATTTGATGATATTATCGTTCGCAACAGCAACATTTTTAGGTTTTATCATTTGAGCTGGGTGAATATCTTTTATATCGGTAAATATTGGTTGTGGATAAATACATTAAATTTAATATTAAATGATAAATATGACCATATGTCGCTATAGCCCTAGTTGTCATGACAGGATTTTGGCAAATTCTGGAAAATTTACCGGAATGTTCATTTGCTACACCTTCATTTCACGAATATCAAATAAAAAGCATCTAACAAAGTACTACTAACCAGGTCACTTCTCATGTGCTTTGACTATAATTCAGCAACTGCGGTTTGCTTGACAGCACGAATCATGTCTTTCAAAACATATGTATATTCCAAGTCAACTCTAAGGACACTATCGTGACTATATGTATTAGACAGCCTTGCAAAAATTCTTTACTAACACCTTCGTTCGTTGAAAATAACGTGCGTGTGTTAGACTGGCCGGCACAATCCTCGGACCTGTTTTCTATTGAACATTTGTGGAAGATATTGAAGAAAACGTGTCTACATTAAATGTGCTTCCAAAGAAATTTTAAAAGCAAAAGTTTTAAAAGAATGGGATAAGCTTCCTTCACAACTGTGTCATAATCTTGTATCAAGTATGCCATGCACGATCCGTGCTGTAATACAGACACATGGTGGATCAAAAAAATATTGATATTATCAATAAATTAATTATCATTAAAAACCTTTTCTGTGCATGTAGTTTTAATGTATTTCCAATACTTCCTCATCAACCCTATAAAACGCGGAATGACTAATACATGTGGCCACGATAGTGTATGTCTCTTATTACCGATTGGTACAGATTAGTCCATCTCGAACATACGAACTAAATGTTAATATATCGTGCAAATTTTCACAACACTATATTTTTTTCTTAACTATAAATACAGAATATAATGATATGGATAACAATAAAGTTAAGTAAACTTAGGACAATATATAAAGCATGAGTAAATAGGAGTTGGTTAACAAGTGTTTAAGAAAATCATTTATCGCATTTGTATTATCGACCATTATTAATATATCAGTAAATATCATGTGAGTTCCAGAAAATACTTGATTCTGTTACGTCTAGAAGTTGTCAAAGTACACAAAAATTTAAGTTAATAGAACTTCCATTTTATATTACATAGAACTAGTGATTATTACAATAATATATGTATGTATAATAATCACAATGTAAACAATGATGTTCATGTTACTTTTGACGTGAATTACTCTCGTCAGTTAAGTTTAAAACCATGCTTAGACGAAACAATTTAGTTACCAGGCGATAAATTATAAGTAGATTCAATGCTATGTCGAAATAGACTACATATATGTTCATAATTAGAATAAGAATTTTTTTAAGTAACAATTAAAGTACTTATTCCTGTATAAACATTTACTTATCTTTTGATAAATAAACGATAGAATATAACAATTTAACAATTCTGACTTTACATGCTCGTGCTTCACGATAAAATTTCCATTTTATTGTCCATATTAAAAATGTTAAAACACGAGTCATAATAATAAATAACTTATATAACTATATGTATGGAAGCCTATGCATTTTATCGGTTTGTTTGCTGTAAATATATTTCGTAATCATAATTAGTTGAAATTATAAAAATTTTTGTTTTATGGGACGCAATTAACTTCGTTTTTGATAATGATAATCATAGACAATAGATAGACAAATGCATATCTATTATATCAACATATTCGTATTATACTGGATAAAAATACTGACTTAACTCACCCAAGGATATTATCCGAAGAAAATATGTACATAATTGTATATTGTAGTGTTTCACCGTTGAAAATCAACTAATCATCAATATTAAATCAACTAATGGAGTAGAACTGAGAACTAAAATGGTATCTAAATTACTCAAAATGAATGGCTATAAAACAAGTTCACAAATTATATGAGTTAGTTGGTGTTTTGTCAGCTATTTAAAATAGAACTTCGCACTCCGTCGAAGCTCATCAAAGAACTATTCGCAGTGTTAATAATGGGGAGGTTATTTTGTAAATAACAGAAGATAATCAGAGCAATAGCAGCAGAAGCTATGAAAATTGTAAATGGTGAATTAGTCAAGCGGGTCTTCAACCGTTGTCTATTTCACAAAGGTCATATTTGATGAAAGTAAGAAGGCGAAAGTATAAGCTAATTACATCATATATCCCATACATGTTCAATGGGCGACAAATCAGGCGACCGAGCAGGCCATGGGAGGACGACAATGTTAGATTCTTCCAAAAACCGTGTTATAGCGCTTGCCGTATGAGGGCGCGCATTATCCTGCTGGAAAATGGGATTTTGCAGCCCCTGAAGATATGGAAGGCCAACTGGTTGTAGCACATTAGCAATGTAACCAGGTGCGTTAAGGTTGCCGTCAATAAAGACCAAGGGTAATCTGCTACCATAACATATTGCACCCCATATCATAACTCCTTGAGTGAGGGCTGTGTTGCGTTCCACAAAAAATGTTGGATTTTTACGTTCTCCACGCATCCGTCTGACTCTCCTACGACCATCGTGGGCCCACAAGCAAAATCGGGACTCGTCACTAAACACAATTTGATGCCATTCATGCGCCCAATTAACCCTTAAGTTGCTCCACTCTAGTCTGCGTAGACGGTGACGTGGTGTAAGAGGAAGACATAAAAATGGACGATATGAACGCAATCCATAAGATCTTATCCGGCGATAAACAGTTGACATTGACATTCTGAGTCCTGTACCTCTCATCCAATCATTTGCAATTGATCGAGTTGTTGAAAATCTATCTCTTGTGGCCAAAAGTCTTAAGCGACGTTCTTCGCGATCTGTAGTCCTTCGAGGACGTCCAGATCCACGGCGACGATGTTGAACCCCTTCCTCGGACCATTTGGACCAACACCTCAATACCGTTGAAACATTTCGGTTTACACAACGAGCAATTTCTCTTAGCGAAAGTCCGGCCTCTCTCATACCAATAATACGGCCACGTTCAAAATCACCTAATTGGACAAAATGTTGATGTTGACGTACTCTCGGCATTGTTATCAAGTGCAGAATGAAATTGTGACGTAACAACAACAATTTGCAAACTTGACAGTTACTAAATGGTCTAATACTTCAAATTTATAGTTACTATGTGCTATGGAAACAACATGCAAAAAAAAAAACTACTGGCTAGATTTTATTCAAATTTTAATCATCAATTTGTTTAATGAAAATAAACGTTTCCTAAAAATTTCAATAAAATCATTCGACAACTACTAGGTATTGCAATTTTTCTGGAAGTCAGTATATGTAAAGCATAACACTTTCAAGTTTCAAAATACTCCAATAATATTACTAAAGATGTAAATAAATAAGTTTCAATAATAGTCGACTCGTCTGTCACTCACTGTCAGTTCAATAGTTCACTTACGTCCTCCTTATTTTATATTAAGCAGTTGAAATGTTTAAAGCTACGTATTTAGACGAAATTTAATTTTAAAATATTTCACATATTTAAAAATGCGACTGCCATATGAATTGAGATAAACATCGATAAACACATTTTCGCTTGTTGGCACAACTACAGTGGCTATCAAGACTATGGAGAATTTTTAGATTTAAAAAGATTTTTCAATATTTAATGCCTGTTACTGTTAGTTCCTGTACTATTTTATAATAAAAATATAGATATTGTATCGAGGCCGGAAGTTGATTTTCCAATCATTAAAAAACTCATAGCTATCGATTAAAGTTTCATATTACATAATTTTATAATCTTATACAATTGATATATTTGCTGTGGTTCTTTCTTGGTAATTAGATGAATTTTTTATTAATTTCTTATTTATTAAAACAGGGCTTAATTATGTATTAATGTGCAAAAACCAACGTTTCACAACCTAACATTCTTTCAATTGTTACAATTGTTTTCAATTTCTTGCATATTTTTTATATTATAAACAGTTTTTTGTCATATATGGATCAAAAATCGTTTATTTAACAAGGATTTAACAGATGGCTGTTTTTATAGTTGCAAATTTTGGCCATTTATTACAAACTTACTAATTAGGAATTATGTATACAGTCACTTTTTTTGAATGAAACATCCTATATATTATTGCATTTTTGAATACACTTAAGAATTCTCTATCATTGATTATAAGACATATTAGCTTCTATTTTTTACGGTATTTGAGTTATTAGAGATTTCCTGATGGAACTCCGAAAAATACGCCTTTTTAATGCGTTTAAAGTCTCAATAATCCTTGAATATCAAAATAATTGATATTTGTACTATAAATACACATAGTTCATATCTGTCAAGCAAAATGGCAAACGAAATACATTACGGAAAAGAAATGATATTTTAGATTTATATTCCATTCTTGAAGACTGCAGTAGAACTGTGAGTAGCACATGTCGAGTATACTTGTATGACCACAGATATCCACATTTATGCAAAATGACCTAAAAAATATCAACACAAGAAGCCAAAAAAGAATGTTAAACAAAAAAGGTTTGAAAAGGAATAAGTTCAGTGTGTTTTATACCTATGTCATCGTGATCTGATATTGAATTTTGTCTTTTGCAACCCTATTTTGTTTAATTTTCTTGTTTGAGTTTTTGTAATGATATTGTTTTAGATCACTTTGCAAAAATTTAGATATCTGTCGTCAAATACTGTATATGTACTATTCACAATTCTACTACATTCTCCATGAATGGAAATTAATCTAAAATGTCGTTTCTTTTCTGTAATGTATTTCATTTGTTATTTTGCTTAACAGATTTAAATGCATTAAGAAGCATATTTTTTGGACTTTCACCAGAAAAGTACTTATAACTCCGAAACCGTAAAAAATAAAAGTTAATATGTCGAATAAGAAATGGTAGGAAATTATTAAGTGTATTAAAAAATGCAATAATATATGTTCCATTTACAAAAAGTTACTTTTATTGACGTAAAGTTGGTTGAAATGAACGTTAATTTTGGACGACCCTGTATAAATTATGATAAATTTTAGGACGTAAATTTGATGTATGCTATTTCGCTATTTAATAACATGCCAAATATGAGGTCGTTACCTCCAATGCCTTCAGAAATACAGAATTTTGAACATAATGTTCCAATTGGCACTACATTTGAAAAAAAATTGAATAACTCCAAACGGCTGATTTTTGACATAGGATACAAAAAACTCAAAAAAAATATACCACGCTATTTAAATTAAGAAAGTTGACGTCAACTTCCGGTACACCGGAAATGGTACAATGGCGCAAATAATTTTGCCGATGAGTTCAGATGATATCAGTTATAATTACAAGTTTTCGGAAATGTTGAATTTCAAGAACATCAAAAAGTTTTAACGAATCAGTTCCGTGAATGATCCTGTATATTGACTTTTTTAAGATACATATCATTTCTAAGACCTCGCCAGTTCTGTTTTTTTTTTCTGTGCAATATTTTAAAATTATGGTCAAAGTCTTGTGTATGTATGTTTTTAAATTCCATTTTTTCCACTACTATTGGCCTTGTGTGGATTTAAACGATCTTCCATGTACCTACTACTGTATTATTTGCCAAATATAAATTTTTGGACAATTATTACAAGGAATTTAGTAAATTAAATTTGATTCTTTCAGTTTAGGAGTTGTTGTTTTCAGTTTAGTGAGTAAATTCAAACTATTATTATAATTTTTATGTGCCCAATTGAAGTCGTACGTTTTTAATATTCTTTTAATTTTTTCTGATAAATGTTTTAGTACCTACGGAATTGGTATATTTCGCTTTATTGGCATTCTTATTTTGACATATTAGTGTGTTGTGGCTTACTAAAATTTTGTGTGAAGTATTTTTTGGCTTAATTTTTCTGTGTTTTTATTATAGTTTCTTGAAGATGATGTAAATATAACAATGGAAGTTTAAAACACACTGGCTTATATCTTAATAAATAAACCAATTGCCTAATTACTGCAAATATTCAAGAAAATTAAAAGAAAATACTAGATTATAAGTGATGTAAATTATTAGTTCAAGCAGACATATTTAAAGAAATTTTAGTAAGAAATTCAAAAACAAGTCCGTCTTGGACAAAATACCTTATATGTTGGTACTTACAATTTTTCCAAAACTAAACTAACTTGCTTGCTCAAGTATTTGAAATATTTAGTTTTCGTCCAGGTCTCATTCAAATCTACACATATAACATTGGCACGTTTTGAAGAGAAGAATGGGAAGAATGAGTACCGTGACGATAATTTTGCATAACCAATATTCCTATAGGACAGAGTACATTTAAAAATCTAAGAAAACTTATGTTAAGTTAAAGAGAAAGTAGACCCAACAATTATTATTATATATTTTTAAGAATCAACTACATTGTTAAAATAGGTAATAATCTTAAATGTGTCCAAAATTAGCTTAAAAATAGGTAGCTAACGTCTAAAAAGTTTTCGGAAAAAGTCCGACAAAATTAATTTGATTCGATCCAGTTGCCGTTGGAAATAAAATATAGTATTTTTTTTGGCATTCAATGTGACATATTATTCTTATAAATAGTTAATGTCAACAATGTCGTACTTCATATTCATAGAGGTATTTATCAATGGGTGGGACGAGTACCTAAACGCAATATTGTTAGGATCCACAGAGAACAAACCAAAATATTTTGGTTTAGACAATCTATCTATGAAAAATATCCCACATTGTCCAACTATAGTACATCAAACGTAATGACGGTTTTTATATGGACAATATACAAAACGCTCCTGACAATGTTAAATTCAAAAGTCAAATTTGAAGATGAAATTTTGTTGAGGTGATGCCATATCAGGTGCTGATGTTTCACGGCCGCATACAAATTAAGGTTATTACTTGTGTATGGTATAATTATGAATGGTACAAATGGTTATTAAATATATCTGTCATAATATAATTGTTACGTAGCCTACTTTGTGCAAATTGAAGTGGCCCTGTATATTTGAAAATATTTTCTAGTTATGCATCGTATAAATGGGGACAACTTTTATTTGAAACTTTTTTCTCTATACTGTAAAATAAACAAATTATCAAAGAAACCGCGTTAGCTGGGACACCTGTATACTGAAATGGCATGTCAAAAGTAAACTTTCATACAAAATTTAGAGAAGTTGGCGCGAACAGTAAAATGGATATTGTTTACATAATGTTAAATTAGCGTACAAAGCTCATTTTATTTATTGCAAAACTAGTTCAGTATTTGATAATCAGACACTCCTAGAAAAAAGTATTTCTTTAAATAGTTTTCATATTCGATATTTTTTATTTACGAAAAATAAAAATTGAATCTTGTTTCTGATATCTATTGACTATAAATGTATTTCCACTTTCTAAAATTGATATATATTGGAGCAATTCTTCGCAAGAAAGAAAAACTATCATAAAAAAAATTGAATCAGTTCAATGTAACAAAATCAAGGTGACAAAATACTATGTATTTACATATTATATATTACATAATTGGATACCGGCATCGATGAATGTATAAGTTAGGTGTTAACACTGTTGCTCGTAAAACAAGAATCACTCGAGTTTCCTCGAATTGTTTATGCAGACGCACGCTATATACACGTTCTCAAACAACAACCAAGTAAACAATATATTTCTAGAAAATTCTGATTATGCTCTTCCTATAAGTTTAATATTTCACTCAATATTTTGATTCAAAAATTCATCCTATCATATTATTCTGCAAGTATTGTATAATAGATATTCAGATTTTCTTTAATCCCTTGTATGCGATAATTTTTATCAAACAATTATTTACAAAAAAACTCTGTATATGTTTATATTGCATACACATAAGATATGTAATATTTGTCTAAATTTATCCACACAGATGTCGCGAATATTTTGAAAGGTTTACGCATTCTCTAACGAAAAAAGCGCTTGTTCTATTCAAAAACTTCTAAACGTACGGGATTTATAAAGACAACTTACCCCAATTTTTAGGTGTTCTACCAAGGACAGTGTTGTCTGATTTATCGTATAGGGTTGTGGTTAATTTCTCGTAGAATGTCTTCTCTGGCGGTTTTAGATATGGGAAACCTTGTACACCATTTTCAGTTTTTTCGCTGGCCATTCTCTGACAACGACACCAAATGTACTAAGCTGGAACTAGAAAGCGTATAGTACGCTATGCGAAGCCGGTCTCTCGTATTTGTTTTCGTTCAGACGAACATGTTCGTGTTTTACCGATGGGGCAAAGGCCTCTCAAGTCGCAACCGTTCAGATTGAAACAGCACTTTTATAAAAACTGATAAGGCAGCGCAGACATGAAAAACATAATTGTCTGTTGCAGCAAATACCTGTCTGACAAATTTCATTGCCTATTTTATAATCACAATAGATATATACAGCTACATACTATCTAAGCGTGACACTTTTAGGTTGTCTCTTTTTTAGTTTCAAATAATCAAGTAGCCTGGTAATATACATTATCGGTATTATTTGTTTTTTAATTTATTTGCAGTAAAGATAACTTTTATCATTTCGTCATTTAAGTCAGTATACACATTCTCTTAAATATCTAATCATATTTTATGTTATTGTTACTCCTTGATTTTTGTTTTAACAGACTTAAGATGCTCTAAACATTGTGACAAGTCCAACATTACCAATATTTAAATTTTGACCAATAATAATCCAGATGAGGATCCATCACATCTTGTTGAATTAATTACAAATGACACCCATTCCCACTTTGAGATGGTTATATTGATATAATTGTCAAAATGTTACATAATACTCCGAGTACACTGAAAAAAATGTTGTTTCAATGTAAAACGTGTTCCTTTCATATTACTTCTTATATAATAATAAATTTAATTTTTAATAAATTTCTTTCGTCAATTATAGGTTATAATTTGGGCTGGAGGCTTGTTCAGAAATTTGTCACTCAGTTTTTTTAACACGATATACTTACATTAAGATTCTATATATGCAACATTAGCAATGATTTATTTCAATCATTGCTATTGAAAATTATATTCAATAAAATTATTGAATCAAGGCAAAATTGGCAAAATGTGTTACTTATTTTGCATTCTTCCAATAAGCGACTATTTTAAATCAACAGTAATGAGGTAGAGGGAACACTAAATACCAATGCAAACTGTAAATGATTTGTCCAAACTCAAGGCACACTTTATTTCCATAATAATTTCTATTGACCGAACAATTTTTGCATTTTTTTGAATAAAACAACGAGAACAATAATTTAGCCTTTTATATAAGTGTACTCTGTAATTGATGATGATTGATTGAGCACTTGGTTTCTAAACCAATTTTTTTTTCTGTCGATGATTTGACATCAATAACAATTTCTATTAACCGCACTGTGGTTATGGAGTATCTTTAACTTAGCTAGAGGTAGAGACATACAACAAGGCAGTATTAGAGATCAAACATTACGTACGAACTCATATGCATCCGTTTTTCCGTCATAGTTTGCGTCATAGGTTCATATCCCAGAAATTTGGGAAGTTGTCTAAACCGGAGACTGAATACATCTGTAATTGTACTTTATTTGAGTAATTTTAAATATCGACGTACCTAGATTCTAATAGTAGCGATATATTCCATAAATTTAGTAAATCACGACCATATAATGCTTATACTCCTGTTATTTAAGCATTATAATTGTTTGCTTATGTTGGGAACATTTCCAGTAGCAAACGTTTTTCTGAAATGACGCCACTGAAAATTACAATATCCAAGCAACATATCTGGGTATAATTAACGTTTAATTAACGTATTTACCGTAAGTACCTTACCTTTATTTATATTTCATAAGTTCTAAAATGTATTACCAGAATACACAAGTTCACCTGTGTTCATTCATGTTTAGACTTAGTAGTTATATGATTGCCTATATTTGTACTAGGTACATGACACGTATGTTTAACAAAGTTATGCACTTTTTTTAATTTGTTTTGTGAATAATTATCAAACAAGGTGAGTAAACTTATCGTTATTACTCACTTAGCTTTTAAACTTTATTACTTGTTAAATCGACTTACTATTCGCTATTGGGAGCAAAGTGATTAACAGCGCGGCATTATAAAAGGCGATATGATGCTGTCACAAAGCCATTTGAACAAAATTTACACACACAAAACTAACATACACCGCGAGAGTTGCTGTTATAGCCAGATAAGTAATAAAGCTTACGGAGTCACTGCAACTAAGCGCCCACCACACATAAAATAAAAATTAAAATGCAATTAATTGTTACTTAAATGTTTTAACTTTTTTTCCTAACAACGGTTGGATTGTACTGACCTTAAACATACTTAAATACATCAAGAGGCTATGGAAAATTGGCTGACGCTAGCTCTTCCATTTACACTATAAAGTGAATGAAAGAGAATACGTTTAATTTAACAAATCATTACACACTTTAACCCACTGAACACCAAACAAGTTTTAACTAAAACACCTTGTTTGGTGTTCAGTGGGTTAAAGTGTTTAGTGTTCTACTTCTGCACCAAGAGATCCAGTGAAGAACTTAACAAATCATATTACAATTACTAGAAGAGAAAAAGAACGAACTTGTTATTCAGTAATTGCCAACAAGTAACAACAAATTATTGTGCAGTGTTTGTGGGTTCCAAAAGAAGAAAAAGACTTATTATTCTTTTTTGTAACAGTGTATTGTTTATAAAAAGTTTATCAAAAAAATTCGGAAATCACATAAAGCCACAAAGTGCTACGATAAAATTGTGACATCAAACTTAAAATTCATATTCCTAAACTTTTTCAAACCGTATTTGGCAGTGACGTCATCTATACAATACAAATCTTGCACCTATGGTCGAGGTTCGGCTTAACCACGAACAGAATTAGCTCGATAACTTAAAAACCATAACAATAGAATAGTAATCTCCTAGACTTTCTTAGAAAAGATTGTATGCTCTATTGTAGTAGAAAAAAAATCTGAAAAGTTTTTTATATCTTCTGTTGTTACGCCTACGTCTGCAAGGAAAAAAGGGACAATTAGGGTTATTTTGCGATATTTTCCCTTTTTTGCGAATCCAGCTTTAACCGTATAAGATATCAAACAAACTTGTAAGACTTTTGTTGTAGAACATGCAATTTTCTACTAAATGTCGCGGAGAGCACTAGTCTAGTTGTTATGGTTTTCAAGTTCTCGAGCTAAGTTTGTTCGTGACTAAGCCAAGTTCCGACCATAGGTGCATGATTTGTACAGTATACCGACCCGTGCAAATGAGATTTCTCAAACATGCGCAAAATAATAACCTATAACTTTCTGCCTACATCACAATATACATGTGATAACTCGGCCTCCCGTTCCTATTTCGGTCATGTGTGCCTTCATTCGTGTAATATTGCTGATAATATAACTCTATAGTCCCAAAGGTAAGAGCTACTGTCAATAGGTGGAGTGGTACTTATGGTCCGGCGTTCAAATCTGGTGAGTGACGCTTGTGGTAATAGGTTTGTTTATTAGGCAGGTGTAGTGTACTACACTAATTGTAGGTTACACTAAAAACCAACTTATACCTACGCCTAAAAGTTGAAGGAGTGTAAGAAGTTTAACAAGCGTTATTGTGTAGTATGGTGTAGGTAACTTTCATACCAACATTAAAAAATGTCACGCAAAAAAATAATATTTCAATTCAAATTGCTAATTGTAGTAGAAAAGGGCTAAAATATTGGAAAATGTTATGATGGAGTGTATTGAAAATAATAGCGATGATAGTAGCACTACTACGAGTCGTATAAGTAGTGTTAACTGTACAGTTGCAGTCAGTACCTACTCAAAAAAAAGAGAAATTGTAGAACGAACTATGTAGTGCCGTCATACACGAATAGTGAATTTAAGACACATTTTAGAACAAGTAGAAATATTGTCGTCTACATAAAACAAACTACATCTTTATCCTGTATTAAATTCATTTTTGTATTTTGTTAACTAACACCATCATAACCTAAAATATGTCCACATCTAGTCACCATCTACTCCACCGCATGAGATGATGTACAAGGTGCTACACTATTACTGCTACACCACGATACCAAACAAAATTAGGTGTTATAAACTTTGTTTTAACGAACGCTATGGTGTGAAAATATACTACACTTTCATTACACTAGTGTAATTAGGTGTAATATAACAAACAAACCTAATTAATGTCTCGGTATATCACTACTCCAGTTGAGCTACCATTCGCTCTTAGAACATATGTAATTAACAGCACAGCATTATTGACAGGAAGTTTATGTTGCAGCCACGCAATGAACACACATTTATGCACACAATTTATACAGCAAGATCTGCATTGGCAGTCTCTATAAGCAATACAGCTTAAGAAGCCGCTGCAGCTGCATTCACCACAGAAAAGTAATATGTTAAAGGAATATTGCGTATTTAACTTGTTTTTGTTGACTTGTCGGTCTGTGACGACAACATTCGCTTTTTAACATCTAATTGTCACATATGTTGTTTTTTTAACCACACTAAGTTGGGTCATAGCATATGTGTTAATATTGTTAATTTTTATTATTAGATCTTACTAATTTGTGTCAACTTATTGATATACTTGCTTCAGTAACAGCTTGTAAAGTCTAACCTGTAAATCGTTCAATAGAAATAAAGTGAAATAAAAAATAAAATAAATTTGGCAGACAAATCGACATTTTAACTTATGACTTGTTTTGTATTAGTCTTAATGTTGAATCTAAATAATAATTGTCACACAAAAAGCACTGTTAGAAATAGAATACGGTCCCGCAAGGTATTTTTGAGTATATTTAAACCTCTATAGTATCTTAGTCTTGCTTTTGCTGCAATCGCACAAATATTATTAATTAGGTATTGTACTGCTTAATTTTTGTGTATAGTTTTTCTTGTTTTCGTTGCTATGGCATCCAATTGTTTTTTGTTATACATATTATCTATTCTTGTCTTTCCATTTTCGAAAAGATCGTTTTTTTATCATTTTGTTATTGAAATTGTTTTACTATATGAACTGTATATGCTCCAGGAAAATTTCATTTTCTGTTGTAAATTTAAGAACATATTAAACATTTGTATTACTTCAAAGGCAACAAACAAACCTACAAATTGAACTATCTGCTCGATAACTGTATGACTTCTATCAAAGCGATTAAATTGAAATTTGTAATTTATTTACTTAATTATTTATATCCGCAGAAACAAATTTCACAATGGGCAGTCTGCAAAAAGATAAATAATCCAAATCTGCTGGACCTAAAACGCCTACAAATAAGAATACTGCATCAAAAGTTTCTACCAGAGAATTGGCAGTAAATTTAGGAATTAATGATCAATCTACGGGCAATGATGGAAAGATGCAACGATGACGAAAATCTTACAACAAACATTTTATTTTTTTCATCATATTACAAGCATATTTATGCTAAATGGTACTGTAGATGGGCACAATAGTCGATATTGGGCAGGCAACAACCCTGACTGGCTGGAATAAAGGCACATTCAGTACCTACAAAAAGTTAATGTGTGGACAGGGGGCGCCATATAACTGAAGTGTTTTCCATCGATGGCACTCTTATTGGTATCTTCAGCTTCCACAGCAGCAAGTGATATCAGTTATTATGGATGACATTGACAGTCGGATTATCTTCCAAGAAGACGGCGCACCTCCACATTATGAAGTACATATTGGTAAACATTCTAATGAAATGTTTTCTAACAGCTGGACAGGCGATCCGTTGAACGGTAGCAGACCGATTCCCAGACTTATGGAATTACATAAAAAATCGGTCGCAAAATTTAGACGACTAAAGATAAAAATAACAGCTAAAATACCAAGGATACCAAAGGATATGTTGGAAATGGCGACAGGTTATTTCAGTTACAGTTTGACAATATTAATTAAAAATTAAATTAATTTATTTCGTATTACATGATATTACATGCTGAATAAGAAGTTAAATTAGTATGAATAAGATTTTTTATTGTAAAATATAATTAAAACAATTAGAATTATTCGATACATTGTTTACACCCTGTATAACGGACGTATGTACATGCATGTCTATAACTAGAATGTGTTCCTTTTATACGTAATCTTTACTAAAAATACCGCCTCATCATTTACTTACATATATATGGAAAATTTTAGGAGAACGGTTAACGAGAACATTTTCAAGGATATAAGTATATGTACATATATTATAATTTACCTATATAATACGAGCGGAAATTTTATAAACATATGCTCTTCCATGTATGAACAATATAGTGAAGTATAGTTGTTTAAGATCACTTATCGCGTGACTATTAAACAAATATGTCAACGAATACTATAATAGGTATAGATAGGTAGGTATTTAAAGTTTCGAAAGAAGAGAAAATTCGGAATTTTATTTCTAAAATAGAACTATGTAAGTTTAAATCGCTTGTGCTATCTCCAAATACGGATGCTTGTGTGCATATAGTTAGATTAAAATCATAGTTTTCACTTTTGGAAAATTTCCAGCAGTAATGTAAATATCTGTACTCTAAACATAACGTACTCTTATCCGCCTATTTTTAATTCAATACAAAATCTTTATTCGAGCTTTTAATTAATACGGGGATGTAAACTAGCGCATTTCCAAATTTTAATTTTTTGCAGTGAGAGTTAGTTACAGCTGCTTCTTATGCCGTATCACTTGTTAAACTACCGGATAACTCTTACGGTGTAATTTGTGAGTATGTATTTGGTATTTGTGTACAATGGTCTTGTGACCGCACTATATCGCCATTTATAATGCCGCGCTCTTAATCAATTTGTTCCCAACAGCCAATGCTAGATGGATCTGGATCCAATTCTCCGAGAAAAATGTCACCGTCCTCTCAGAGAATTGAACCCCGTCGCCCCGCGTTCCGTCACAATATTGGCTAGGCGCCTAACCACTACGGCTATAAATTCGTTTTTAGATAGTTTTAGTTTTTCTAATGATTTTGTCAAGAATTATGATTTTCAAACTAGTAAATGAAGATTACCGCTACTTAATAGGCAAACAATTATTGCTGTATTTCAAAAAAGGATGTTATCAAGTACAAGTTCAAAAACCTATAACCCATACTGGCCGGCCATTTTACGCCATAGGCATTTGATCCTTATCAGAACCCGTACGAAGTGTATGCGTGTATACTAATGGGATGTCTATGAATTCAATTACAATTCGTACACTGTGTATTGGTAGATTATTCGATAGATATGTTTTAACAGATGTAGCCAACCAAAGAACTATACAAAAATGTAAAACAACATTTTTTATTTATCGGTTTCTGCTTTTACCACTAACAATTCTAAGCGATTTTGTGCAATTCCTGAAATATCAAAAATAGTGATCTCTAAGTTAAAAAAAAAACGACATAAACTATAACAAAGTGCATGTTGTAGGTAATGATGTTTTACGTATTTTCTGAAAGTTGCGACAAGATATTAAAAGAGCAAAAAGGATGTCAGCACTTGTGCAAAATTCTTAACTATTTTTTAAAATTTACACATTTGTATTTAATATTAGATTGAAATCACTATCACACTCCAAGGTGATAAGGTTACGTGTTGCATATAAGTGAGAATTATGTTTGTTATATGTATACACAACAATATTTTTAGATCATATTTAGCAAACATATTTATTTCACTTTGGTTGTAGTATTTCTTTATAACATTGTGTATATAGATTTCAGCTACATTTGCTTTTCATTATTACTAAATTCTACATAAAGAGTGTAATGAAGGTTCAATAATAAAAAAAAATCTCAAGAAACTTCCTTCAAACCTGAGCACCACATTATAATTTACACAAACGTTGAAATCAGGTTGTTTACTAAAAAAGAAGGTTTTGTCAGGTGCTAACATGCTTCATATCTTATTCCCAGTAACTGTATTTTGCGATACTTTAGCACGTGAATTTTTCAAATATGTAACTAACCTACCTTGATAAACAATAAAAAAAATATGGGTCGTTATTGGCTAATTAAATTGATTATGTACAAAAATTTGTTTCACTACTAGTGTAGTACAATCGACAGTTTTAGCGTGTTTAATGTTAATAGATTGTAAAAACAAATTACTCAACAATGTCTACAAAAAAATCGGATGAGTATACGTCATGTAAAGAAATTATGAATCTTGTTCCAGATTTTGCGCAAGCACTGTATTGAAAATAGTAATACCCAATATGAGTGGAAATTGAAAAATTTACTAGTTGTTCTAACTTATAATAAAATATAAATAATTAAATTAATTAGAAATACTTGCAACTGCAAAAATTGATATTTATGTGTTAATGAGTGTGTTGTAAATAAAAACGAAAATTTAGTTTATCGTTCTTTTCGTTATGGAACTCTGACGAAGTGTAGACGGGAGTGTTACATCACATCTGACAGCCAAGCAAATATACCTACCTTACGGGCATGGGTCATTCATTTATTCATTTATGTGAATTGTTCGTGGAAATGGTATTTGCAAAGCCACTCCATTGTTGTCTATTATAGCTCTTTTTCGAGATATTTTTGAAAATCGGCATATTCCTTGTTTGAATACCATTTATCGCATGAAAACTAATTTCAAAGAATTCGGTTGCATTTCATGCCGGTAAAATTTGGAACTGTGAGAAAAGTTTTAAGAAAAAACAAATATCACTCATGATATTCAAAAGATAAATGAAATTTTCACGTAGGGCAATTATGATCGCATTCAGTTTTATGTAGACATAATTGACAAATGTGCACTGAATGAAGGTTTTATTTTGAACCACGTTCTTGTTACATGACCGGCACAATCCTGATATATTGCGATACTGCTCACATACAATACCCACAAGAGCCCTAATATCCCAACCCATATATTTGGGTTGGGATTTTAGGAAATAATATGATTGATCCATTTTTTGATTGCATGTTGAACGCACAGAAATACGCAGAAATCTACTTGTAACGAAATACATTTGGTATGAACAAGACGGATTGCTGCCCACACAAGCACGACTGTGCAACAATGTCTAAAGAGGGTTAATTTATTTCAGAACGGGCCACAATCCATTGGACAGATTTTGCTGCATCGAAGAATAACGTTCAAATTTTTTTCATTGCGTATAAAATTTACAGTTAGTTAACAATTACTTCTAAACTCTTGCCCAATATACGATGTAACTTTTATAATCGAATTGCGTTTTATGTAGAAGTAGACGGAAGATGACAATTGAACATTTTTGTTAATAAATTATTATTTTGAAGTATATTTGATTTATAATTTTGTATACATATTACTCACTCAATATAGATATTTCTCAAATTATCTATAATAAAAATTTTAAGTAGATTTATTCATTCTTAACCAGTTCCTGCAGAATCAATTATTTTTCAATAAAATGTCACAAAATAAGTAATTTGCAGGTAAGTTAAATTTATTATGACATTTAAGTTTGAATTTGTTGTCATTTATTAACTATGCCCAACGATTAGTAATACTACATCGCGTTCGGTATAAGTGAGTTTATCCCACTATGAATATTCATAGGACACTGTGGATTACTGTATATTGCTCAAAAGCTCTGATAATAGAGACTCTGGCCGTGGAAACCGTCTAGATCATTTAATACCACATTAATTTCCTGTCTTTCGATTTTTCAAAAAACTATAAGTAATATTTTTGAATGCTTGTCAAGCTGATTTCTCCAGTGGATTCAATAGCTCCTTAAATTGTTCATCGTGCATTAGTATTCGTATTTGTTGCCTCATAAATATTCCATTTCTTTAATTATTGCATCACATGTTTAGTTTTATTTTTTTCTGATGAGCCTACCCTCCCTGTTATTTATCTATGAATATTCATTTATACATATTAAAGCACAATCCTAGATACTGATGAAATTTATTGCGGCCATGCCTAAGCATAGATATTAAACTAACTTTAAAGGAATAAATGAACAAGCGCCATTATACCCAGACAGCACAAAGATATTTTATAGATGTTCATAAGATGTCTGAGTCCGATATTCGGGACGTCTTATGCATGACTGTTTACGCCTGAACGAAATGTCAACGTTTATAAGACGTCGTTTTACAACGTTTTATAGATATCTGTTTTGGACATATGTTAGACATAATTATTTAGTATTCAAAATAATGCACTGGATAGTGGATGTTTATGCCAACAGCACTGATACAAATATTCCTACCACAGTGGTCTTATGGTGTTTCAATTCCTTGTAAATTATCTCAGCACCCAAATATATGTATTTAAAAAACTTGGGTTACATAGTACGCATGAGAAATATTCGATATTAACTGAAACTTTTTCTTTTTAATACAAATGAAAAATTACTGGATATAACTATTCACCTTATAAAAAAGTTAAATATCTAAACACTGACGTCTCATGAATGCCATAAATGAACATTCCAGAGACGTCCTTAAAACTACGTCCATAATATGTCTTTTTTATATCTTTAGGCGTTCAGACATAATACAGACCTAAATAAGACATCCATTAGATGTCTTGTGCTGTCTGGGTATTGGGTTATGTTCAATACCAAATGTCTCAATAGGAGAACAAATGTCATTACAAACATTAAGCCATTTCCTTCGGAAAAATTTAAATCGATAAATATCTTCATAATCATAATCTCCATAGAAGATTCCATTCTTTTAGCTGGGAACCAAGCATTTCAGACTGTTTATTGGATAACTTTACATCTCTTACGATATCGCTCAGGTCTTGAGTTAATAAATGAGGCTGAGATAAACGGCTTAGTTCAAAAGTTGCATCACAAAAATCTGTTTCTCTCTCTTCCTTATTTTCATCTGAATCTAATGTCACATGTGCTGGAGGCATTAATGCAATTCTTAGCGGTGTTGGATAGATCGCATTGCAGACTACAAGTTAGTTGTGTTTTTATTTCGACGTAATCCTTTTAATGTTTATTAAGCAGAAATATCAATCAGAGAAGTGATCTTCGGGTTCCTTCCAAATCATATGGAAAGGAAATGGCGTGTAGCGTGTACTATTTTTCCATGTAGTGAGAAGCCGAGAACACTGTAAACAATAAATAAGCTCTTGCTTGGTCCTGCACTTTACACCCAAAATAAAGATTATAACATTTTTTCACTAATGGAGTAAGGTATCGCCTTTGACTTAAGTGTTACTTCACCACATATACAAAAAAAGTTTTTAGGTTTATTAAACAAACTGAGTATTTTGTAACACACGACTAGTTAAAAAAACAAATTTATAAAAAAATATGCAATACACAATAAGTCAGACCCACAAACCACTCACAATGACGTATTACTGCTTCACTGCTATCTAACAACTGGCATCATTCGGATGAATATATGCTATATATTTCTACACGTCTATACAATGTCTGAACCTAAACGTTTTAAAACATTTCAAACATTTGAAATTAAAAAAAAATGTGAATGCAATGAAAAAATTCCGAAGACATATTGGGATACATGATAAAAACTGCATCAAGTGCAATTATTAACCAATGATATCAGTTAGACACCCTACATCGCTAAGCAATGACGAGTAGTCGCCAGGAATATACAAAGCTCCATCTTCAGCGAACAGCAACATTTTCTACGGTTTGCTTTTTTTAAATTTGTGTCTTTTACGAATTATTTTCCACTTGAATATGATGTCACGCTTAAATTTTTATGACGTATTGTACTAAAGTCTACTGAAATGGACTGTACTATTTATTTCTGCTATTGATCATAACGATAAATCATCAATTGCATTGTTGTTTGCCAAAAATTTATTTTGCCGGTGTCCTAATTATAAAATATACATGCATTTGTATATATTTAGTATTTGCAAATAGTATTCGTATACCTATAACAGCTGTTACGCAAACCACAGCTGTTATAAATTCATAAAAAAGATATCGCTCTACGATAAATCCATAAAGATATTCGATAATATGTGTATCTCGTGACAATTTATGAAAGCCTCTCAAGTACCAATAGCTCGAGTATGGAAAAATTGCGCCTTATCATTGTTATAATAATACTGCCTAGACCTAAATCTACACCTAAATTAAGCTGTATTTATTAGTTTTCGTAAACTGTAGTCTGTATAGTACAAATACTTACGTTATTTTCAATTTGGACGATTTTAATAAAATGCTACCCAGCTCTGAATATGCACACCTATATATAGTTGAAAATTATTTGATTAGTTGGTTATGAATTACTCAATTTAAGGCTATCCAGATTATAGATTTTGGCCAAGTTGTTTTAGACTAGGCATTATATCGGTTTAATTTTTAAAAATGTTATATTCTATTAAATATGCAAATAAAATGATCAGTCCAAATTAGACAAACCATGATTTGTGTATACCAGTTCATTCTCTACTGCAGTCGCCGTTAGATACGTTATCAAAGAATATTTAATGTGAAGATTATAGTATTGCATGTATAAATATCACTATGAATTAAATGTGTGTCTGTTCAGTATATCATTAAGTCATTACTAAAATTTCAAAATTTATTTGATGTACAATATGTATATTCGTTTATCGTGGGTGCCTATCTTTATTGTCTGATAAATCTCTATTGGTTATTCATACAAAATTTCTACGAAGTATTTTATTTTGAAATAAACTTTATTTATTTAATTTAATTTGTAAAAGATCTACAACTACATTCATCATATTAAACTAATAATGATTTTTGTCACCAATCCACAGAGTAATTAGTGTAATACATACAATTATCTTCTATAGCTTGCACAAATAAATTATAACATAAATACACCCAACATCTCTGATTTTGACTGTAATGAAACAAAACAAAAACTATATCATGTGTATTTTGATGTGATGTTATTTTATGGGTTATATATGTGTACTACGGCCATCTTGTTTTCCTACTCTATTAATTTTATTATTCATGCGTTAGCATCCCCCAACAGTTTACGCTAATTACAGGTGACATCGGCTGGCCATGAGTTATAACATCAGTATATTATAAGTATAGTATTGAAGATTGCCTACAATTTTATCTTAAATAATTTTTTGATTTTTCTAAAAAAGATATATTGGATTTTATCGCAGTAAATTTTATCATCCTGTGTATCCTTATTCAAAAGATTTGGAAAGATGGTTAATAATTGCTTGCTCAGACAGTGCCGATACGTGACTGCTACAGAGCACTGGAGAGCACTGATGGGAACTAAAATTTCAACCAATCATAATACAATACTCTAGTGAGCTAAATATCTCAAAAATCGTAAATTTTTTAATATGAGTAACATATATAAACTACCAATTGTTTTTCATGTAGATTCAAAATAAATGATAAAAACATAGGTTTGCGTTGAAAAAAACAAAGTTGCCTTCTGTCTAGAAGAAACAGGACACCCTGTCTAATCGACATTATTTTAGATTTGTAGATCTTGAAAAATTAGTCACATCAAATTAAAAAAAGTCAGTAATCTCTCTTATCAACCAAGATATTGGATTTGGTGGTCATCCTGTATATGAGCGTTATTTATTCATCTTTGTTACCATATAACTAAACATGGCACAATTATACCACATACATAGCGGGGGATATTTCAAGCGTTATCGGGTTTGGGATTGGCCAGCGAGCCACACGTATAATAGCAGCCTTGAATTGCAAAATTAGTATGTAATCGTGCCGTGTATAAATATGCCACGATCGGTTAGCTGGCTTAACCGTTCAAAGTGGCTCTTTTTTTCTTATAATTTAAATTAAATGCAAAATGACACTACAATCGGTTCGTTTTGACGTTTTCAACGTTTCATGGACAGCACGCCTCTAATACACAACTGCAATAGCACAAGTGATATTTGATGATGAAACTGTTACATTTGGATGATTTGACTTACGTTGGTGTTAATGTAAAAATTAATGTCGTATAGAAATTATATATTGGTGATATATAAATGATATATAAATGTTATATTGCTCTTTAATTACCCAGTAATATATAACATACATTGTATTAATATTCCAATGTAGCGGACATCGTATAAAACATGAAAGGTACATACATGAAACTTATCTGATACATATCATATTAACTGTAAATAACTGAATTATGTAAAATATACATTTATATGTTAATTAATTTACTGGGATGTAATGGTACATTTTATATATAAAGTAATATAAACCAACAACAAATCAACAGAAAATCAATTAAAAGCTAAATACCAAAAATAATTGTATAAATCACTCAAACCTGCCGCAAGACTAAGTAGAGTAGTAATTAATTTAAAAACACAAAACCGTAACCAGGTGTATAATTAAACACAACAAGAAAGACACTTATTAAGAAAAGTAATTGACAGACGAAGAATAGAAGGAACGTGATATCGTCTTTGATAAATTTCACAGCAATGTGTTGACAATGTAAGAGGTATAGCTACCAAATATACATACATATGTAAGTCTCCAAATTTAGGTACGAATCCTCTATTTTTTGTATTGTTCGTTTAGTATTCGACCTGTTTGCAGATACGTGAAAATCTCTACAAGAATTTTCTTTCTTTATTTACTAAATATAAATTTCCACAAACACTTAACAGTTAACTTCAAATCTGAATCAGGGTATGTTATTGGTATGTCATTCCCTGTAAAAATCAAAAAATTTTTAAAGTGCACCGGTCAAATTTTTAACTATACTAAGACGTTGTCGAAATTCTTGTAAGGAAGCCATAAAAGCAAAATCTACATATAGTACCCCTATAAATTTTAAATATTTACGATGGGTACATTTTTGTGAAAAATATGTTATACTTCACACATATATAAAAATTCTGCTTCATTCGCAAATAATTTTAAATTGAAACTGTTGTTTTTGTTTTGCTAACCTAAACAAGTTTTCGCAGTATAGAGCAAATCTTGCTAATTGTTGTGTTGAACTCGCTTTGTACAGTCTTGTTGTTGCAAAGTGATCTTAACATGGTCGTTGAGACATAAATGAACATCTTCGTTGGATATTGCACAAAACTTTACTTCTGCTTTTAGATGCAGTTCATAAACTTGTTGAGTTCACCATGTACCTAAATAAAGAAATACATCGTCTTTATCTACCTCCAAAAAATATTTGTTTTGAAGTTAGCTTCTACATGCAAATTATGTACAAAGTTTTCAACAATTTTTGCTTCTTTAAGAAACAAACGCGGACAAGATTTTGTCGTTAAATTAGAAAAAGAGGAGTTTATAGATATCCATTAATATTAAAAATAAAATTCCACGCTGCGAAATAACCTACAGAGTCTGTTGTAGTTGCCAAAATGTTCTGGAAACTCTCCAGTGATATTAAATATAGACTGAGAAGCTATATGTAACATTATGACTGCACTACATCGACATACCTACATTATCACGACATAAATATGAAAACGTAACGCAGTGGGAATTTCGCAACATTACGTTCCCACTTCTTTATCGGAATCTTATCGGCAACCGCGTCATGATTTCGAATAGTCTGTAGTAAGTAATAGCCATGTAACAACAATAACGGCGTCCTCGGTTTGTTTATACAAGTAATACTGTTAGTATGAAAATCTTTTTGTAAAGTAATACAGATGTCTCCAATTTACGTAGGTACTTCTTGAATCATGGTATACATAAGCTAACTCTAATGACGTAAGTAAATGCGTCTGGAATGAATGATCGTCTGAAGATACACTGGTGCTTAAAAGTATAGCTAAAGTAATATTTTATTTTATACTAAACAAATTACGTGACATACAGTGCGCCACATAAGTATTGGCACAGCAGCACCATTTACAGCAAAATGTGTGTAAATAAGTTAGAAATTAGGTATTTGCGTCTGTGTATTTTTTAAATAAAACTACATGCCATTTAAATAAATTAAATTTTATTTATAACACTCAAAAAAATAAATACATTTTCTGTACAATATAAACATCAACAAATGTATTGGCACATGTCCAAATAATACACAAGAAAATCAAAATATGAAAGGATCCGTTTAAGCTCTGGCTTACTGGAAATATGGTGTTTCCGAATCTTATTTTCTAGCTCCGCCCATAGGTGCTCTATCAGGTTCATATCTGGAGACAGTGGAAGAGTGGATAAAATGTGAGGTGTGTTGTATACGATTCATGGTTTTACAACATAGGTAGTGGGCGAACGATCGTTGTCCTGTTGGAAATACCAGTTTGCCTCAAGATTTAGCTTTTGTGCGCTTGGCTTCAAATTGTTTTTTAGAATATCTAAATATACCATTTTGTCCATAATTTCGTTAATAAATACCAGCTCTCCAACACCAGATGACGCCATGCAGTGCCATACCATAACTCCTCAACCCCCATGTTTCACATTTTTGTTTTATCCAAACCCATACGCAAGCGTCACAGCGAAAAATATTTAATTTGCTTTCATCTGAGAACATTAATGTATTCTTACATTACTGTAGTCTTGTTTACATATTCATTTGCAAATTCCCACCGTACTTTCTTATCTTTGTTAGAAATCAGAGGTTTCTTAAGTGCAATTTTTGAACTAAAACATACACATTTTAAACCTCTACGAACTATTTCGCCGTCAACATTTATGTTATCATCTGCCCTTAACATTGCTGAAATCTCTGATGCAGTAATTTTAGGTTTCTTTTTAAGTGTTCTTGCAATTTTTCTTTCGTCGCGTTCTGTTAGTTTTCGAGGGCGACCTATTCTAGGTCGATTCCTTAAACTATTTTCGCGTTTTATTATATTTCTAATTGTATATCTACTTCTGTTTAATACTTTGGCAACTTCTGTATATCACTTGCTCTCTTCGTATAAACGCAAAACTATTTTTCTCTCTTCAGCACTTGTCTCTTTACCTTTCCGTCGCATCATGACAAAAGTTTCAGCTAGACTGCAGTTATAGTATTCTATCGACGAAAATAAATATGTATTAATCGGAAATAGGAGATCCGCCTGACATTTATTCGGGAAATTGCAAATATTGAATACATGGTTACAACTTATTCATTAAGATGTGCCAATACTTTTGTTGATGTATATATTGTGCAGAAAATGTTTTATTTGGTTTGAATGTTATAAATAAAATTTAATTTATTTATTAAATATGCAAAACATAGAGAATGGCATGTAGTTTCATTTACAAAATACACGGTCGCAAATACCTCATTTTTAACTTATTTATACACATTTTGCTATGAATGGTGCTGCTGTGCCAATACTTATGTGGGCACTGTATGTATATTTAAATACACTGTCAATATAGCTTACAGAGAAATTTTAGCAAGATACCGGTGTCATTGTGTTACTACAATTTAAAATAATGAGAACACGGAAGTTTTTGTCAAAATATGTACCACCAACTACAGATAGCTCATCCCATGAAAATACATAAGATCACACAGGTTGTATGCATAGCAGGCGTTAGCTACATATTCTATACTAGCCGGTTCCAAACGGGGATGCATTCCAGATGAAATGTCGTGGCGGATATCGTATTATTTCGAGCTATTTGTATATCTTATCTGAGCCTTAACTATTAGTTGGGTTAGCTATGGATTCTGAAACATATGCGGAAATGTATACGTTTCAGAAAAATAGGTAACGTGGCACTTGAACCACAGATTTAAAGTCATCATGCAATGACGTATGTGATTAGTAATAAGCAAACCGTAAAAAATATTTAATATGCAAAGAATATAAGAATTTTACACCGATTTAATGACAAGGAAAAATATTGGTGATCCAAATGTTCAAATAATGTTCCGTAAAAACGAAGACTCATTTAGAGCCGATTGGTAAATTATAATTTAACTTTTCGTGAAGTACGTGCCGGAATATTGTCAAAAGTGCTTGAACAAATATTTCGTAAATGCAATTTTCTGGCATTTGCTACGAATAGTTAAACTCATCCAGTGAGAGTATTTTAATAAAGATGTAAAACTTAATAACAATCAGGGCAACTGGAACAATTTGGAACATCAACCACCAGAATTTGAAAATTCAAAAATGGCGGGGACTTTGTCGCGATATCTCCACTATTATGAAAGGTAGGACCATAATTTCTTTCTAATTTTGAACAAATTTTTCGTAATTGCAATTTTCTGGCATTTGCGACGAATAGTTAAATGTTCCTATATGCAAAAAACGACACTTCTCAATAATAAATAAACAGTCTAGACACATTGTCGAAAATTTTTATTAATAAAGTAAAATTCTATCAATATATTGGTCTAATTTGTCGAACATTGGTCTGGTGGTTCAGAGATATGGACATATAGTTTATCAAATTCAAATACGTTAGGAGGATTTGCGAACCACTCTCTGTACTTGCAATCCATGCATTATCTCTAGATAAAGTCTACGAATAGTTTTTGTCATAAGATGTAAAGTATGACTTTTACACGTTATATATAAGAAGTAACTGTAGTCTTCTTTTAAGTTATTAGCCCATAGTAAGCATAGTTGTGGTATTATATGTTATAATTACATATATATATATAAGTATGCTGTGGTATGTAGTATTCATAAAAGTCAATTTACCATTATAAGTATTTAGTCGAAGAGAATTGTATTTTTTTATATGTGGTAGGTTTTTAGTTGCAGAGGCTCCATAAGCTGTATCGCTTGTATGGCTATCAGAAGCTCTCGCGGTGTAGTTATGTGTGTGTGTAAATTGTGTCCAAATGGCTTTGTGACACCATGATACCGCCTTTTATATTGGCGCGCTGTTAATCACTTTGCTCCCAATAGCGAATGGTAAGTCGATCCGGATTTCAATTCTCCGAAAAAATGTCACCGTCTCTTCGGAGCATTGAAACCCGGCTTCTATCGTCCTGTCAGAACGATAGTCAGCCGCCTAACCACTGCGGCCATCAACACGTTTCCCGGAAGTTCTTTCAGTAGACAAAAATGGGAATGAAAATGAAAAACGTCAATGGAACGGATTGAATTTAGTTTTTGTTTATCCTCTCAGTGCTTAATTTGTTCACGGTTTGTCGGAGAAGTAGCTTTTTCAAGTCATTCCACAAAGCTCTCATAATTTGTGGTGGATGCATGTTTCTCGATTAGCTTAATCTTTGTCATTTTGCATGACATGAACAACGAACGTTAGTTGAACGACTTAAATTAACGAATATAGTTTATCGAACAAAAGTCTCCAAATGTAAGTACCAACAAACGTTCTATATCGAAGTAGATTTTACTGGGTATGCAACCTATTACACGTTCTTGTTTGGTAGTACATACGTCTAAATGTTGAAAAGAACCTTATTTTGTCATTTGTATCAAATAATCATTAAATCTTTACTTTATACATATTTTCGTTAGGTATTATATAATTTATTTTAAATCAATATAACTTAAAATGAATTAGTTTTATCGTAAGTCGTATAAATACAGATAATGCAACTTACGTCAACAAAAATTTAAACCTCTACCTTAAATTATGACTAAGTGTATGTATATACATAATACAAATATGTATGTCAATTAATTCATTTAATTTAATAACTTCATGTTATTTTTTTAATTTTTAAGTATATCGAAGACATTCTTAGTTTCCACATAGTTGTAAAATCAAATTACAGTAATCATGATAACATATAATATCGTATTGTGATTAAACTTATTGATAATAACCAGTTATTCTAAGTTTCGATCTAGAAATTTCACAAATGATTAGAATTATATGTCACATTATAGGATCATATATAACTTGAATTCTCTTTTGAGATCTATCAGTTCATACAACTTGTACTTATATCAAGTATATATAGATGTTTTAAAAATATCAGTATATAATAGATATTTTCAAAGCAGTTGTGTACACCGCGCATGTTACATCATAGAGTAATATAATGTCTTGATAACTAATTATCATTAAGTCGTGATAATAAATCGTTTTCAAACCTATATTTTTGTGTAGGTCTATGCAACCAATTGTGTTTATGCAAAATAGATACGTCTGTTTTTATTTATTGAGCATTGTTTCATAATATAAATAACTATTTTTAACAAATTTATGAGAGTTTTTATATATGTATTTTTTTTAGCTCATAAATGATGTGCACACGAATCTAATCATATTTTAAGATTTTACTTGTTAACAATATTTGATTAAAACCAGCTACAAATAATACAATCAACAACCAATGAAACAATCTTTGAAGTATATAGGTATACTCCATGATACTCAATTAAACGATATACCTATAACGTTATAAAAAGAATATTGTTTAAATATTTGTTGTTTACATTAATTAACTATTGTTTCGTTGTTGTATTCCTAATAAGAATGAAAAAGAATCATCCCTACACATTTGTATATTACGTTGAAATACAGAGATAACAGTGGCTATGGCAATAAAATAATTTTGGAACAATTGGTGAATAACCTAAGCACTATCCGCTAGCACATTATCTTGTTGAAATATGTAATGTTCTATTACTTCGATTACTTCTTTGAGACTTTGCATTAGTTCAAGATATCTATGTGCATTTAGAGCTCCTTCAATGAAGATCATATCCACGGCTTCCGCATTGGAACTTGTATCCCATCCTTCCTTTGTGGCTAGCAGTTAAAATGGGTTTTTTTTTTCAGCCACAACCGTCGAATTTGTGGAGATCTTTTTAAGGTTCTTTGTAGGGTTCTATCGGATGCAAAAGTTCTTTCAGCATCCCTAATTTGTCATGCAGTAGTCGTGAAATTCAATGCAATCCTTACGATGTTTTTCCGTTCTTATTCGGTAGCAACTGTAACCCTTTATTTTTTTTTCTTATCGCTTGCACAAAGATAAGTCAAGACAACAGCTAAAATGTATCTAAAATACAATCGACGTAGTCTTACAATTTTTGGTGTGCTAAAACCGAAAATAAACTTATCTTTTTAATATTAGTTCACGTTTTAGAGATACGTCATGTCATGTGTCCCTATATACAGGATAATTCACCGAACACACCCATTAGACATTTTTCCGGTCATTGCAAAGACTTCTTCCATGGCCTAGTCGTTTCGATATATTGTGTAAAACTGAATTTAAATAGGCATTTAAATGATTTTGATAGATCTCATATTCATGACATTTCGACCTGTGATGTAATTGAACATGAACTATTTTAAAAAATCGCGGATAACATCAAAAGTATATTACATAACCAATAATAAATATTAATATTTTATTATTCAGAATTTTATTCTGGTATAACAAAATATTAGGCATTGTAGTAAAAAAGTGAAGTTTTAATTTTATTTTAAACATCCTGTATCATATTTTATTTCTATTCAATGACGCACTTTAAGCAATACCTTTATATCTTTTGGTCCACTGTGATGACTGACATTGCATTAATCTGGGAGATATGACATTTTATTTTATAGCCTGCAAAATTAAAAAAATCATAAATGCTTCAGTATCTTAGTAACTGTTAGAACTGTTTGAGATATAGGTTATCTTAATAATTTTTTCTTTTAAATGATGTGACCAATCCAAATTTAAAACAAAACTCCTACCATTCCAACAATAAAGTTCTAGGGAATGTTTTGCCTGAATAGATTGTTGTGCTTTGTACAAACACCGAAAGTTTAAAGTTTTTGCCATGATGGGAACTTCAAAAACTTCTGATGAGTGTTTTCGGTGAATGACCTTGTATATTAACACTGCTACTGCATATCTGCCTTGTACCGAGCAGACTCTGTATACAAACAAATGACAAACGCCACTGTCCCAATTATTATGGAATTGGATAGAAAATTCTCCAATAGAAGCTTTGTGGTGAGGTTAGTTTTGCGCCTCAGAAGTGATCTATTACTCCATTTATAAAGCAGGCATATCAGCATTCTTTCGGTTGCAAAATAGGGGATCAAGACAAACATTGGGTGCCACATATTAGCTGTGTAATACATGCGCCTCAAGTCTGAGAAACTGGTTAAATCATAAAAACGATCTATGCGGTTTGCTGTCCCAATGATATGAAGAAAGTCTATAAATTATGTTAATGATTACTATTTCTGCATGATACCTCGTGTTGGGCAAAGTACAGGTATTACAGGTAAATATACCATCTACCATAAGTGCTGTGCTCCATAGTTGTTATAACTAAATACCGTTTTCTAAATTCGTAATTTGCTGAACTTGTGCATTTAGTTTTCCGGTTATTAATGGGGAATCTCATTTTAGATGTCTTTTAATTTTTGCTTACTCTTATTAAAATATTCGCATATACAAAAGCAACGCATTGATTCGTTGGCTTTTAGGGGTTCCAGCGGTGTCGGTAAAAAAACTTAATCAGTATTAACATATGTGTATTATCAAGAAATTTCAATGAAGTCACGAGGGAGATCGTTTACATTACGTGATTTGTATTGTTGATTTTTCACTCAATCTCAGTACTTAAAGTAATTCTTGTAAATGTTGATCATTATCTACATTTATTCCATTATTCTGATGGCACAAAATAGGTAGACGTGTTATACAATCAGCTTTTCTCTTCAAAATTAAGATTTCTAATAGAAATTTTTAAAACTGGTTAGAAAGTGACAATTTGAAAGTGAAAATCAAAAATTTAGTTTTCTTGCGTAGATTAAAACAAACAGCTCGTACAATTTGATACAGAAACAAATAATTTTTACAGTATTTTTAATTTATTTATTACATAGTACATACATACATCTAAATTTAATATCATTATACATTAAGAGGAAGATAGTCTAGTCGCTTTTTTCTTTGGACTCTTTAGCTTCAACAGTAACAGAATCGTTCTGTACATCAACTTGGCCCTGCTGTTGTTGCGGTGCTCCTGGAAAACCAGGTAAAAGTGATACAGCTGGAAGGGCTGGTACTGGAAGTGCAGGATGTAGGAAAGGTGCCGTAAATACCGAATTATAAGTCAGTAATGGAGCTGAATATGTTGAATAAGTTACTTGCGCACCAGGAATTCCATAATTATATGTAAGTACGGGTGCTGCTCCAACTGTTGAAAGAGTTGCGAGAGCTGGAGTCGCCACTTTTAGAGATGGAAGGGTGGTTTCTATTGTAGTGGTAACTGTAGCTGGTTCAGCACTAGAGCGAGCTTCAGCTTCTTTAAGAGCATCCAGATGTTTTGCTCTAGCTTCTATAACTTCTTGCGTATCTTCAACTGGAACTGGTGGAATTAATTCAGGTGCTTTGGGCAACGCTGGAGCTTGTGGTAGATTCGTCGCTGATGTTAGTTGGAATCCAGTTTTAGCATCAGCAGAATAACTTACTGATTGCACTTTTCCTTCGCCATCCAAATAATTATAAGCTCCTTTGATAGCCCCATCTAGTGATCTTACTTCAGCTTTGGATGAAAGCGGATTGGAATACCCGTAGGTGTATTGACCAATTGAATCTTGAGCGTGATATTGCGTGGCGATGGAAGCTACAGCAGGTACAACAACGGTTTCGAGAACTCCAGAAGGTTTAGCATGCGCCACTGCGACGGCAAGGAATAAAGCAACGAATGTCTTCATCTTGAGTGCGCTGCTGGATGCCCAGTACTCGCAAAACTGATAACAAATTCAAGTGGATCAGCTACTATATAAAGGAGACCGCGCCCATTAATAAAGGTCCGGCAGTTTTTTTTTCTTGGTTATTGTATGTATACGTCTCCAGTTGTTTTGTTTTTTTTTTGCGGGGAGTACGTTGTTGATTAATTCGGTAGACCCGACGACTTTGAAACTTATCGTTTTCTTAAAATGTTTTTCAAGAGCATGTATATGCGATGTGTTACCGGCATAAGTAGTATTATCCGCAAGGTCGTCTACGTAAAGATTTATTGACCGAAGAATCAACGCCTATACCGGCGATTTGATATCTATATTGGATCCTTTCATTCATCGACTTTGAATCAGATATTTAAGTAATGCATCTCAAAATATTGTATACTTACATTTAATTGTTTGAATATCAAATTGTACGGTAAGGATTGTCGAAGCTGTATCGTTTATTTATGTATGTACAGTGTGATAGATATAAATTGTAAAATGAATACCTATGTCAGGTTCATATTTTCTAACGTACAGTCTTTGTATTTTTTTATTAATTCTAGTTCTATTATTATTCTAGTTTGATTATTTTACATAATAATTTATGAAAAGTAGAATCTGAAAAATTGGAAATAAAAATTATATCTGTGCTTTTTCAAGCAAGTCTAAGTCGCTACCGACGATTTGCCATTTAAATACCAACTGCATAATTTTTGGTACTTCTAAACACAGCGGAAGTTGTAACCACTTCAAGTATAAATAAATATACATACATGTTACGGTTAAAGTACCTACTTCATTAGTTTACCCAAGTAGCATTTTTAGCGAATGGAAAGTAGTGGCCATAATTTTGTTACACATAAGAAACGCTTTTATTACGCAAGCGTTACTAATACGGGGAACACTATTTTGGTAGCTGCTAATTTTCCATTATGTTCGTGAAATTTGTACGGACACGTTAGAATTGGTGTACAGCGCGTAAAGATAGTCAACACGAAACTTTTTAAACATTTTAGACGTGATCCTGACGGATGGATCTTTTCAACAACTGCGTCTTCTAATATAGCCAAATAGCCACTGATATTTTTAAAGAATGTTATAAATTATGTAAGTTATTTATTCAGGTTTAATAAAGTTTGTTATTTGCCAAACTACAAGATACGTTGGCTTGTTCTGAAAAGAAATTCGTCCACTTTTGGGTTATAAAAAATAATAGTGTTTCTTGGGTGCTAACAACATTTGTTATCTGCCCGGATGGAAATAATTTCCTGTCTGGTTCAAAATAATTTTTCTTACGTTTAAAATTACTCTGTTTTACTCTAAATCCTGAGTTTTCATTGAATATTCAAGATAAGTTTCTTCTCCATTTCGTTAAAAACCAATTTATTCTGTTACTAAAACAAATTATGTATATTGTTGCCAAAAATTTATTTTCTAGTAAAGATGTTAGTAACATATCCAAGTAAGTATTTTCTATTGCACATCAAAGGAAAAATAATACATATATCAAAATTTTTATTTGCTATTGCGTACCAAAAGATATTTTGGAAAAATTATTTTGGGGAGAAATTATCTAGCGATTCAGATGCTGTCAAACCGTTTCTTGAAAAATTAGTTTGCAGTCGAATCAGATTTACAACGCAGACGAATCTGCATTGTTCTGGAAATTATTGCCGAATCGTACAATGGTTCATGCAAAAGGAAAAACGGCATCGGGGCGTAAGATATCAAAGGAAAGGATAACCTTCCTTCCCCGTGCACATGGTGATGGCTCACATAAACTAAAAATATTGGGTATTGGCAAATTAACAAATCCAAAAGCATTTAAGAATTGTGCTGTTCCAGTTGAATACCACGATACCAAGAACGCATGGATGACGTGAGTTTTATTCTTATGGTTTTGCGAGTCTTTTGTCGAAGAAGTGAGAGCATTCCAGAAAGACAATAATATGAGTGGTACTTTTATTACACTTTTATTAACTGATAATGCCCCAAGTCATGCAACAGAGACCCAATTGATCAGTGATGACGGAAACATCGTAACTATGTTACTGACGCCTAATTGCACTCCTCTCATCCAATCGATGGACCAGAATGCTATTCGACTGACTAAACTATATTACCGCAAGACCTCCTTGGTCAATGTTTTGCCTTTTGAAGAAAGCGACATTTCTAACACTCTAAAAAATATGAATTTAAAGGATGCCGTGTTTCTGCTAGCTACTTCTTGGGATAAAGTGACTCCTGACGCAATTCAAAGGTGTTGGCACAAAATATTTTCTTATTCAGACAATGATGCGTCCGACTCTGACTGGGATTTTGAAGATCTGGTTCCATTGCCCTCTACTTAATCAAAGACGTGACCACAAATCACAATCAAGTATAGTCACTTTAATAGTTTTGTAGACATTCTTAAAATGTCACAAAAACTGTCACATCAACGGCATTGTTGCTTCCATTCAATATTTAAGTAGTAACGTTTCGTTGTTATCACTATTATTTTTACTTTAAAGCTTGAAATTCTCTAAGTTGATTTGTCTTAGTAGTTATCACGTTTCCGATTCCTTTAGTCACACCAAAATGTTAATGATTGAGCGATTCTTTGCGATAAGTATTACAACTATGAAACTAATAAAACAAAGTTATTTTTCCTATATGATATTAAATTTTAGTACTAATCGCCACCTATTCTTGATGATAGTACTTAGGAATAATTGGTTATTTCAGTAGAAAATCATTTTTGTACTAAAATAGCGCTGAAAAGGTGCCAAGCGAAAACCTCGCCAAGACACTAGTTTTTCAATTATCCAGTTAGCGCAAAAACTATCCAAAAAGAGCGATTACAACGTAAACTTCCAAGAACGTATACAAAATACCCAGTTTTCTTGTTTAGTTTATGAATTATTTATTCATAGTATTTGGGTAAAACATGGCTTCATACTTTGAATTATACTTCTACACAATAACCAACTTATCCGCTAGTATTTAATTAGTTTTATTAAACTAATCAAAGTATACATGCATGCATATTTTGTTATTTGTCAGAATCGTGATGTCTCTCCATGTTCTGGCACTCAGAATAACTAACTATATTATTATTATTATTATCACTAGGTCAGATATTAAATACTAATTGGAAAAATATAACTATATTCAAATAGTTAATATTCAGATTATGAAAAATACGGCCGCATTTGCATTTGAAATAGCTTTAATCGCTGTTTGAACAGTTTCAATTTTGACATCTTTTTCCTGAGTCGAGTTAATAACAAATCCACAGAACCTATTCTGTGATTGCGATTTATTTTTCATTAGCTCCTTTTCTTCATTTACTAACTCATATGCTTATGACACCAGAAACAAATAACCATATGCTTACAAATAATTAATCGCCCGCTAGATCCTCTAATGTTTAGTACTAATATCAAGTAAAAACGTAACTGACGTATGTACCATCATTGGCAAATTAAATGCGAATTTTTCAGCGAGGAATTTCCATTTACTAAATAAAGGCTATACTTTGAAGCAAATTTAATTTCTCTAAAAGAGAGTATGTACTGCTTTAGAGTAATTAAATTCACTTTAAAGCAAAGCCTTTATTTACAAAATCAACATTCCCCGATAAAAAAATCGCATTTAAATTGCCAAAGATGGTACATACATATGGTGTATTTATATTTGGTAAGTTAATATGTGCAACGATACAGTAGATAGGTAGGTATACGTGACATTGCATTCACAAGATTTTTTAAATTCTTAACATGCCATTAAGCTGCACATAAATGATTCTCGCATAACTCGTTTCATACTAAAAACTTAATAATTACCTACCATTTTCAGTACGCCGACAATTTATTATAATGTGACGACAGCATAATAAAACTTACTTACAATTAGTTTAACATTTTCATACTGGTTACCACAGATAAACGTTTCATTAATAAAAATTTAAAAATAGGCAATATACCAGATACTTGAGCACTTGAAAATGTAGAAAAAATTGGCTTAAATATAGATTGTTTACATATTAAGACAAGGTAAACTTGCTTTTAAGTATAGGATCAAAGTTTGCATTGACATTTCACAAAAATAACGAACCAATTCAGATGTATGTATATGTATATGTAAAGTAAAAGAGATAAAAATAGATAGCACAATTTAATACTTAATTGACATATATATTTTCAGTTTATACGAGTGAAAATTGCAATTATTTTAAAGTAAACAGTAAACATCCAACATCAAAGCCTTTGTATTAAGTATTTGATACTTTCTGAATGAAATAGTGCTTTTATTGTTTAACTTACAACGGAATCCAAAAGGAACCGTATACAATATTATCCAAAGATATAAAAACTATAAGAAAAAATTGAATGAAAACAACAAGCAGAATGTAGCAAATGTAGACTAATAGATATCAGTAACATTTGAAGAATTTGAAGAATCACACGTTTGTTTCAAGTAACACTATTGATCACTTTCAACCGTCAGAATCACTTGTCTGAATAAATTATGTAGGTACACGTTTGTCATCGGAATATCTGAGCGTTTGATTCTGGTAGTTGGATGTTTTTGAAGAATGTTATAAACTATGTAACGCCGGGTCCACACTGGCATGAACATTGTTAGCTAACAATTGTTAGTTACAACACAAGTCAGTTAACATTGTTCGCGAACAATTGTTCGCAGAAATGTTAGCGAACACGGACTGTCCACACTAGCGCAACAAAACGCCAGTAACTATGTCAAGCAGTGAGGAAGACATTATTTTGTGTGGCGCTGCGGCCGTTGTCCTCAGCACAGAAGCGGCGAGAAGAAAAAAATGGTGGGTTAAATCGCTCCTAAGGAGACGGATAGAATGCACATATTATCATTGAGTATGTGATTTTTACGTGTGTATATAGCTTAGAATCAGAATCTTAACCTAACTTCTATCTTTTAGATCTTTCGACATTTCTTATTAGCACAGATATTATAGAAAGCTATAACATATTAGTATTCGCCACAGCAGCTCATAACTAGACTCGGCAAAGAGGGTCAATTTCCAATGCAGTGTGGTGAGCAACGTAGAGGGGTGACACGAAATCCCAGATAGCAAAAATACTTTTTGTACTCGCTTATCAAAACCTGTCATTTCACGATTCGATTTGCGTGCGTAAAAAGTCACTTTAAACACGAGTGCGTAAAAGTAAAGTTGGTACTTCCTGGAACTTGATTAATTTATAGTGACATTTTAAAATCATAAATCCCTAACCTTAATAATAATGTCATAAACGATAACGTATTTAAAAATATGTATTATTATTATAGTTCTCGTACAAAAAATATTGTACAAACTTCGTGCGTGAAACATTTCGCGAATTCGTGTCCATAAAGCGCTCGCCTCCGGCTCGCGCTGGTCACTCATTCGCGAAATATGATTTCACGCACTTGGTTCGTAAATAACTATCATAGATAATATAATACTAACGTACTATAGATACGGCAGAAGGTCCCGTGTACTGTCGTCAAAGTTTTGGTACTCACACATTTCACCAGGTGTCGCTGGCATTGCTTTTTGAAATTTGAAATATCAAAAGCGGGAAATTGAGTGCCATTATGACATTATATTGTCATTCTGATTTTGGATGTTGTGTCGCAAGCGTCTTTAAAAACAGTAAGTAGAATATGGTAATTTTTGTAATATTCTTGGAGAAGATATAATATAAGTTGAAGGATTATGCATTCTACAAAAACTTTTTGAATAAAAAAGAGATAACAACAAGAACAAAAATGACGGTGTATCAAGCAGTATACTTACAAGTCTTAACCTATGGAGCAGAAAATTGGATACTTGATGAAAGACAAACAAAACGACTACAATCCAATGACATTAGACAGATGCTGATAACAAAATCATTAAGATCTGAAGTAGAAGAAAAGAAACTGAAATGGTGGGGACACTTGATCAGAATGAATGAAAGTAGACAGGTGAAGCGGGCATGGGAGATAAGAAAAATCGGAGAGGATGACCCAGAAAAACGTGGAACAGCAGTACGGATGAACTTCTGAAAAAAAGAGGAAAAACATGGAACGAGGCGACGGCCCTAGCCAGAAACAGGAAAGAGTCGCGTGAATTTGTTGAATCTGTGGAACTAAATTAAGAAACTTTACACCTCGACACCTTCGGGTATAAGAGGTCTTTGATTATGTATGTATAGTATGTATGAAGGATTATGTTGGACGTGGTTTAGTTTAAATCTTAAATAGTAGTGTTAAATACCGCTTAAGGATGAAGCTATCGTTTCTATTAAATTGACAAGAGCTGACATACTAGTTTTGATATAAACCAGTGACACTTTATTTTCATATCGCATTATCCCATACAAATTGAAGCAGTACAAGAAATGTTTAATGTCTTCAAGGCGATAACACCAGATACAATATACTTCGCCAAGGAGAGTGCAGTATACAACATCCAATTAATAGGTAAATACAAGATGTGTTATTAAATTCTGTTATGGTTTAGACCTACATTCTAATAGTACTCTCTTAGTGGCTTTCCGGGATTGTTAAAACTTGAATATCTTTTGAAATCATTTTTATAAATTACCTAACCATCGGTTTCGATATTACAGGTATACGTGACATATATCATCCGAATTGAAACTTCACGAGAAGCGTTAGGGAATGAAATTTTATTTCGTCGTGTTCCAGGAAGACAACATTTTTGTAAAAATATTTTTAATGAAAATATAGGGCAATATTCAGAAATTATATAGCGGCGCTTTGTTTTTTAGTTTAAAAGTTAGAAATTCAATTTTCAATAATAAACAAGCTTTTCGTGACCCAGTATGGTTTGTTTTAAATTTAACACATTTCACTAGATGGCGCAGAAACACGCCAACAAAATTTTATTAGAAGTGTCCAATCTATAAAGAATGAAATGTATATATTATCTATGATAACTATTGAATCAAGCTGGAATAAAAGTTGCCATGACAATGGTGACAGCTTACTTCCAGCTTGTCGTGGAAAACTGCAAGCTTGTATCCAACTTGAATTAAGCATCCTACTTTACACGTGACAAGCTTAAACTATACTTGCTTTGCAAGCTTATGGTAAACTTGCAGAATCGTTGAATTGAGCTTGTTTTTCTAGCTTCAACTACCTACGCTAATAAGTAGGTATGTATCATACTTTATTCCAACTTTCTTGTTTAGTGACAAACTTGAACTGTGCTTAATTTTATCAGCTTAGGTAAAGCTTCCTTTACCAACTTGTATAATGTTTGTTGTTCCTACTACGTTCATAGGTACGTTTCAACAGCAATCGCACCTATCGTCTTCTATCTATCTCGAATAATATTTACGTAAAATTAAAACAATTACATATTTGAAATTAGTATCAATTGTTTATAAATTAAATTAATATCAAAACTGCCAAACAGTAGCCTTAAATTAATACCAATTCTTTTAATTTTAAGTAAATGTAATTCTGTTGAAGATGACGGCTTACTACTAAAATGTAATAATATAAAGTGATCATTAGTTTTTACACGATTAATGTTATTGAAAATAAAACAAGTTATGATCATTGAACGTTTTTAACTATGCTAAACTAATAACGATAACAAATTATAAGGTTAATCATACTACAACAAATAAATAACGACAAATAGCAAATCATTATATTATAGTAAAAATCAAAAACGAACAATAAACGATAATTTAGAAAGCACTCGGAAATCGGAATACAAACTTGTAATAAATATGCTTCTAACATGTCATACAGGTGTTTGTTTTATTCCATGTAATCTACCGTTCACTTTACTAGACCAAGAAGCATTTGTCTCCTTCTGGAGCAAGTATTCGGATAATACATTACCAAGTCGGACATTGATAAGAAACGTTATGCCATCTGCTCGTGGCTATGCTGAAAGAAGAATTAAAGCAGAATTGAAAGATAAAAAATTGTGGTTATGTGTTATTTGAAAGTGTTATTGATAAGGATTCGGATCTTCTCATACTAAGACAAATTTGTGAGGGTGCGGCGAAAGCTCCATTAAGTTGTTACAAGGATTACATTAAATTTTCATTATTAAAAAAAAATTATTCCGCACGCTGTACTCATTTGACTGAAACAAGTGTGGGAACATACTTAATGATTCAAATATTTAATAGATGCTACCCAGTTTATGATTTAATGGAAGCTTCTTAAAACAGTAAGTGTTTCGGCACGTTATTTAATATATTTTTGTCTTTATTTTATGTGTAAACATTGATGCTATGCTCACCCATGAAAGTCACGAACATAAATGATGCGAGTACGTAATGGTACTGAACGCTCGCTTTGATACAATTGTTCTGCCCCTCTACGTTGCTCTCCGCACTGCACTGAAGTTTGCTCTTCTTTGCCGACTCTACTCATAACTATTGAATATAGTTAACAATACATAACAATTTCAGTGTGATATGTGTATTTACTCACTTCAATCAGCATTTCAATTGACATCATTGTTTATTTTGTACACAGAACTCCTATATTTTATTTCATATATGCATCCTGTGTTTTCTCTATTCTAAAAATATAAGTTTTATAAACGTAACATTTCAGAGGATATGGTCCGTTTCATATAAAAATCATCAATCGTCAATTTAGCGGCCTGTATATTGTAAATCACACAATTTAAAATCATTTTTTTTGTAGATATAATTTTTTGATGTTAGTTTGATTCATACATAGCAAAGTACAATTTTCCAAATATGAACTACATATATAGATCAGTCGAAGTTATGCCTGTATTTTTATCATTACATTTAAATACTCTCACTATACTATCAGTTTGGTTAAAAATTTCTTCCACCAAAAATGAATAGTTTCTGAGACATTTCAGTTTTATTATTAAAGGTACTGCTTCAGCAAAAATGTCTAAAATAACGCAGTCAAATCATCTTACTTGATAATATCGAATAAAATGCTCTTGTATTATATAATGCATGTGTATTTTCGTCAAGATTCAATTAATAAAAACAGCTGTAACTCTCATATTTATTTATTTCAATAGAAATTAATATGGCGTAAAGATATAATAAAATATATGGATGTATTTTCCCAAGCCAACAAGAACCAACCAATAAACTATCTATCGTTAGTTAGTTCGTAACCATTTCCTACTTTTGAGGTTAATCAATAACAATCTATATATTAAAAAAAGAACTTGATGCTAATTTCATTGGTTGAAATACTATCAACTATATTTGCGATAAGTGTTGTGAAATATATAGCAATAAAAAATTAACCGACATAAAAATGTTACATTTATTCGTATGACATTACACGCTTATACATATAGATACACATATCTCTCCATATACAAAATCCCGTTCAATAAGTTGCTCCTAAAATGTCAGAAAACAAGATTGTCTTCTTTTTTATACTAAGAGCGGTCGACTTCCTCGGTAATCCATGCTGCTTGATAAGGCGTGGTTCTTTTTCTACAAACAATGTTGTTAGCAATGAAATTTTATTATTCCGAAATAAGAATTCTGATTAATTAAAGTCACAATCATCAGCATAGTGGGAGTCCCGGCAGAGACCAGAGAGAAATCACAACTATTAATTAGTGTGCTGTTAGGTGGGCATAATAATTACCATAGCAGATGCTAATTAGAAAAAAGGTACATTTACATCAATCAAAATTTGCGAGTGATACTCTACATTGTTTATGTGAGTTATGGTTACAGCTTGCTGCCTAAATGTGTGCGACGACGTGTCTTTCAATAGAAAAAAAACAAGTTCCTATTTTATTATGATTATGTAACGCGTGAATAAGATTTACATACTGAATCGGCAGTAAGTAGTAATTATAATCTAGCATTCAAGTCAAAGTTGTATAATGTTTCAGGTAGTACAAGTATAGGCTAACTTTTTAGAAACAATATATGAAAAGTGTCGAACTTACATACAACTGCTTATTACTATAAGAATTTTTTATTTAACCAAAAAACCGAATGAATTCAATAAATTATTGCAGTTGGGAATATCTAAATTTGTTGAATGAAAAACGCTTCCTGTTATTGTGATTAAGCATTTACACATACACCTACCTAATATCAAAATTTTATTTCATTTTCGAATGGTATTGATTTCTAAAGCCTTTATAACATATTATTTACTGTAACTAATTCGTATGAATAAGACCTGTGTAGAATTGAAGAAGACCAATGAAAACTGTGGAATCGATAATTAACAGCAATATACTGTGTTTTTCAACTTGTGTATACTTGTTAATATTATTTACACAGAGTTCAATTCTCGACGTGCAGGTTAACGGAAGAGTGACTTTTCAATAAAAAAGTTATTTTACTGTTAAAAATATATTTTATTTTTAACATCCCCCTTTTTTAAACTATCCAAAAAGTATTCTTTTGACATCTCTGCAATGTCCATCTCGCTTGTCACATCTTAATTTGTCCTTTTCACCGAGTCATTTTTTAAAATTTGAAATAAAAAGAAATCACTGAGTGTCAGATCTGGCCAATATGGCGGGTGTACTGCTGCTCTGCTGGAATCTAATCGTAGACTGCGAGACGAAAGTTATGAAAGGGATAGTAAATACAGTTTTTCAAACTGGAAGTGCGAAAAAAATGTGTTCGCTGACGTGCAGAACATTTTATATAGATTTTATTAAAACTACTGCTTCTTTGTTCACAAATATCTTCCTTATTATTAATGAAAAGAAAAAAAACTTTGGCTCGTTATATACACTAATGTTAAATGAAGGTACCTACGAAATCCATTTTCAAAAGTATATAATGTAGAATTATTTATAATTTCCTCAAGATAGCGTAAAATTTGATATTTTTAAATTTGTGGTAAATATTTCAGGACAATTATTAGTATAAACGGGCTTCGTAGGTACCTCTGTCTATCTTCTTAGATCGTACTTATTCAATCCTCGATGAAATATTTTATCAAATTTGGAAATTATGTTTGAAATACTTTTACCGTGTTTTGAGATAGGAGCAGTATACCCTTAACAAATGTGGTTGTTTTTCTTCAATTTGGCATCAAAATGTGTCAATAAATCAGTATAATACTGGCCAGTTATCGTTGTCCCTTTTTTAAATAATTAAAATAAAATAACGGACAATAGCCGCAGTGGTTAGGCGGCTGACTATCGTTGTGGCAGGGCGATAGGGGCCGGGTTTCAATTCTCTGGAGGGGCGGTGACATTTATATATACATATATGTATATATAAAGTTCAGTAAATTCGTTTATTACTAAAACTAATAGAGAAAATAAGCATCCGTTTGCATAAGTGGCTGGCAAGATTGTAAACTACGTATTTATTTTTTAATTCTTGATATTGCCACTTGCAGGTTAATAAAACAAGGATAAACTGAAGTTTAATTTATTCCAGAACACGTAAAATATACTTTCGTTTGAACTTCTTGAGTGAAACAAACTGACAATAATAATTGACAAATCATATCAAATCAGAATATCCTGCTAACGAAAATATCTAGAGGGAAAGAAATGATTTGATATACAGGGTCTGTCTTGGAACCTGTTGAAGTTTCCAGACTCCCTAACTATTTAAGAATTTGAATTAACAGGATCCGTGGTATACCCTGCATAGGATTATCATTATGGCGGGACAATGGGAGCCGGGTTTCAATTCTCTGGAAGGACGGTGGCATTTTTTCAGAGAGTTGAAATCCGATCGACTTACGATGTTGGGAACAAAGTGGTTAACAGTTATAAAAGGCGATATGATGCTGTCACAAAGCCATTTGAACACAATTTACACACACAAAACTACACCCCGAGAGTTGCAGTAATAGCCAGACACAGCTTACGGAGTCACTGCAACTAAGCACCCACCACACATAAAAAAATACCTTTAGAATCCCAAAAAACTGTGGCCGTGACCTTGTTCGCCAAAAAAGCAGTTTTTGCGTTCTTGGGAGGCACGTTTCTCGAAGAAGAAATTCATTGTTTGGACTGAATTTTTTGTTTTAAGATTATAATCTATCCAAGTTTCATTTATTGTGACATATCAATGGAAGAATTCATTTGGACTATGTTTGAAGACATTTCAATAGGATGTTATATTGAATTTTAATATAAAAATTATTTGTACTTATTATTATTATTACAAATTGTTTTTCTACTATTACATACCATATAGGATAAAATGAGGACACAGTTCGGATTACAAAATGTATCAAAAACATGAATGGCAGAATATGGTTAGATTATTATAAAAAAATTTAGACATGTTCCTTATGTTTGTACCACAACAGATTTTTCTCTAACATCACATCAACAATACATCATATGTACATAATACATTATTATTATTATCTCTGCTCTTTATGACACCATCCAGAAAACAGAAACATTTTTTGTTAAAAATTTATTTGATAAAAATACTCGTTTTTTGCACAACAATGCTACAATGCAGCTATTGCTGTATAAATTGTGTTTCCACAGCTTTGTTAAGACATTATCTTGTCATAAAGAATATTGCACTGATAATTATGTCTCAACAGCGGAATGGTAGCTCAATCACAGTACCGATCTAGCAAAATCTGCTCTGAGCGTCACCGACAAGACTACGTATGATTAGCCCCTCTTACGTCTGAAGCTATCGAGTTGTGTAAACATGTTAAACAGATGTGTACATGTTTTTTAATGGCAATCATATATTTCTTTTTTGATTTTGGGAGAACTTGCCAATATTGAAGCGACACTAACAATGTCGCCGTCTTACATTACAGAATTATTTAATGGCAATCGAATGTTAAAAGATGTCAATTTTATTGTTAATAAACCAAAACTTCTTTAAACGTTTTTGGATTTAATAAAATAGAATAGAATCAGTTTTGTGAAGCTGATTGATTGTTGTAAGCGAATAATCGATATTTGTAGCTAGAGTCGAATAAATCCTCATTTGATGATGGAGACACACACTGAACACTCGCCGAAATTAAATATGTGAAGAGTAGTAAGATCTTTCTTCCTTTAAGGAACGTTAATAGGAGAAAAATATTGCATTTTTGCTAAAACACTTTGTACTAGCGTTTGAAGCAATTTTCCAAACGATAAATCTTACATATGGATTGGTAAGTGAGCATTCATAGAATGGTCCCGTTAGATTCCCAAATCTTTTGTCGTTATTTTTTTTTTATAGGACTATTCAAAGACGGTGTTCTTTTACTCAATAAAAATCACAGATCAAAATTAGTCAATATTTAAATATTAGCCAGTAGCAATTGATTGCGGAATTCTATTATAACTTTTAGTTGAAAAAAAAAACCAAACGCAATTTTTCTGGTGCTTGTGGAGTTCTCACTGTAGTTGGAAGCCCGTCATCAGTCGTCTGTTTTTTAAAACTTCCCGTTTCACTAAGACGTTGGTGAAGACGGGCAAATATTGAATGATGCAGGATGATATGGTTCGGGTATCGTTCTTATTAAAAACGTCTAGCAGCACGCGAATTTCCATTAACAAGACCGTAAACGAAATCCATATCGCATATCTCAGCATTCGTGTAATTCATTTTAGAAAACAGAAACTGGCAATAAACCGAATGAATACTCTGACAACTATTGACCAATATTGAAATGACAAATAAACAATTTCCTCTCAACGCAATTGTTTTTGAAGAAGCACCGATTATATTATATCGTGTTAGTCATACTTCATAATTTATTATTAAACACTCAATAACTTTAAAACCAAACCGTTACGACAGATATGAACTTTTACGATCAAAATAACCTCAGGAATCAGCTCTTAAAGTTTGTCGTATATATTGAGAATCACCCTGTATAATATAAAAAATTTATATTTTAAAACTTAAGTCCAAAATAGAAAAAATAGTAAAAAAAAATTGTTTCATAAGACGTTTGGTTACACAATTTACACGCGTGCAACAAAATGTCGTCTTATGAAACTAGTTGACAAATATATACTATTTTACAAAAATGTGAGATTTCGAACCTTAGTATTATGTCAGAAATGGAAAGTAAATTTTTGAGTTTCCTAGTTGGTACACGTTGCTAGATCGTCTGTCCTACGACTAAAAAGTAAGAAAAGAGAAAGGAAGACATTGCTTTATTTGTATCTATTTTTGTTGTTATCTATTGAAATTGAAGATGTAAGTCCTAGTAACAGATTACATTGACAATTATATCGGAACTACTAACTACGTAAAAACCTTTCGAAACATAAAATTTATTTTAATGCTAACGATTTTTTCCAAAAGTATTCAGTTTTAATTCAATAACATAAAAGGGTACCTAACAATAAACATCGGTATCACCTCACACCACAACTTTGATTAATTATTCGGGACACGTGTTTCGAAAACGCATGGGTTTTCATCATCAACCGAATACCGAATGAATAAATAAAATTAAAACACCATCATTATAAACATCCCCCTACTTCTTGTATAAACAAGCAACGCATGCGAACTCTACTTAACCGGACTAATCGTTAGCACATGTTGCGAAGGGACATCCTATCTCTTTAAATTCGTAAACAAAACCGACCTTTCAAGAATCGATGGTTCTCTATTCATGAGATTATTTTCGTGTTTATACATAAAAATACTCTCGTAGGCGTCGAGTTCCCTTGGCTTATCGACGGCTTTTAATAATTTGACACTGTCTGTTTCAATATGATGTCCCTTTTCAATTAAATGTTGTGCTACTGCGGACTTTTCGTTTCTTCCGTATCGAAAGTGAGCTAGATGTTCTTTGTATCTAGTCTCTATTGACCGTTTTGTTTGCCCGATATAAATTTGATCACAGTCTTTACATGCAATTTTATAAATTCCCGACTTCTGTCCCATCTCAGGTTTGTCTTTCGGGTTGCCTAAAAGATTTTTTAACGTACTATTGGTCTTATAACAGACATTTAAATTAAACTGTTGAAAAACGCGGTTCAATCCTTTGGTTATAGGGTGGAACGGTAACTTAATAAATTTCTTTTCCCGGTTATTCGATGGGACCAAAGTAGTGGAATTTCTGACGTGATTCTTATATTGGGCTTTTTTAAGCGTGCATTCAACATCTGCAGAAGAGAAACCATTATAAACCGCTATTCTCTTAATAAATTCTAATTCCTTCTGAAATCTCACTTTATTTAGCGGGAATTTAAGCAACCTATTAATTAAAAAAATTTATCGCGGACATTTTCTGTTGATCACAATGATTTGAATCTGCTAGAATGAATCTATTCGTATTTGTTTCTTTTCTGTAGATGTCAATTTCCAATCTATTATTTTCATTCCTAATAACTAGAGTATCCAAGAAAGGAAGTTTGTTGTTCACTTCTTCTTCTACTGTAAGTTTAATGGTATTAAATCTGGAATTTAATTTGCTGAGGAATTCGTTGACACTCATTTTTGTAGTGTCGAACACCGCGAATATGTCATCAACGTACCTAAGCCAGATTCTCGGAAAATATCCATTCTCTCTTTTCATGCTCGTTTCAAAACTACTCATGAACAAATTAGCAATGAAAGGGGATAACGGATTACCCATTGCAGTGCCTTCATTTTGTTCATAAAACTTCCCATTCACTTGAAACCGATTTTGCGACATGCACAACGAGGTTAAACTTTTGTATTCAGCTACTTTAATCTCATCTACGTTATTATGTTTCAGAAAATCTACTAAGAACTCCAACGTTTCTGGTATAGGTACGCTCGGAAAAAGTGAACTAACGTCAAATGAAATGAGAATTTCTCCTTGTTTTAGTTCAATGTTATTTATCTGTTCCACAAATTCAATTGAGTTTCCCACCGTTAAGTTTTCAGTATGTAAGGAGAATTTCTTATATTCATTAGATAGCCATTTGGATAAATGATATGTCGGTGAATTGATTCCTGAAACTATGGGTCTTACTGAATTTCCGGGTTTATGAATTTTCGGCAAACAATACATTTTCGGAATAGTGGGGTGAGAGCTAATCAGTTTAAATTTTAAGTTTTTATCAATTAAATTAGGGCAATTTTTGATTGTGTCCCTAGTTTCTATGATCATTGACGGCAATGGGTTCTTTTTTAATTGCTTATATGGCCCAGAAGCTAATAAGTTGTCAACTCGCGTATAATATTCCTGTTTATCCAAGATGACTATTTTGTTTCCTTTATCGGCTTTTAGATAAAAACAATCTTTCTCTCTAAGACCTTTAGCGATTTTGAGTTCTTTCTTACTATTGTTGAAGCCACTAACACGAGCATTTTTTGTAATTTTGGTTTTGCATGCATTCCTTATGTATTCCTTAGTTGTATAATCCATGCCTCTAATATTCGTTTCTATGGACGCTATGACTTCCTCCATTGGAACGTTTCGGTCCCGAATGCCAAATTTCAAGCCTTTATTTAACAAATCCAATTCTTCGTCGTTAAAGGTCTTAGACGATTGATTGCAGACTAGCGGTGTGTTTTCCATTTCATTAAGTCTTAGTGAATCAGTCTTTACGGGCCGTAACTTCCAAAACTTTTTGTTTTGGTCTATCTTTTTTAATTTAAACTTCTGGTTCGCTCGTTCAATCACGCGTCTATGGTCCTTGAAATCACTCTATAAAAGGGTACCTAATAGAAAAAAATATTATTACACGATAGAAAAGCTCTTTAAATAGCAAAATAAACTTTCATATCTTGTAATGTAAATAACTATTACTTCGCAAAACATTTAATATTTTAATGTGAAATAAAACAAACAAATGTTTCAGATTTACACTGTATTTTGTAATAACGACAGCTGTTTCGCTACACTGTAGCTTCTTCAGGTTTAAATATGGAATAATAGGTATCTACATACCCTTGACTCTTATATATAGTGTGTGGTTATTAGGAATTCTAAGAACTAAAATCTAAAGAACAATTTCTTGTCTAAAAGTGACGGGCAGTGTCTTACAATTAAGAATTTATTTGCATTTTATGACAGCACAACCCCTCGCAAGCCCCCGAGGCGTAATAGAATAGTTATTTAGTTTGTGTTGTATTAGTTTATTGTCATATTTTTAGGTGCGCGTTTGCTATCTCTATTATAGCAAACGCGCACCTAGAGAGCGTTTTAAAAGCAATTTAATACATTTTTTTATTAACTTATTTTGTTTAATTAACTTAGTTTGTGAAAGTGTCTCGTGAAGTAAGAGTAAGTGTAACTGCAGGATTTTTTAAAACAAACTTTTAATTTCTGCGTGATTAGTAGTAAAATGCCGAAAGTGGATGTACAGGATAGGTATAGAATAGTTTTCCTCCACGAACAGGGAAGAACTCAGCGTCAAATCACTGTAGAAGTGGGTTGCTCGCAAAGTAGCGTCCATAAGATATTAAAAAAAAACTTAGAAACAGGCTCCGTATTGGATACACCCAAACAAGGACGTCCAAAAAAGGTGACAGCAAGAGAGGACCAATATTTAAAACTCACTTCTTTACGACACCGAACCCGCGGATCAGCCCGGTTAGTCCAAGACTTGCAAGAGGCAACTGGCTCCACAGTTCGACGACATTTAATCAAACAAGGGCTATGAGGGCGCGTTGCGAGAAGAAAGCCATTACTGAGACATGGAAATAGGCAGAAGAGACTCACTTACGCCAGAAATCACTCGCAATGGACGGTGGAAGAATGGCGTCGCGTACTGTGGACGGATGAGTCAAAATTTGAAATCTTCGGCAGTAAGAGACGTCAGTATGTCAGGCGACGCGTCGGCGAAGCGTACAATCCGGCGTGTATACAACCGACAATCAAACACGGGGGTGGTGCCATTCAAGTAGGGGGTTGCATAACAGCTTCTGGGGTGGGTCCCCTTGTAAGAATTGAAGGTCGTTTGAATGCAGACCAATACCTGCAGATTCTACAGGAGCACGCAATTCCTGCAGGACGTCATCTTATTGGTGAAGGTTTTGTTTTTCAGCAAGATAACGATCCAAAACATACTGCTCGGGTCGTACGGCGTTATCTTGCTGAATTAGAAGAGCAGAACATCTGCGAAACAATGGTTTGGCCACCTCAGAGCCCCGACTTAAATATTATAGAAAATGTATGGGATTATCTGGACAGAGCCAAACATAGGAGACAACCAAGGAATGCAAATGACTTGTTTAATATCCTGGAGGAAGAATGGAACAACATTCCGCCGGAATTTATAAATAACCTAATTAATAGTGTTTCAAATCGACTTCGCAGAATTATCCAAGCAAAAGGCGTACATACTAAATATTAGATAGACACGAAATTATTATAAATATTTATGTACTTTTATACATAAATATTGAAAATACATATTAATTTTGTAATGATACTATTTTCTTTGAAATTAATTTTGAATTACAGTCTATCTCTTGAAAACACCTAGTGATTACTTATTTATGCAGACCACTGTAATTTTAAGGTTTATATTAATAAATTATTGTAAGTTATAAATTATCAAGAATGTTAAGTTAAGTCCTCCTGGCAGATAACCCATAATTTAGTTTCAATATTGAACTTGCCTGCGCAAAAGCCAATGAAATCATTCAAAAATAAGTACCTTTTTGGTGCAGTATTTGAATCACTCCATTAAAGCTATCGAGCTACAATTCATAATTTGCCCGTGAAGAGAAATATCAATAGCGTGGTATACCAGTTGAGTGTCACCTTTGATCAAATAGTTACGGAGTGTAAATGTGTTTCCCTGGCTTTGTTATACCTCACCTTATATAATGTTGCGCTGTTAATTATGTCTTAACAGTGAATGGTAGCTCAGCTGAAGCTGTTTTAATTAGAGCAATAATACAATGTTTATTAAATTATTTTATTAAAATTAGAAAACTATGATATATTTTGTACATACATCGGTAAAATATATATATAACAAAAGAACACATACAAAAAATAAAACTAGTCAAAAATGTATTAGTATCAAATCCTGAATCATTTAATAAAATTATTTATATTGTCATCAAATAACTATACAAAACTTACATAATATAGTCGAGCAAATCATAGATTCATGATACGAGATTTCACGTTCACTAGAATTACAAATACTACTTCATTTAATATAATGCACACTATTTGCAGGTATCCGTCGCGTCGTAAAGTACAAAGTAAGGCACAAAATTGTGTGTGAAGATTTAAGAAAGGCACTGTTCGTCATGATGGAACTGGAAACATTGTAGCCTCTGCGTAAGGTAGTGACGCCCATTGCGCCTTTATACTACAAATCGAAACCGTGCTACACGATACACGCCGACTGGGAGATGCCCAGTTCCAGTAATGTTGAAAGTGAAATTAACTACTTGACTTGTAAAGAGTAACCGGGAATGTAATATCATTGAGTATAAAATTAAGTCCTTTTGTTTCAAATGGAATGTTCTAGAAAAAATGTACTATTTAACATTAATTTGACTGTGACCACCAATCATTAATTCAAAGTGTACAGATCCTAAACGATGTGTTCTGCTGCGTACGATGTTTTTCGCCCAAGCTTTGCACTCAACATTTATTACGATGCCCTCTAAATAAATAAATAATTATTATTAATAAAAATAATAACGATAAGATCCCGTAAAAAGTACAAATACTTACGTTTGGGTTGAACAAAATGGACGGCAACAAGTGGACTTAAATATCCTTCAGAATTTACGTATGGAAAATAATATCCTGGAAATCCCTGAATACTAGGATAATATTTTACTGGTCCCAAATATTCGACGTCTGTCGGTGTTTCTCCTTCACAACTGACCCATACTGTATTTTTCTCCTAAAAATATTGTAAAGGATAATAGTCTATTTAGAATAATTAATTTAATTGCAATATGTTCCTTAAAATAAATTTTCATTGGTCAAATGTTTGAAATTGCTAATGGGACCTGCTTGATGCGCTGCAAGAAGAGCAATTTTTATGGGCAGATGATAGACGTTCATTACACTCCTCCACAATATCACATCCTCTACAAACAGTGAATGGGAACCACCTTTTCTTATATCCTTCTCTTATCCTTCTTATCTTAACAAACAAAAGAATATTTGGCATGACTAGAGAAATGACATGCTACGGAAATATCTATGCATTTAAATGTATGCGCAGCACGAAAATGGTTGAGTGTTGGGTACTCTTATGAGTTTAAAACGCGTGATACTGCATAATGCGAATAAATTATCATCAATATATGGGGCTCACTCTGCTAGTATAAAAGAGCCATATAAAATCTTCAGTATAAAGTCGACAAAATGAGTATTTTGAAGGTTATTGCACATACTCTTGATCTGCAGCTTAGTTATATCAAGGACTGTTGTTTGTGTGAATGGAATAGTAGAGCTGGAAAATTTACTACATTTCAAAAAGTAATCTAAACACAACTCATTCTATCGTGGACAGAGAAATATGAACCAGGACGTACTGTGTAACCTAAAAATGTGAATCTACCTCCGCTATCTATCAAACTAGGATTAATCAGGAATTTCTTCAAAGCCATGGACAACAATGTACGAGTACTCAAAACAGAAGTTTTCCAAAATTAGTAAGCTCACAAATACGATCACTAATATATCATTAAAAGTTCGAGAGACTATTGAATTCGCTACAGAAAGCAGCTTGGCAAGCATTCAAATATGTATGTATGTTAAAATTTTTTCCAGAAATCGAAAGGCGGAAAATTACTCTGATATTGTCCACATCATATGTTATAACAATTTGGGTTGTAATATGTTCGAAAAACTACAGTTCCTGCACTCGGATTTATGTTTCTTCCCGAAGAAAAATCAAGATCGTAGTCGAATTGAGGAGAAAGAATACTATTAGAATCACATATTCTTCTTTCTAAGAAAAAGAAAAGTTTCTTTTCTGTTCTGTAGTATTATTGCATTATTATTATTATTGGAAATAGTGCTTCAATTATTATTATCATACTACAGCTTACCGCTTCATTTGTAGTCTCTATATGATGTTGTAATTGCTTTGGCATATCTGGAGGAAACTCGTTTCTATGCCTTATGTAATGCGGCGTCCATCCATATATTTTATTCAATTTTAGGAAAACACACGGCGTACTTTTATGGTACATATATTTATTGTCTTTCGAGCATTCCTTCCACAACGTAACATCAACAGTGCAAACTTCGCCGATTCTAATATTATCGTTATAATTACATGTTCTCCCTGTCGCTGAACCTTTCTTCTCCTTTCCTGGCGCATAATAAGCTGAAATAATAAACCACAAATTATATTATCCCTACAACTTAGTCTTTGGGCTTTCTCACTATCTAAAAATTTATCAAGTCTGCTGGACCATTTTTCGTTAACACTGTGACCAAAAGTTTTATTCTCAGATTCCAACCAGATTAACGTGCTCTCGACATCATCAGGCATCGGACGAAATCCTAGACCAGGACTTGTGCCTATTACTGATTTTTCCATTTGGCATTTTGGTATTCGTGGATCTAATGTTTGGAAGAATACCCACATACATATAGCGAATAGAGCCACCAGCACTGTGTAGAAAATTAAGTAGAAGCTGCCTAATTTACCTGTAAAGAAATTGTTTTTTTTTTTAATATTCAAAGTAAATTAACAATAAAAGATAAATAGAATTCTAATCATTTATTTCGTGGTCTTAGCTAAGATTTTGAAGAAATAAATTCAAATCGAAAGAAAGCTAAATTGAAATTAATCAGTGTGTAGCACTTCATCCAAAATAAAAAGCAGAATGTTCTACAATTTTTGTGAAAATATTTATCTACTGTTCAGAGTATTGAGTATGGTCTCTCTCTTTGATATTTCAATTTGCAGTTCTAATGAAAATGAAGTTTATTCAACGAGTTGTAAAATGATAGATTCTTTGTACTAGACGTGAATATTGGAAGGCAAGTATGTTGTATGCAAAAAATAGCGCTTTTGTAACATGGTTCATACAAGATTATTCGCAATTTAGTTTCAAGTTATAAATCAAATCATATAACCAATATTGAAGCGTTTCTGGCTTTTCTATTAAAACTAACGTTGCTATTTGGAAATCGAAGAAAGAATAATATATTCTTATGTTTATTCTGTACCCTCTAGTGATTACCTGGATCAGTCATCTCCAGAAGACGCCGGAAAAAACCATAAGAGCTCTATGGACCTGTCGACGTCTCTTTGGCAAAACATACGCGTCACGGGTATGGTGGCCAAATACAAACGAACAAGGTCAAGTTATTGTACAAAAGATACAACGATTTGCTTGCGTAGGCATTACAGACGCAATTCGCTCCTGCCTAACTGCAGCGCTGGAGGCCGTATTAAACCTGATTCCCTTGTACCTGCAGGTGAAGAAGGAAGCAATAATGGGCGCCATCATATGGAAACGAAACAGAGATTTAGTGTAGTGTAACTTAGGTACAGGTATGGGCAAGGCAGAGTGTGATAAATGCTGAATCTGTTCGGAACACAGCGAGACGACGCAACACAACAACAACTGCAACAGCAACTGCGAGGCGGTGACCCTCCAGAGGCTCTGCTACTTCGGACAGGCGTACGTAGAAGCGGTTAGTATTAAAACAATAGCCCCGAAAAAAATCCTAGACTTCTTCAGATGGATCTTGGCAATAAATAGCACATCTTGCCTGCACAACACCCATCTAATCTAATTTAATACCCTCTGATGTCGAGGATGACGCCAAAGCAGTATCGTTAAGTTTGTTGCCAAGTAAATCTAGGGAATTATGTAGGTATATGAATCAGTTTATAGTGGATGACGTAAGGAAGCTAAAAACGACAATAGAAAAAGTTCTTTTTACCTATTTTAGTAACAAACTATCCAACCCTCAACATTTTGGACACAGTATTGGCAGAATTTGGCAGGTTGTTAAAGGAAACAGAAGATCGAGATTATTTAAGATTAATGGGTGGTTGTAGACATATGTTTACTGAACACCTTCAAAATTTGCGGTAGATATATCAAAATTAATGTTCTCGATACGAAAATAAAAATATCAAGAACATTTACAGTAACTGCAAGTGATGCTGAAGGAGATAATCTATCCAATCTATCTGCATCACTACTGGGAGATGCTGCTGCTGATGTACTAACACTGTCGAGGCATCGTAGATGGAAGTCGAACATTGTTGCCGAGGCATATGTTGAAGACTCAATTGAAAATAAACGAAATAAAACAATAAGAATACTTGGCGAAAATACGTTGAAGAATATTGAGAATATTAAAGAGTAGATGTTAACAGAACTAACATTGGATTTCTGCTTTACACATTGTTCTAATGGACATTGGGGGAATATTTGCATATTAGATACAAAATAAACCACTTTTTACGACTAAAATGACATACCTATAAGTGATGCTTTTTCGGAACTAAATTGTGAAAAATATTTTTTTATATATGAGCAAAAGATAATCTTCAATCGCTTTGCATATCTTGTAATCCCATCAGTGACATTGTCTGATCGTAGTTGTAAATTTTGAAATTTGTTTTTGTCATGGCTTTAGAAAAAAAATAAACTAGTTTCATTAGGAACATCTAATTGGAATTCTGTGCCATTGCTTAGATTCAGCCTAGCAACATATTTTTAATGACCTGAATATCTACTTCCAAATAATAGTGAATTGCAGCAATTCTTTACCGTTTATAGTTTTTTGTGGTATCCTTGGTGTAGAGTGATATTTTAATTCGAAAAATAAGAGTAGTACATAATTAGTAATTAGAGCTATGTATTGCCGTGTAGAACTATTTTCTGTAAAATTTCTGTTTTCTGCACTTCGATTGACGTTTTAAAAATGGAATATTTTTACATGCATAGACTGTAGAACATCCTGTATACACGACTGCATGTATAACATGCATTCCATGTCTTGTAATTAAGTGGCATCTACGGGACTACCTACTAGTGACTCACTTCTGAAATTAATGAATCACAATTCTACTACCATAATACACACTGATAAAATTGTTTTATTAAATCGATAACATAGCGTGCGAGATTACAGGTAGAAACTAGAACGTTTCTAATGCAAAGCGAATTTAAACGTCATTAGTTGGTTAACAAGAATGTAAACAAAACTCATCTTACACCAGCTTTCGAAATCTCTTCCCATCATCGTTTTATTTTCCTTATCGAATAACTTCTTCCTGTACGGATAGTACGTCTCGTAGTCTTCCTGTCGTTCTACACCCATTTTTATTATTTAAACGTTTAAAACTACATACAGTACTATAAACTATTGGACGGAATAAAGGAGGTTAAAAACAACGTAAACACTACACTAGAGCCATGTAAGAAGGCGAGGCCGGACAATGCCGCCCGTACGCGTCGGACAGTGTTGCCACAAACTACACTGACCGTTAATTCTTAGTCATTAAAACAGGTAAGTTGGTGGCCCGCTTCTACGTCTATTGTCATTAACATGTATTCAATAATCGCTTTATTTAAGAATTTCACTAATTTCAAAATAAATGCTTTTCAACGATAATCATTTTTGTTATTACCTATTTAATGTATGAATTTTCAAATAATTTACAAACAGTTAAAATTAGCTAGTTTCACAACAAGCTAGTGACCTAAAATTCTTTCATTCAAAAAATCTATTAGGTCCTTAAAATCTAGGAATATAAGTAATATACTTTAGCGAAATTTCTATAGTTCTATCTCATTTTGTAGTTTCTCTATAAACGTTTAGAAACGATATGTGTTGAGAGTTACCTAGAATCACATTTCTGAACGTAAAGAAGTACCAGATACATTATGTTATCACTATCATAACTGTTAAATATGTAAGGGAAGTAGCTACCCTATAAACGTATAAATACGAACGAATTATCTATAATTTCACAGAGTTAGATAAACATCTTACAAAATCAGGGATTACCTACCAGTGCAAATAATTAATATCTTCTTCAGTTAATGAAAATGCCGATAGGTAAATTGCTATCTGAGAAGGAATAAAACAAAAATAGATTGTTATAAAGATGCAGGCTTTTCATACCGAACCATAGCTAGAAAATAGGACGCCCCCATCATCTCATCAACAATTTTATAAAGTTGGGTAATTCCTACGGCAAAAATCGCGCAAATGGCAGTAATCAAAAACTAAGTCGAAGCTCATCGATATTTAGGTTAACCTCATCGGGTAATGTACCACGCAAAAAAAAAATTTAATTTAAATTTACCAGTAACTAAATAACAGACATGCATAATCCTTTTTATCTGGCAGTAAACGTGTTCTGTGGCTAAAAACGTTTTCAAATATAATATTATAATATATGTACATAAACATGCAGGACAGAAATTTTGCGCAAGATCATATGAGATGGGATGAGTGGAACAACTTCATATTTTCTGACAAGAAGAAATTTAAGTTGGACGGGCCTGATAGTTTCAACTGTTATTGGCTTAAACATTGATCTAAACAGTTAATCCATAGTTTTTTTTTAATTTCTAGCTCAGGTTTAAGTTCTTGTTAATCTCTAGCTCATGTTTAAGTTCTTTTTTATCTCATTTGCACTGTAAGTAGGTACGTGTATTGTGATGATATACAATTTACGTTCTATACTAAAGAAGTGAGAATTGTATAATTTTGAAACGGTTGCAATCAATCTTTTTAATGATTTGATTATGAATGTAGAAAAGGAGGGTGATGTTGATCAATCACACGCAATAAATTTAATACAGTTTGATGTAGGACGAGAAATGCTGTTTAGAGTACTAATACCACCTTTCCTAATTTAGCATATACATAGTTGTCGTTTAAAACTAAATACATTTTTGAGAATTATTCACACATCAGTGATATCATCGTTGCTACATAATATTGCATTTGACACGAGAGATGAGAATATATCACTTTTACTTGAAGAACTCTATGACCACATACTAAATCAATTATTCTTTGCTAGTCAACTGCAAGTAAATAACGTTGATTTACCCCAGATACACGGGTTTACATAGAAGAAGAAGAATTATAGTTTCAACAATCATTTACAAACTTTATACCCCTGTATATATTATCGTATTAAATATAGGTCCTAAGTTGCTTAATTTGATATACATACATCTAAGTACTCAGAACAAGTCATGGGCCATAAAGTATCCTACATGTGTCGAACATTTTAGAAAATGGAGTCAAAGACAAATTGCGGTGTGGCGCGAACCAGTATGCCGAATACGACGGTAACGATTACATTTCAAAAAAATAGAAAATTCAAAAAATTAAATACCCCGATCTACCGTCAGCCACATGGTCAATTCCACATGGACCTAATCAGCCTAATCGAATCAGAAATTCCAAAGTTGATATTCGGTAATGTTAAATGGAATATATGTTAATGCAACAACAATTCGCTTAACCTGAACTAAACGATTCAGAAAGAGACTTCTTTTAAAGTATGCAGTAAAATTCTGGAATATAGCTCCAGGTGCTCCAGGTTTCTAGTACATATATCGAAAAAGTGAGTTTACGCAGTATTTTTTACAAGAACGTCTTTTGATATATGGCAATGATATCGCCGGCTTAATATGCAGGAATTCCGTTTAAGACTAGCTTAAGTGAGGTTCACACCACAATGCAGTATATTTAGTTAGTGAATAGGATAGCACAGCTAGAATGTCTTTATAAATAGAAGCAATGGCCTCCACTGGACAATCTTACACCAGGATCGAAAAATATTGTGCAGAAAGTTAACTTTGGCTCTAAGTACCTATATAGTAAATTTCCCGAATTGCCTGACGCAGTATCTTCCGAACATTGTACCAAAATTTGTTTTTTAGTCACTTTAAAACTACTTTGACTGCCGTTGAAAGAAAAGCCTGTATTGCTTTTGAAAGTGTAATAAAAAACTTTTTAGGAAATCATAATTTACAGGATTATACGAGGGTTGGGGCAAAAGTCATGGCAACTATTTTTTTTTAAATATCAGTCCGGTTGGAAAATGTGACATATAGAGACGAAAGGACAAGAGCCATCTGTTGTTCTGAATACATACTATGCCTGCAGAACTTCCACACGACACATATACGTTTGTGATCCGTTCACATATAAGTAAGAAAAAAAATAGTTGCCATGACTTATGCCCCAACCCTCGTAAAAAAGTTTATATGTTGGACATAAAAAAAGAGAGCAAAGGTACCAGAAAATATGGAATGCCTATAGCCGACTATGCCGACGGTGTTTAAAAAAGACATACTGGCATCTATGCATTAAAGAAAAATAACTAAACGATCTTTTCAAACAAAGAGGCAACGGCATTTTCAGAATTTTCATGAATACTATTTACTATTTATGTAGGTATTTTCTGATATATTAAAATGTAAAACCCAACTAACAAATTTAAATTTGCAAAATATTGTACTACTATGTATTTACTTTTATTCACATTTTTGGTTTTCTTCCTCGGATGTACAATATAAGTTTTCTATTTTAGTTTCCCCTCTAAAAAGAAAATGTCCTTCCATTAAACGAGTTTGTTCTATAATTGCATTTAAATGAAGCCATGACCATAACTAGCATGATTGTTTTTGTATTTTTTTTTTCGAAATTCTATGAAGGAAATAATATATTAATAAATAAGTCAGAATTAGAATATCGCTCATCCTCAGTTCCGATTTCATTGAAATTGAAGAAAATACAATTCTCAAGGCGTATTTCAGTTATAGTTCCTTCAATTCTCTTCTCACCCAAGGAGTATATATCTTTAAAACTTTCAGAATTAATTACTCTACCTACTACTTAGACTTTATCAATAAGAACGATAACCCCTTTTTCAATTGCCGTATACCTGATATTCAAATGAAACTTCTTCAAATGTTCAAAAAACCAACTTTTAGTTTTAATACCATTTTCATATTTATACCAGCTTCTTTTTCAAAATTTAGTAAAGGCACAATATTCAAAAATAAATTAGCATAAGGGTACCGCAAACTATCACACGAAAATTTTGGGAAAATATGCTGGTGTTACTTACGGTAAAATTAAGAGAGATATCAATACCATAAGTTTGCTTTTAAGCGTTTTGAGTATCTAAAATTTGATCTTTTAACCATATATAGGATATATTTTCTCAATGTAGAATGGTAGTCATAGTAAGAGTACCTAATTTGATATATTAGGGAAATTTCTCTTCATTACATAATTATGGAAAAGTAGAAAGGAGCTGTAATTTAGAAGTATTGATGCATATATCAACATTAATTCCATTAAAACTAGGACTTTTTGTTAAAAAATTTTGAAAGAAATTATGTATATTTGTCAAGTCACATTCTATGGATACTGACAAGATTAAAGTGGCACAAGGACTGGAAGCTGTTTACAAGCATACATTCATAAATATTTATTTTACCCGTTTTTATGTAAATAGTGAAACTAAACTTTAAATTCCAGTCACTACCTGATCATAATTGTGATAGTGAAAACGCTACTTTACTTTACACAAACCCAATTATTATTCCAATAAATAAATCCACAATATATACTTACTCTAAGCTCCTAAGGTTCCATGGCTCGTGTCGTTCAACATTGATTAATCCTGACGTTTATTTTCATTTGTTGTAATTATATGTATGTTAAGAAGAGCATATCATTGTGTGTTTATGTAAAATGTTTAGTTTCTATTGTACGTTCTTAATATATTATGACTACTGTTTTCCATGATATTAACTTTTTGATATTAAAATATAAATGATTTATTATTAAACAGTGTCAATATACACAAAACATATTCTTTAAAGTATATGTAAAACACAATATTGTTTGCATGGCATATCTATATACAAAACTAAATACAATCTAGTATATAACAAAAGTAGGTAAACCAATTAACATTTATTGTCTTAATATTCTATTTTATTGTTCAAGAGATTTGGACCAATTCGTTCAAATATTGAAAACAGATAAATTACAATTCAAGGCACTGATACGAAACAGTTCAGATGAGAACTGATATTCACTTAAGAATTGTCACAAGTTCTACCATTATGTATAACAATCAGGCTAGGGGCGGAGTTTGCTTTAATCTATCAACAGTTCAAAATGCACAGATCCTGTTCTATCCGCCCTGCTGTGATGAATATTTTTGGCCCAGGCTTTGCATTCAACATTGATAATGTTGCCAGCTGAAATACAAACGGGAACATTTCAGACACTTACATGTTTGGATAACGTTTCTTATAACTTACATTTTGGTCTTTCGAAATGGACGGCAATAAGTGGACTAAGATAACCTTCAGAATTTTCATACGGATAATAATACCCAGGAAATCCTTGTATGTCGGGATAATATTTTATTGGTCCTATGTTTTGTGCATCAGTTTTACCTTCACCTTCACATGTTATCCAAACAGTTCGCTTTAACTACGTAAGAAACAATAACGACAGTTATATTCATATATTTTTTCAAATATAAAATAATAATAGTATTTACTTGAAGAAAATTATCAGAAATAAAAATATCGCAAAAAAAAATTGTTACAGTTTTAATAACCAAATATATCTATGTATACATAAGTATATATACAATTATACATAAATATATACTACTTACATCTTCATCTTTAATGCTCATTATATGTTCTTTCAGCTGTGTGGGCATATTTTCCGGAAATTCACTCGGATCCAGATAATATTGCGGCGTCCATCCGTATATTTTATTTAATTTAAGGAATATACACGGTGAATTCTTATGGTACATATACTTATTAGCTTTGGAACAAACGTCCCAATTTTTAACTTCAACGCTGCAAACTTCACCTCTCAATGGTGGATTTGAATAACTGCATTTTCTCACTGACGTAGTACCTTTTTGAGATTTACCAGGAGTGTAATAATCTAACATATAAAAAAAACAATAATGTCAATAAAATCACCATGTTATCGATAAACTTACCATCTAAAAAATCATTAACGAGGTTGGCCCACCTTTCATGGCTGCTGATATTTTTGCCTTGCAACCAAATCAACGTACTATCCGGGTTTTCAATAGGCATTGGACGGAAGCCAAGACCGGGATTAGTTCCTATTAATGAGCCGTCTAATTGCCATTTAGGTATCCGAGAATCGAGTGTCTGGAAGAAAACCCACATGCATATGGCAACTAGTGCTGCCAACATACCGTAGAAGATTAAGTAGAAAAGACCAATCTTTGCTGAAAACAAAGGGAAATATCAACTATTTTGGTGTTTCACTGACTTTTAGAAAATGGAGAAATTATACCAACAACAAATAAAGTGCCTGTAAAAACTAGCAAGAATTTGAATAATTATAATTGAGTTTGTGGTCTACGAATGTGAATGTGAATAGTCTGAAGACCATTGTATACAGAGTACTGAACAATATTTATTTCTTTTGTAGCAGTTTTACAAATGTTTGAAGTTGGTCGTGTTAATAATTTTGAAAGAAAAAGTATAAAATGCTTTTTCTGTTTAGAAACAATATTTTTAGAAAAACATTTGCTAATATTTTGAAAAAGCTTCCAAAAAATGGTTCGCAGTACAGAAGTAATTTTATTTTTGCTAAACTTGAATCATTCAAAAAAAGTTAAAAGGAAATGATATTTAGTATTAATTTAACCTAAATTATTTCAACTAGCACACACTGTATATATTAGTCAAGAATAACAGCATGCATCAAAAAATACTACGGCCCTAAAAGGTCTTCTTTTATAAACCTGATGCACTGTAATAGAAAATTATATAAATTTATGTGGAGAAGATGAAAGGTAGGCAGACATGTCATTATGTGTTATTTGGCACTCTTTGTTTCTGTTGATAAATTGAATATTTATTATTATACTAAATATGTATATATATAACTTTGCCTTTACACTGTGTAATTTGAACCACTCTGCCTAAATCAGCCCTAATTTTGTTTGGAAATCCAAATGTAATTAACAGAATATATGAATATCGCTCGTTCAAAACTGTTGTTCTTTTATAAATAATTGGTTTCTATTAAATAAATAAAAGTACTGCAAAATATCTGTCAAACAGCATAATGAGTAATAAATAAAATAATTTTGATAATTTTCTTGAAAATGAAACATGAAATGAAAATGCACCTCAACAGCATAACTGTAATAGAGTTTTAATGGAGATATTTGATAAACATTAAGTATCTTTGAAAACCATTTCTCCTAAAAGAATAACTGCATCAAAAACATGGTTGTAAATTCTTCATATCTTTGATATAATTAAAAGATTTTAAACCCTAAAATTAAGTATTCTATTTAAATTAATTATTCCCATAGATAAAAAAAAACAATGTTTCCTGGCCTACAAATTGTGCAATACGCTCAAAGTAACACCATATATGTCACATAAGTTTTTAATATGACACTATAAATTTTTATAATTGCGATAAAAAGAATTACATAGTCGGCATATTATATAGATATTACAGAGAGCTTTAGAAAAACACAAATTAGTATAAATTTGGTCCCCAAGTAGAAATAAGTGTGACCTAATTCAGTACTACAAGAGGTATCCTCTGAAATTACGAATATAGAGTTCGGTAACCACCCTCCGCAAAAGGAGGTCCACTTTGACTTTAAATTATTTACTGTTGGTACACTACAAAAATTATGCTTTATCTTCCATTGCCGTATATACTTGATGCGGCGAAAAATACAAAGAGGGTTTTGTCGTAAAGACGCCTACGTAAATAAACCAGATTATACAATAGGAGTAAAATATTCCATTCCATAGTGGAGACTTATCGACATTCTGAGTCACCAAAGAACTCCATAGTTTGACACGTGTGTGAGCTCATGACTGGAGTTTTATTTTGAATAATGTGGAGTTCTCAAAATCAAAATTATATTATCTACAAGCTGATTCATTTTGGGCCCTCACCGTGGGAATCTCTCCTGTTATTAGAGATAGAGGGTAGGTTTAAATTTGATAAACTTGCTAAGTTTTATGTTTTTTTATCAACCAGGACAGAAATTGGATCAATGATAAATGACATTCCACCTGTACATCTAGTAGTGGAGGGAGTGGCCCGTGCGGCAATGTACCGACTAGCCAGGGCACGGACGGGAGGGGGCGAGACTCTATGCCAAGCAGCTTTGTCATCCATGGCGGGACTTTCCCCACTTTCGGATCTGCCAAGCGATGAAATGGTTAGGAAATACAGCTTCAAAAGAACTTTTCAACGAAGTTGAGTAACAAGAGAGAATGGGAAGGAGAATCCTCCACCTACTCTCTAAAAGCAAACACCATCAAATGGTATACGGATGGGTCCAAAACTGAAATAGGAGCAGGTGTAGGGGTATTCGGGCCAGGAACCAAATACTCAGAGCCGATGGGAATATACCCCAGTGTCTTCCAGGCAGAGATTAATGCGATTGGAAGATGTGCTCAGGTGAATCTTGACAGGAACTATCGGAAGGAGAGCATTGCAATCTTCTCCGACAGTCAGGCACCCTTACTGGCGCTGAGTTCTAACACCATCAGCTCCAAGTTAGTTTGGGAATGCCGGGATAAACTAAACAACCTGGGCAAGGAAAACAAAGTTGCATTATGCTGGGTTCCAGGACACACTGGAATCAGTGGCAATGAGAAAGCTAATCTATTAGCAAAGGAGGCCGCCACAACTTCGTTTGTGGGACCGGAACCATTCTGTGGAATAGGGATGAGCACATACATATAAGAAAGAACTTAAAGACAGAGAAGAGGACGTCAGAGCTTCCCTCTGGCACAATCTTCCTGGTCTGAGACATTCCAAGGTATTCATTGGAAATTTCAACAAGCAGAAAGCAAAAACCATGCTAGAACTAAACAGGAACAGATTACGCATTCTCACAGGTTTCCTTACAGGGCATTGTCACCTCGGGGAACACATGAAGAGAATAGGTCTGAAACAGAATAGCGACTGCAGGTTCTGCGGGGCGGAAGATGAAAGTCCGGAACACCTGATATTCAACTGCACAGCAATTGAAGAAATTCGCGCCAACTATCTTAACAAAGGCGTTATAGACGAGGAAGAAATACCCTCTCTGAAACCATCACATCTGTTAGAGTTTATCAAAGCTCTCAGGCTGGATGGGGAGCTGTGACTGCGGGCAAAACCCAGCAGCTTACACCTCATGTAAGGGGGCACAATAGACCCACGGTCGCGGTGCAATATCACCCTTATATCTAAATCTAAATCTAAATGACATTCGAACGAAGTGAACAAATTTTCTCCTTCTACCCGTAGCACTTCTTCTTGGCCTTGCGGAGCCAAACTAGAAACACGTTCTCAATAATAATATTTTTTATACGACACTTTGGTTTATTTGAACCATTATTAATTTTTTATGGATGCCATAACGGATTTTGAAACTGTCAGAAGGAGTTTTTTTTGATTTAAACCATATATAACGTAGACAGATGTTTTTGATATTATCCTTTAATAGAATCGTAGAGAATTACATAAGTCAAGAGTTTCCAAACTGCTGAATTGGAAATACTAGAATTGTTGGATGGCTGACAAGATCTTTCCACTTAAGTCCTTTAGATTAATTTTTATGGGAATTATGGGAGTCAAAAATTATATTTGTGAAGATTATACCTCACAAATATCTCGGATGGAATTATATTTCGTTTTGTTGAATAAAAGGTACTTAACATATCTAATTTTTCTTCGATAATGAACAACTATATTCAAAATCTTTCTAACAGTATCAAAGCACGGGTCATACAAAAAATAAGAAAAGTGACAATGGCAAAGAAGAATTGCTACATGACTTTAACAACGTTTTTTTTTCTCTCTAGAAGGCCAACTAAAGGCAATAGAGGTAAAAGAGATTAAGAAAATGTGCATTTTTTTTTTTGAAAAATATCAAATGTGTTTGTGTGTTTGTCATAGTTCCGTTTCAAGTGCATCTTTACGTTGTAATATTTCTTGCAAATCTATGTTTTTAAATCTATAAACGTAAGATTCAGTACATATTATTGTCCAGGGGTAGGCGATATCATATATTTGTGTAAGTATATTTGCAATCGAAATTGGTCACTGGTAAACAACAACAACTTGTATCACAAATACCAACAGTTGGATTTACTGCAGTTTTTAGCGTGTTATCTACACATTCGATAATACGCTTGGAGTTGCGCGAAACACTTTGAACAGAAAATTTCAGCTAAGAGATATCAAGGCAGACGGAATCTCTAATGGTCGATTATTGTTGGTCTATCAAGAGGGATGCTCCACAAGCCAAATATAGCAAATGGCTTGAATACTTTTTAGTTAAGAATATAAATGGTATTAAGATGTTTGAAATTATAAATGTCTGTCTTTTAGAAATCTTGCATGATTGGAGAAAATCAATTTCATATTTGAATTCAGGACAAAAAATAGTACCAGAAACACATATTTTTCTTTCTGGGATAAAGAAAAGTTTCTTTTATGTTGCTCGGTGTAATTGGTAATTAATATAATAATTCTTCTAAATAGATCATCCTGCATTGTCAGCTACGCGCCCACATACCATAGTGTCAGTATGGATAAATACTTCATATATCGAAAATAAATAGTTTCGGTGATAGATGAAGACGAGAATAATAGCACAAGACATTATTATTATATAAGAACCATATAGTTTGCGAAGAACGTCCGAGAATATTTTTCAACTCGAGCAAATAGTTATCATATTGATTTTCCAAAATGAAATCGAGAAGGACTGTATATCATGACAACATTTATGGATCTCAGTTTTTTAAATCTCGAAATATCCAATATTATTTTATGTATGTTGGATATCTGAAACTCACCCCAGCTAGAACCGCTTCTACCGAAAAATCTTTTCGTTTGAGGATCCCAGAGAAATTTCTGGAATTTCTCCTTTTGTGTCAGCTTCATCTCTTCGGGTTTAATGTAGTAAGATGTCTGCGCCGACAACAGTTCTTCCTGTTTGATCTGAGCGATCGATTGCTGTCTAATTTTCGTCGCCGCATTGTTCTGTTGTTGGTTGGCCGCCCCGACAACGGTGACCGTATTACCCGTGGCGGTGGCACTTGATGGCATTTCGCGAATGCTGAAAGGGCACGAGATGAGACGTCGAGTATTTCCCGGTTAACGTGTTAGGAATGGATGGATACGTCGCACACCACACTAATTTTTTTTTTTGTGTCGAACACCACAAGCCCTACGTTTGCGGTATGTCGTCTCTGTTATTTGGAACGTTGGATGTGGACAACTGATGGTCGAGTTGCGAGAAGTTAGTGCACACGGTCGCTGTAGGAGGGCCCCGGATATTAGCGATTTTATACATAAATACATCCTCATCACTGGTGGTACTCGATAATATTTTTTACGCAAACCGCCATCAGTCATCTAACCAACGAACAGCGAGTTGTTATAAATTTTCCAATCTTAAAGTTCTTAGGTGGAGACCTTCATCCGAAGTGACGTTTTCGCACGGAAGATGTCCTATACGATATATATACATATATATCATATCTTGGTCATGTGCTGGACGCATTCGTAATTATTAACGATCTGATTGTGCATCGCCCCTGCGAATAACTTACTATCCGCTCCTATATCTATTGACGCCATAACAAAAGTGTTGTTACATAACAACCATTTTATGGCTTTAATAGATGTGTAGTGCTGGATTGATAGCACGTAACGCATTCAATAAATTTCATTGAAAAGTGTTTATACAAGGAGATACATAGGTGCAATACATACAAACATAGGTAACCTTGATGATTTACTATTGCCACGTAGTACTACATATATTAATATATATAAAAAGAGACGTGTTCGGTTTCATTTTTCGAATACTTGTTTTAATATCTCCAAAGAGATACATGTACCTTGGAATTAAAATTGATTTATTAACATTAATAATTGCTAATGTAGCCATTTCCGCAAATTGCATAAATGCCTTCAATGATACAACCCCCATATGAAGATTGTACCAAGAAATGTTTGTAACTTTTATTGAACGAGTTAAGCAGCATTAAGTTTAACAATGAAGGTATGATGTATAATAGTATGGTATTCTATGCAAATGATAATAAAACAATGGAAATCACTCAATGATTGCAATAGGGCGATGGGTACATCTTAACATAATACTAAGCTGTTCTAATACAAATGTATTCTATTCAACACCAATAAACATTTAAAGCAATCCTGTAGCTTTCGGAAAAAGCACCGAAAAACGTAATTTCAAAACATAACTGCTCTAAACACGCACACAGCGCACTTTTTCTTGTTGCAGTTCATCACCATATTTTCTGATTTACAAAAAAATAGAAGTAATGAGCTTACTTTCTTCTCTATCTTCTTCCTCTTCAAAACCAGGAAATCGATGGTAGAATTTCCATAAGAAAATTTCCGCTATTTCGAAAGTTATTGTATTTCTCTTCTATGCCGTCCTTATTTTTTTGTTTTGTCAATACTGATTTTTTTGTTAATATCAATTAAGTTCGTCATAGTATCATAGTTGCGCTATGGTTTAGTATAGAGTGTGTATTGTTCTCATAATATACCCTCGTATGTATGTATGTGGGTGGGCAAATTTCGATGTTTTGATAGGGGATCTCGGTAACTATGAGCGGTATCAAAAAACGGACCACGCATCCTCGATCTGTTTTTTTGAGAAAGGGATGATGGTGAAAACTAAATTTGGCTATCGGCTTTCGGTTTCGATTTATCCGTGAAAATTCGATTTTTCTCATTTTCGTTTTATCACGATATCTCGGCTATTTATGAAAATTAACAAAAATGACTTTTACGTTCTTCTTTTTTGATTAGAATGCAGTGGCGTTAGAGATTTTTTGAAAAAATTTTCTTTTCGTTCATTTTCACTGTATTATAGCAAAAAATTAACATTTTCCATTGATTTTCATCATTTTGTTAGTAGGCGTGTGTCATTCAACATACATGAAGCTGTCAGTAGGTTTATAAATAGTATCAATAGTTTAAGTTGATTATTTGATTGTTGCTTCACCTTAAAATGATAAATTTGCGATGGCTTATAAAAATTATGAAAAAGTATGATATGTTGGAATGCTTTATTCTCAATAATAATAATGCTGAAGTTGCATGTGAAACATATTTTAATCGTTACCCGGAAAGAAGGCAACCTAATAAATCTATTTTTGGAAGACTGAAAGATAATCTCATTAATTTTGGAACTTTCAACAAATCAAGATCGAAGAATTATAATAAGGAAGATAGTGAGGAAGTTACGGTCAATGTTATTGGAATGGCAGTGGCAAATCCTTCAATCTCAAGCCGTCAAATCGAAGTGGAATTGGGTATATCACGACGACGTGCGTTATCAGTTTTGAAGAAACACAAGTTTAGTCCTTCTTACGTATTACAAATAAAAAACGAGTTTTAAATATTTGGACTTACAAAATGCTATATATGGACTGTATGGATGATATACACTCGAAGACAAAGCTGTTTAGCATAAAAAATACATGTTTTTGGGAACTTTAGTGCAATTTTCATTTGACCTGATTTCGTTTGTCACAAGATAAATATAAACTATTCAAACTCATCTGGTAAATGTGTTTTTGTTAGCAGTTACTATTAGTATAGCAAACTGTAAAAATTCATACTCAATAAATTTTTAAACAATGTGCCAATTTTTAAAACTATAATCAAGAGAGTTAACATTTTGCATGTTAAGGAGTAAAAATTCTTTTAATTATTAAAACATATATCTCTAATCACTAAACTATAGTTTTGACTCCATCTTTAAGAGCAACCCTGTATTTGGTATAGTGTAGTGTTTATTCCTCTGTTATAGAATAAATGGTTATTTAATTTGTTTTATAAGCCTTAAACGATATCTTTTATTACTAAGAATAGCTCAGTGTGAGCCAGGTGTGCATAATCCAAGTTTGACATTTAGTAGTATTTTTATGGATTGATAGATTGCCCGGGAGAGTTTGCTATTTCGAAAATAATCTGTCAAACTATGTAAACTAAGCAGAAAATTTTGATTGTCCATATCTGCCTCAATCTCCCCTCCATTTTGTTAAACGAATAGTACTGTAATATTGCAGGTAGAAATGTAAAAGGTGGACACATCCTGTGGTTTCCTGAATCTTTTGTTTTCAAAGTGAAAAATAAAAGTTTTTTTTCTTTTAAATTATTACATTTACATGAAATTACAAAAGAAAACATTTACATAATATTTTGTTGGTCTACTTTTTGATTTAATAACAGCAATCCTCTGGGACGTATCAAGGCGTTTGTAACGTTGTTTTGGATGATATATTCTGCTACTACTCTGCGCTTCAAAATACCTTAAAGGTATTGGATGATGTTGAGATTTGAGGACTACACTGGCCAGTCTAACAAAACAATGCTATTGTCACTAAATAGGGAGCGTTGTCCTGTTGGAGTTAGACTCGATCCAAAACAATGTCACCCAAAACGTGTGTTGGCACCTATACATCCCCAGATCATAATGCTACCCCTTATATGCCAATGGCTCACCTTACGAAGGTCACGGTAGACGTTTCAAATACCCGTAAGAAAGAAAAAAAATTGAGAAGATGAGAAGGTTCTTATTATTTTAACAAAATGATAACTCGGTTTACTTGCAAGTGTAGTCATCAAACCACAGAACATTTGACCAATCTTTTCGGTAAAATGTGGTTATCAAAGAGCCCATTTCAAGCTACATCTTTTATTATTTTCTGCAAGTCACGACTTCTTTCTAGCTTTGCATCCTTTCAAACCTGCATATGTGAGTCTTCCATTTACGAAATTGAGTTGAATCAAGTAAAATGAATCCTTGCAGTTCAAGAAAATTTCGCTGATACGATAAGTATTTAGAACTTAAGGTTAATGTAATAATTGACAAACCTAGATTTTTTTTCGATGAGTGCTGCTGTACTGGTTTTTTTTTCGTATTGCTTAAGGCTACTACTACAGTTCTTACTATGTATTTGCGGTGTGTGTAAATTTGTCTATGGCTTTGTTGCAACGAAAGATAGTTCGGGTAAAGTACCGGTCTCACAGAACGGTGCCGTGGTCGTCTCTGAGAGAGATTTGTAATTCGCTATTATCGCTTTTATAAAATAAGTGTATAATAAAAGTAGACAAGAGGTTACAAAATTTCAATCGAGCGTAATGGAATAAGAAAATATATCTGTTAAAAAGCTTATTTAATTAGTAGAAAACGTAGGTTAACTTCTTTTAATAAACCTTTACACCAACTTCATCTTGGATATTTTTTAATACAACTTCGTACTTAGATCGCTGAATTATTTGCGAACGTCAATCCTTCACTCTATTTTGTTCACTTGGTACTAAAGAAAGTTAATGTCACGTGTAATGTAGCAGGAATAATAGCATTAAATTTATACATTATTAAAAGATTTGAAAGTTTTCCGGTCCAACCAGAAGAATCCTGTTCATATTAGATTTACAATCAAGCAACGCCTTGCCTTGCAAAAGACACGCAAGGAACAAGTATATGCCGTTGTTAGCTGTTTTGACGAGCGGATGTCTTATTGTCTGGGCACTTTAATTCTCTCCGTCAGTGTGTCACGAGTAATTTTCTCCGATGAATATTATCTAACCTACGACATTTAGGATAATTACGTGGAATATAAATTGTTTTATTAGATCACGGACTACACACACGTTATGTAGCTATCGCAAAGACTATCCTGTATACGCGTTTAGTTAGAACTAGTTTGCGTTGATATCGCAAGTTAAATTTGAAACGTCTTTTCCAGATTTCCTTCCTCTTTTTTCTTACAATGTCATGTTAAATTACCACTCTCATTGTACGAGCAATCATCTAATTATTGAAAGGGTAAATAAAAAATTGTAAGTATGACTCAACGCTCCGGAAATTATATTTACAAATTTTAACCGCAATGTCTTATATACAATGTGATGTAAAACAAATTCGACAAAGATTGTTAGGTAGTAGAAGACACTATTCCGAACGAAAAGTTCGACTAAAGTTCTAATGTCGCTGAGCATTATATTGCTTTGTGTAGTTGTTCCATTCTATCTCAATTTTATTTTTATTTCTTTATATTTGTTGTTCTCTTTTAACTATAATTTATAATTTTACTAAATAATTTTCCATGTCGTGAATAAATATTATAACTATTGTTGTACTTTTAATTATTTAACCATACCCTATGATTTATCTCGTACATTATATAAATCTTTCTAAACCGTTCTTTTTACTTTGTAATATCTTATTTAATCGTCATTTAAAATAGTTAAAAATAAATTGCGCCAAGAAATTGGAGAAACATTAAGAATAATAGTTGTAATGTCCTATATAGTTTCATGGGAGCGACGAATTCTTACAAGCTGGTTATTTTATCGTTTATTTGGTCATAACATCAATTCAATTTGAACATTTTATCCTCGTCCATCTGATCATCCTAAAGTAAGAGATCACGTATGTGAAACAGGTAAGGAAAAATTATCTTTGGAGACAGGAGGACACGTTAGAAGAGCTGGTCAAGGTCGTAAACGTACGACAGCTTCTGAGCAAGACAGATACTTGCTCTGCACTTAGACGGCACACATCTACTGCTAGAGACTTGCTGGTGACCTTAGAAGAGCAACGGCAATTCAAGTTTGTATGGAAGGTATACAAAAAAAGTTCCGAGATTATAACTTTAGATCGAGGAGACCAGTCGGAAAGCCACGACTGCTTTGGCTCATAAAAGAAACGGATTGCTGTTTGCTCAACACCATGTAGATTGAAAGATGAAGCAGTGGTTCTCAGTGCTCTTCAGCGATAAGTCAAGATTTCGTTAGACACGTTGTCCTGGACGTCTTCGAATTTGGACGCATATAGTCGGACGCCTTCGTAAAGAACTGATTTAGGAAGTGGACAGGTTTGGAAGAGAATCTCATATAGTGTGGACTGGAATCTCATTTCATACTCGTACAGCACTTGTTCATATACCTGGACGAATAACTGCTGCTCGATATATGGAAGATATATTGAAGATATATTGATGAATCATACGATACCTGCTAGAGGTGTTATAGGTCCTAGATTTGCAAGACCGCATGTAGCAGCTCATACCAGACAAGGAAGAACATCAAATTCAAGTTATGGTTTAGCCACCTCTTAGCCCAGATCTAAATCAGATCGAGCACTTTTGGGATGAGCTGGATCAGGAGCTCAGGAGTCGACCAGTGTCTCCCGAAACTCATCTTCAACACCTTCTGGTGTTGAGCAGTCATTCAATCTCGTGGAGGACATACCCGTTATTAGATTCCTTTTACATTTTGATTTTCTTTAGTTATTTAAGTCTAATTTGTTAGTTCAGTAAGGGTTTTTTCAGTTTGTTGTATGGTTTGGCAGTGTTATTTGAAATGGAAAAAATTACGATATCGATTGTTTCAGAATAAGAAAGGAAAAGGTAATCCCATGTTACCATACGTTAAGAGTCGGAAAAGTGTGCGTTTTGTGTTAAGGTAGAATTAGTAAGATGCCATAGCGGTAGCAAATAACAGTAACATGAATGGTGCATAACACACTCGTATCATCACCATGAAAGAATCATATAAATTTGCCAATTCCACTAATTTATAGTTGTATTTAACGTTATTCAAGTCTAGTGTCATGTTATGTCATTTCGATCATTTCCAACAAAATTCGTTAGAATCATATATTAAACACTGTAAATTTGGAATGAATTGGATTGTCAAAATTACACGTACACACATGCTACTGCTATTTAGAAAAATTTAAAAAAAGGAGGTCAAGAAAAACAAGAAAAAAAGGAAGAACGGTGTTGAAAAATTGATTGAAAAAGAGAAAATTCAGGTGAAGGAAAAAAGTTATTTTTAAAAGAAGAAAACACAATAAAAAGAAAAAAAAGTTTGAAAATTAGAACAGGAGAAAAGAAAGGTTTTGAGAATTGAAAGAAAAAAGATTTGGATTGATTTTGAAAAAGGACGGATGAGAGAATATAAAAAGAAAAAGATTTTGGATAAGATTGAAAAGTGAGAAAAAGAAAAAGAACAAAGAAAAGAATAGAAGAAAAGATTCAAAGAAAAGAAAAGAAAAAGAAGTAGAAGCAGAAACAAGGTGATTTGGATAAAAATATTTACATATCACACACAAATAATTAAGTAAGAGAGGGTGGGTTTCAAAATTATTATTGTAAAATGTTTAAATATGTTTTTCTTTTTTATTTTATTTGACTTTAATATTCAACACTACACTAGTTATGTTTACATGACGCGACTTAACAAGAAAATACGTGAATTAAATTTACCGCACTAGTTTGTTTATTCCTTAGATAGGACTCTCCATGCATGGTAAGGTATTTATCGATGTTTTCAGCAACGTTACCATTAAACGAGATTATATTTAATTACTGCAAAGATTGACATTGAGATTCATTATTTTTTACATACACTGGTACTGTTCAAGACAAGAGTGTGAGTAGAAGCATTACTTTTTGCGTTTATACAGAAAATTGAAATTAGAAAAGGGCTTCCATTCTGGACCAGGTAACGGAACTAAGCATGCACATTAATTCTAGTGTCGTTTTATTCATTCAAACGAAAATTGTAGAAAATATAAATTTATGGTGTTTATTTCAATTGCTCTGATAAATTTATTAAATCATGGATAATGTCTAGATATGTCTAGAATAAATCGTAACACTAGCCAAATAAGTAAAAATATCTCGCAAAAGAAGTATCAATTCAAAATTGGACGCAAAAAGTTATATAAACCGTCAGCTTACCACAAAAAATGAGTACCAAGTCTCCCCATGCTCCCGAGAAAAAACAACGCGGTCAAAGGATGCCACATCTGCTACTTTATCTCTTAGTTATTTATGGTTTTTTACTATAAATCATAAAGAATATGTTCTTAGATACAAGACTAAAATCTGCACCATACTTGCAAAAAAAATGTTTAAATACAAAATGGGATTATGAATATCCCAGTAGTTTAGTCTAGAAGAAGAATATAAATATGGTTAAAGAATTGACGTACTTTTTTATAACATCTGCGAGTGCTTTTGTACTTATTATTATTTTTTCAATAAAATGCTGTTATATGTATATGTATATTGAAATCTATTTATTCATAAAAGACCTTTAGAATTACTTCTTTTTGAGTCCGTTATTATCAAATGCTTTTTATAGAAAGTGATTTAGCGTACCCGATTGTTTTGACAATTATTTAAAGACGCACAATGTAAATCAATTGCAATAATCTGTAGTTAACAGCAAAATCAATCAGACAAAAAACAGGTTTCTGTCATAGATTTTCCCAAAATGGCTTTGTACAAATACGGCTTCAAAGTTACCTGCCAATATTTGGTCATCTATCAGAATTATATATACATATAACGTTGCAATTGATTAAATAAATGCAGTATTAATGCTCTTGTTTATGTTAAGCAAATATACGGCATTTTTATACTTAGATATTTCATATAATAATGATATTGACCCTAATAACATTTCTGACTAAAGCCAGATTTCGAAAGTACAAAGTTTTTGTTTACTTTTTATGCTTTCGATCGAACTTCACTTTGGAAAAAAATGTTTGCGATGAAACTCACGTATTCAACGGATCGTTGAATTGAATGGCCGAAACCACTAACAGATTCTTTAGAATTATTGTGAGTTGCACAATTTCGCACTGTAAAAGACACAAAATCGCAAATAAATCAGAGAGTAAAAGGATTAGAAAAACGATACTAGCCAGATTTTTATGGCTCAGAGAAAAGCCGTTTGGGCTGTATTGTTTGAGTGCACATAGAAACATGTAACTTATGGTGGATGTTTAGAACATCATAGGTTTTAATTTGACGTCGTGAGTGTTAGTTTCTAGATTATTTTCAGTTGTCAGATAAAGCGACAGTGTTATTTTGTGTTGTCCTTGTATAAATGTTATTTCTGTTAAATTAACAAATTCAAATCTGAGTTATGCTGACATAAATTGAAAGAAAGTTGTAGTTTAAGAGTATTTTATTTGTTACATGACAATATTACGTAGATAACTAAAATAAAGTGAATAAAAACAAATTGAGGTATAAACATTTCTCTATATTACCTTAGTTGTTATTTAATGGTTCATGTTCATAAATTACCACACGGTGGTATGCGTCCGAACGTTACATTTCTACCGAACGGAGTATGCAACTTAACATACAGATGTGAAAAACTTAATAGGATTGACGTTAGCAGTTGCGAATTGATTAGTTCTGATAGTTTCTGACCGTTTAAACGAAGTGCATGACTAAAGTATCCTCAACTTTTCCACTAATTTATCTATACATCTATACACCTATCGTCTGACGGGTTGATCCTGCCGAATGAATATAAATAGAAATACAGTCTTTTATTTCTGAATTTAATCTCGTACTAATTACAAGTAAATTTCTTTTTATAATACATTGTTGCGGTGTTATTGATTAACATTATTTTGAAATTAATATTGTACTACACGTATTGTGTAGATTTCAATATCATACTCAGTAAGCTTCAAGAAGAAGGTCACACCTATCGCCTTTGAATTGTAACAAATGTATGACAGTTTCAGGTTACAACTAGTAAGCAACCATGCAGTATTGATTGCCAACGTAAAACGATCTGTATCTGCATTTAAATTTGTGAAGACAAACACAGGAGAAGGAATAATCATATGGTGTAAGTGTTAGAAACCTTCTATATATTTAGAAGGTTTGAACACAATGTTTTCTGTAATTAATCCAGAAGCAAATTTTAAAGTTTCTCAAAAAATCTACATTTACAGAATACGTCATGTTGTTTGCGAATAAAAAATGCACGAACACTGTAGTAATTTGTGCAATAAGAGTGGATATGATGTCTATATAGTGATGACTAGAGATTTGAAGCGCTCGGATCAATATAGTTTTTAACACATCCGTTTACTGCTGGAAATCAAGAATGATATCCACAATGATTTTTTAACAAGTTCTGCGACTAATGTTGCATCTATCCTGAATCAACTTCTACACAGTGGTCCACCAATAACGTCGTGGTCTGTAAATATTAAACAACTACGTATTTTGACAAGCTTTTTGTAATCTGATAAGTAGATCAATTACGACTATAATTTAAAAGTGTCAGCCTCTTATGTTTTATTTAATTTCTGAAATTTTCACAAAAATTCGACCAACTTTATATGCCAGTTGCCACAAATTCCAGTCTAGCAATTGGGATCTCGAAAACCATAAGAGATACCATAGAGTCGGTTAAATTAAGGCAAAGTCCTGAACAATTCTTTCATGATTTGTGGTTTTTGAAATATTTCTGAAAAACCACAAAACACAAATTTTGACCATTATCAACTTTATTTTTTCTTATGGCTGGCATATTGGACATAATTAAATAGAACTTCTGGTATTTAAATATTTGGTTAAATGGTTAGAAATGCAAAAAGATGTTAAAAATGACAATTCTAAGAAATGTATAGAGTGCCGTAGAAGAGGTTTGATGTATTTCGTTTTAATTTTAACAAAATGGATTTTTCCGAGCACAGAAAATGTTAAAGATATTTGAAGAATAACATCAACGTTCAATATTCCCAGAATATTAATATGTTTTTATTTGCAGAGTATCCATTTATTCGTAAAAATATCCGTGTACGCCTACACTAAACAATCTGGCCTTTGTTTATATTTACCTTAGAAGTTTGTTCACTAAGTTATGTGGTGTTCTGCCAAAAACTATAAATTCAGCAATAATTTAGCTGCGAAGAATCGTTTTTAGCAAACCTTATATAAAATTTTTAATTTTTTCTGAATATTATCTCCAAATGAAAAACCAGATCAATGGCATACCTACATAGTAAATTAAATCAAACAATAGCTTTGAAGAAAGAAAATATATATACCATTCTACAGATAAAACATCGGTATCATCAACACCACAACAACTTTTGATTAATTACTCGGGACATATGTTTCGAGAATCGTGTCCCGAGTAATTAATCAAAAGTTGGTATTATCGATGTTTTATCTGTATATTACGAGCCCACAGTCCTTGAAATCACTCATATATAGCATTGATCTTTCTGAAAATACTATTCAGGTTAAAATGTAAAAAATAATATTATTGTTCAATTGATATAACGTTCGAAATAATTATGTCTAACAAGTGAATATCGGCCGACTCCAAAGTTTGGACAATTTTTACTAATATCTCAGATATTAAAGCATTCTCTTAACAAAATTTGCAGCGTATTATATGGTCTAAAAGATTGTCTAAGATGTATAATAAATTTGAGAAGTAGTACTAAACAATTAACAAATTTTCATGCATTTCAGTGATATCTACGTGCCTTTTCTATTATACTGATATAATTTCTTATTCGCATTTTTCTTATTCACATACTTTTGCGTTAATAGAAAATTTTGAGAGATGGAAATTTCATTTCTGCTAAATTACGAGTTCAAAAATAAAAGAACAGTGGTTACATCCATATCATTGTCGAAAACTTGAATTTGTATTACAAAATCTAAGCTGTAGACTAAGTTTCGCTAATTGGTTCAAATGCAAACAAAATGAAGACGACAGTTTGGTAAGTGCAACACTAATGATAGATCGGGGATGCTTTATGAAAAATAGTGCAATAAACTCACACAATATCCATGAATGGAGCAATGAAAATGTAGATGCTATCACTATTAATCATTCATAACAGCAGTTTAAAATCAACATCTGGACTGAAGTTATTAGAAATTGCCTCATTATTTCCATTTTGGTTTATGCACGATGGTATGACAATTTTGAAATACTCCACCTTATGTTTAATATGTTAGACTTTTACTTTTTGTGGTTTGTGAATGGAAAAGTTTATGTAGAAATTCAACAGAAACTATGGGAATGTATTTTGTAAGTATCGGATCTTACTTGCCAAGCTGTATCACTTTTCCAATGAGCCTTACTCGTTGCATAAACTTACGTGTTAAAATTAACAGTCAATAACAACAACCAAACAGAAAGGAAACTTTTTTTATGTCAGATATAAACATATGTGGTTCATCTGAATTTAAATATGATATCGGTGTTCCCCATCGTAGGAGGTTTCCGAGACACGATCATTTATAATTCTAGCAAGCAATGACGATTTTCTGCTTATAAGATAAGTATATAACAATATTACGATAATTTTCTGCCTTTTATTTCCCAAAGACTGTGAGTAACGTTTGTGAATGCTTGCATTCTCTAATGGGTTCAATAGTCCACAAGCTTTTAATTTTCGCACCACTAATTTTAGGAAACTTCTAGTTTAAATACTGAAACCAAGAATATTGGCCATGGCTTTGAAGAATTGCTCATTAATCTTAGTTTAATATGTAATTGGAGTAAGTGCACCTTTTTTTAGCATTACACAATACGTATTGTTTCACATTTTTCTGTCCAGAAATGAATGATTCGCATTTATATTTAGAATATAGTGGTTTCTTCTATCTCTACTATCCTATAATATTTACAGTATTAAAATAAATGAGACAAAAATCTTCTTAACAAGTGTTATTTCAGGATCTCTTATAGTAATGGTTCACATACTTTTTATTACTCTTGCCATTTTGAGTGCTGTGTTGTTTTTATTTCAATGATTTTTCAATTAATGTCATTTACCTTAACCTTGCTTTTGCTAGTAGTTCCGGAAGTGTTTTTGTTTCCAAACACATCTAATCAAAATTAAAATAATGTATAACTTTAATGTAGTACTTTTTTTCAACTCGAGTACACGTATTTTCTGGACTCAAAATAACCCATAATTTCACTGGTAATTATTTTGAAACCAACGAATTCAAAAATGAAGCAATTAAAAATAATATTATACACATTCTATATTTCCACAGACACTGATTTTTTACTAATATAATTTGTATCAGAACTTTTTGACGGAGAAAAACAGCTTTTCATCTGATATTTTATTTATTTATTATTTTATTTATATTATGGTAACAGAAATAAGTTTGTTTTGTTAAAATTATTTATTTAAAAAACAAAACATAAGATATATAAAAGATATGTTTTAAATTTTCAATGATTTACAATTAATTACACTTAACTACTGGACGATTCAAATGTAAGATTGATGGTAAAACAATTCCTAAAATTACTTAATTCAATCTTGATTAAAAGGATGAAGACAGATTACAATGAATTTGGCAAAGCATTTCAAATAAAACGCTATGTTATGAACTTTCCTAGATGCTGTATTATTATATAGAATGTAATACCATCCCAAGAAGAAGAATTAAGAGGATAATCAAGGTTTTAATAACATCGCCAAGTTACGCAATCGACGGGATCGATTGCCGAACTTGTCGGCAGTTGATATTTCCGTGTGTAAACAAGTTCGAGTAGCAGTACAGATGTCGTTGTCGGCGCGGAAAGTTTAAGTTTCTCTGCAGGAGGAACGGTAGACCGATCGAACAACGAGCAACCGCTGCGCATGTCATCAGATGCAACCCTGGGAAGAGTCCATATAACACCCCTTTCGTCCAGAGGGTCGTGCGATGGACAGAGAGACCATGGCTGACAAGAAAAATACTGAACAGTTCTACACCAGGCCACCAAAACTAGGAAAATGGGAAAGCTTCAAGATCTTCCTGTGGAATTCCGAAACGAATCAATTTTTGGGAAGAACGGGCTCCAGTTGGGGTGAGTTCTTTTTTCATTTTTATTCGATTTTTGAGATTTAACCGCCTTTCGCCCATGACATTTTCATATGCTTAAATTTGATTTTTGACTAGAAATTACTCTTCAAAAAATTAAATTGTTCTTTTTTGTTGCAAATTTTTCAAGTAAATTTATTACTATAAAGCAATATCTCGGTTTTTATATATACTTATAAACCAACGACGAATTTATTTCTTATTATTTATTAATGAATAATAGGCTACACGTCAATAAAATCCTTAATTTTGTATAACTACAGGTACTTAACAGTAAGTGATCAAAAATTTATCACTACATATTATTGATTTCTTTCTGGATTGAAAACGCTTAATAAAGTGAAAGAAAATCAGTTTTAACTTTAATTGTCTAAAATCATTACGTAACAAACTATTTCTGATATACCTACATAAAAAATAACGAATACTGCGCTTGTCGTCTTCTTGTCATTTTCTTGTTCTGTTTAACGTCATTGTCACACTGCTGACGCCATTCTCCTTTTTGACATTTCATATTCTTTTTTGTCTTTTCAACATAGCAACAATATAAATTTCGTCAGTTTTCCATCTAGTTCAAAGTTGTGCGCCTTCTCCGGATATTCATCATTCAGAGAGGGGTACAACATTTATCGGTTTTTACATAAAGAGGTCAAATAGTTTCTTCGTCTATTATCATTTAGCGCGGTTAAATATAAATCCATTTCTGGTATAGCCATAAACATGCAATTGTAATGGGTCAAGGATATCTTATAAAATACATATGTAGATGTTATATAAATATGTAGACTTATGTAGTTGCATTTATGATCTAATAATGAAAAATATTAATACACATTGATAACTTTTATGAACGCCGTACAAAATTAAATGCGGTATTCGTCAACTATGACCTTTTCTGACCCCTTTTCCTATAGTCTATACCAAATTTAGACAGATTGGAAGAACTATTTCGTGTTCATGAATTACGATGTTTCCTAATTTAAATCTTTGTTTAATTAATTTGAGATGTTTTAATTCCCCAATTCATTATAAGATCGATACCAATTTCTAACAAAAATGAATTTGTTTAGAAATATCTAGAACTATTATATAAACCGTTAGCCATTATATCAGTTTAGATCAATTATTAATTTAATATTACACTGCAATCTACACCGTTGATATGATTTTTCCGATTATTTCACTCCTATTCTTCGTACAGATCAAGTTCAATTATCTTGTTCCAAACTTTTTATACCTGTTACAACACTGCGTAAAATTGGTTCAATGATTTTGAATATTTTCTCGAGTCAAAATAATTCTTTGTACTAACTAATCTAAGATTTACGTTACATTTGCAGTATTATACAAAAAATAAAAATCACATATCACTGATTTAAATGAATGGAAATTACACTTAGGTATACAGGAAATATTAATTATACAGCTCAAAATACAGTTAAACTGAATATTGCAATGGTCACCACGATTTTTCATAAGCGTTTCTATTCTTCGAGTACAGCTCAGCACTATATCAGACAGTTTGTCAAGAGATGACCAGAAGCCATTAAACTTTTTCTATTCAATATCCTAGATGTGCTCAGATCTAGAACTTTTTCTACTCTATCTCAAACTGTGAGCTGTTCTGGCTGTATGTTTGGGGTCATTATCTTGTTGCAGGATGACATTTTGATCGATCAGCTCTAGTCCACATGCAATAATTCAACGATGTTCTACATCTTCTTAGTCTATATAGTATGAGCGATTTTCTAATAGTACTTAAATGTATTTGTACTTTCCTATTTAATTATATTTAGCTAGAAATATAAGTAGAAAAGGAAACTATATTTTCTTTTAATGATGATCTAGTTTTCTTTTCTACTGTTACTTCTAGCAAAATATAATCAAATAGCTAATATAATAATGACAACGTTACCTGACTTCAGATCTTGCTCACTACATATTTTATTTAATTAATAAAAATGCTTTTTAAAACAGTACTTGTATGTCAACATTTGATTTTTACTTGATATATAGAAGGCATAATAATAGTTCAACGTCGACAATCAAAAAGTTTACATTTGGTAAACAATTTTAGCTACAAAATATAATTAAAACAAATGGACACGCCCTCGAGAATTAGGTATTTCATTTATTGCATTAATCAACTCTTATCTGTTCCTGCAGAAATATAGTATTCTCTTTTTTGTATTTTTACTTGTTTAGCTTCTTATTTATTACATAATAAAAAATTTGTTGATGTTGATTTGGTAGATGTTGTACCTAAATGATTAAATTTTATATAATCCTTTATTAGAAAGAAGTCTATTTAATTTTTTCGTTTCAACTTTTGTGTGAAAATCTTATATTCAAATCTAACAACCAACACAAGTGCGCAAACTGAAGTACATTTCCATTTAATAATGAAACAATAATAAGTTTTAAGCTGAATCTTGGAAAATATTGGATGGATCTCGAATCTTTCATCATATTTAGTGGTGATGGGCGGATGTCTTCTACTGATCAATATCTCTTTAAATCGGATCATAACTATTTTGTGCATCCAGCGATTTAAGCTAAACTTCGGAATGAACTAGTTTCTATGACCTACTTCCTATAATAAATGTAACACAATTATTTTCTTGTATGTGGATATGATTGATGAGTAAGGATTATATTTGAAACTTATATCAAAGCTAAGGAAGTCGTATTAGAATAGAACGACATGAAATGGCCAGTACATAGTTTTAATAAATGTAAAACACTAACAAGTCATACTCGTATGTTATTGGTATATTATTGGTATATAATTCTAATGGGAAAATCAATTTTTGTGTAATACTTCTTTGAAGTCTTTTCTCAAATTCATAAAAGTGTAGTCGATTGGACGTCTGATTTTTGTGATTCAGTTTTAAAGAAATTCAGAATATTTTAAGTAGAGAAAATATTTTGGGTTTACCCTTAATTTTTCATGTTGGCTTCCAAGCAAAGTTCAGTTGAGAATTATTTCAATTGCACTGTAGAGGAAATAGTTAAATATGGGATAGCATACTTTAATAAAATATGTTGCAGAATCATATTTCATACCTTTGTATAATGCACCCTACGCTATCGTAATTATCGTAATTTTCTTTATATATTATAAGCTACAATATACATATTTACTTAACGTATTTAATTAAATAAGTTGGAGAACACTAACGAATTAGTAGTAGAAACTATTACATCCTGAAACTGAGTAAGCTTCTAATGAATACGGCCAAAGGTGAGCCATTATTTTGTTAACGTCTACAATTAATATACTTTAAATTCCATTTTATTCATTTCAATATGACTTCTCTTTATTTGTGACGTGCGCCTTGAAGAAGCTAGTATTCACTGGTAAAACATTTTGGAATTATCAAGAAATTAATTACCACCACTAATCCTCTTTAGCCATATTTGCTAGAATTTTAATAAAATTATTTAATATTTAATGAAATAATATTCGCAAATGGCAGTGGAGTACATAGAACAACATTTATCTATTAGAAGGAAGAACACCAATGTTACAAAATGAGCATATCCGAAAGGGGGAAAACCAACTAAACTCCAACAAAGAAATAAAAATTGAATATTCTACAAAAATATATTAAAATCATCGGCCTGCAATAAGTTTAAATCCATTTTTTAAGAAATTATTTCCACTTTAAGATGCCTATACATCTAACAAACATCGTTTGTAACATCATAAAGGAGAAAGAAGATACTGAAATGTTAATGGGATTACGGAAATCTAAATTGAAATAGTAATGTCTAGTAGACCAACAAAACTACTTCAGAAAATTTGTACAAAAAGATCGAATCGGTAAAAAAAGAAATTATGGTTCTCTATGACCAATTCATTCGAGAAACTTAAACCAAAGAAAAGATGTTATGAGAAGAAGTGTATTTAACTTCTTTTGGGTTGTATTTTTGTATTGATCCCCGAATAGATGTTGCAGTTGATCGTCATTGCCATTCCCAAATTTTGAAATTATAAATGAATGAATATGAAACATTTTTATTATAGTTAGTCTAGTTTTTGTAGCTTTTGTTAATGTTGTTATGCACAGCAGTTTCTTAAAATATCAAGCTTTCCATTCGATGTTTTCTACCCTTACAGAATGTAATATTACTTCTTCCTTTAAGTAATGATCGAAACAATGCTAATTGCAAAAAAAACATTCAATTCGTTGCAATAATGTAAGATATACATTTTCATATTAAAACTTATTAGCAAACTATTTCAAAATATGTACCTAGTTTGTACAATAATCTTCATTTAAATTTAGCTTTATCGATTATGGCACTTCAACGTTTGCAATACGAAAATATCTTTTGAACACCAGCCAAAAGCAAATGTTAAGTTAAGGGTAAACATAAAATAGTCTTGAAACCACGTTATATCCATATACAGCAATAAAATGTTTCCTACATACATAGTATGCAATATTTTTGGCTTAGAATATACATATAACAGCTAAAAGAATGTAGACTATATAGGCAAATCCTTGTTCGCAAAATGCTCCTTGGGCGTTCTTTTATGATATGATTTAAATTTATACCAGATATAAATAACCAAGCTCGTTCACAAGAGAAGGGAAAGTCGACGTCGTTCACGTTTATGAAGATATAACTCGACGCAAATTTCCCAAATGAAAACTCCCCTAATGAAACAGCATTGTCGGTAAATTACGTGCCGCAATAATAAAGCCGTGATCAAAGTATTACAAGTGAATTGCGGTGTTGCCGCAGTTAGTTTTTATTTTTTGCACATAAATAATTATGTTTATGTTACACAGTTATTTTCATAATAATCTATTAATGTAAATGGTGTTACCAAATGTATTAATGTTGTTCTACGAAGATAAAGGACCCACTTCCACACAACCACTTTACCACAATTTCAATGTTATCGATCTGTGATGATAATATCGTTGATTACATGAATTTATTAATAAACTGTTTTATATTCATTGTACTACAAAATATTCTGTTTAAGAGTAAATTGCCGTCAAATAAATACTCCTCAGTAATGTTATGCTAGAAACGAAGTTTTAATAAATAATCGATTAGTTTAAAACAAAAATATATCGAATGAAAGTTTTGTTTATTAATTCTAAAATTATAAAATAAAACTGAAACAAAGACGCTGTAACTATGTTAAGTGAATTTATACATTTAGCATTTAACTCGCTTTGCATTTGGCCTAATTTCATGTATCGTGATTTTATCTACATGAAAAAAAAATGTATGTATGCAATCTCTGGCCGAATTGTTCCTTTTTACTATACTCACGTATTTTTTGTATCTAGAATTAATTTTATCTATATCATTAATGAATCTATTTTTTGACTTCCTTTTTAATGTACGAACTTGTTCTGAATTGTCGTTTGCTTCGGGCACACTGGAAAAACGAATACTATGTATAATTAATATCACTAAATATATTTTTAATTCAGACGAAATACTTTTATACCTACTGTAATTGTTTTTGTAATGCCTACCCATTGAGATAGAATAAGTTATACTAGCTCAATGTGTCTACCCGATCCTGCAGCTTTCTGTTTACATAATACCAATGCATTGGATGATACCTATTGCTCCACTTGTGTTTCCTGTTAAGATCACATTGCATAAATAGGCGTCAATTCACTTTAGCAATGAAATTAGTTTAACACTGTACTATAATTTAAAAGCTGTAACTGGTGCAACATATCACACCGAAAATTGACCTTCACTTGACACACAACAAATTTGGATTCCTTTCTGGATCATTTCCTCGCCAACCTCGCCAATGTTCTAAAGCCAACAAGTCAAATCTTAATAATATTGAAATAATCACGAACACCTGGTAATTTGTAATTGACAATCTTATTAGGAATTCTCAAATCGTAAAAATGATAAGCTTGTTTATTCGTTGAAACCTTTCATTGCAAAAATGTTTCTACATCATATACGACATTTCGTTTTATGTTTATCTATTACTAATTCACAAATCTTGCACCACATTCCTTTATCAAAACAGATACCAGTCTTAAAATCAGTAAATGTTTTATAACTTGGCAACATCTTTACCTCAAATAAGTATCAGGTACTTGTTTTGATATTTAAGCCGAAAATATTTTTACCCGAAATTTAGTCCAAAAATTGTGTACATATTAAGCATACATATGTTACAAATTCCCGTTGCAATTACATTAATGGGAAACTATTTATTCTAAGCTGGCCCTGGAAATTACTACGTTTCGTCCAAAATTTTGGTTAAAAAATCTGACTATATTACGTATTTTTAATTTCTTCATTGTAAATACGATGTATACTGTATTATTTCTACTTTTAAAAAATCTTCATTCAAGACTGTAGAAGTGGAGTATCTGAACATGTGTTCAGATGAATAAATGAATGAATCTTATACAGAGGTATACAGGAACACTTTTTTCGAATTTATTGGTATGAATTTTAACGAGTAAATAAATTTGTAGTAAATTTTTGTCAAATATATTTTCATAAATTTTGAGATAACTACAAAAATGCATTATTACTTAATATACGATGTTACCGATATATACAACAATAAAAATATTGTTATCGATTGTCAGTCTCTCTTTTTTTGTAACTTTAGTGATTGATGTTCTTTAAGATTACTCAAAATAATCCACTCAAAGTTTTACTGAAATCAAAGAGCTATAATCAAAATAAACTTGAATGCACTTCTAATTACATGCGTTGATGACACCTGTCACTACCTATTTCAAAATAAGTATTATCAAGACTTGTGAAATATTCACCTAAAATTTTGTTACTTATTTATTTGTTGATTTTTTTGCCGCTACATATTTTTTAAATTAGGGAACAAGAAATAATGATTCGTCTATGTTTTGAACAACAACGATGATTGAATGAATTTCTTCAGTATCATGTTAATATAAAATGTTCTTTCTCGACCAAAAATATGTTTTTCGCCAATACAAGGACCAGAATACTATGTAGTAGTTTATATTTTTTATTTTCAAGCAAATTTATAGATCATATTTTCATGGAAATCCAAGTAAATACGATTATCTCTTCTCAAATAAGCAGTAGATATCTACTATCTCTAACAACAATTTTCTGTCGCTCAAAACTCTGCCATGTTGTTTTCTGTTTGTAGCCATCCATTGTAAGGTTACATATAAAGGAAAATTATCATTTAATATATTTCACATATGGGCATGAATGTCTTTTGTTCTTATGTGTATTATAATATTATACGTTTTATATGTATTATGATACTTCATCGAATACTTCCCTTGATATTAATTTTGATTCATTGGCGACACTACTAAATGAGTGTACCACCAACCTTCACTATATAATTAATTAATTTTACTCAATCCTAGTGTATATATGTAATGCGTTTGCTAGTTGAAACAATTTTATTTTAGATGCAGGTAAAATTGAACATCATCTCGATCACATGATTATTTGTGAAAATATTTATACGTTTCTCTATTTAGAATATATTTTGTTAGCTTTAACAACAATAGTCAGCCGCCTAACCACTGCGTTACAATTTAGTCGATGTCGTTTATTATATTATAATATATTATATATAATTTATGTATGTATTATAATACTTCATCGAATATTGTTGATATTAATTTTGATTCATTGGCGACACTGCTAAATGAGTGTAACCAACCTTCACTAAAATAATCAATTAATTACTTAATATTAGTGTATATATGTAACGAGCCGAAATTGCTAGAAAAGAATTTTATTTTAGATGTACATGTAAAATTGAAAATCAATTTATCATATGATTATTTGTGATTAATATTCATACATTTCTCTATTTAGATAAAAATATTTTGTTAGCTTTAAGTATGAATTATATCAGGAACACGTTACAATTTAGTTATGTCCTATAATTGGATTCTATAATCAGTTGAGCTAAATATATATTATTATATGTTATTATCATAAAGTCTTAACTGATCAAATGCTGTAATGTGTCAAAATGTTGTGGAACACAATTTAACATATTTGCATTCAGTAGAAAAGTCTATAAAATAAAAGCTTTTGAATATATTTTTCATATAACGAGCCCAAAATAAAAACATAATATCAAATATACATGTAAAATAACTTCAATAAATAAAAATGGTGTTAATTTAATTCAAAATTGAAAAAAAAATGTTTATAATAATTGTAATATAATAACAATTGTAATTTGTTGAACAATAATTTTCACCGGATATTCTTATCTCAAATATTTTCAGATAATAAATGTAATCGCTACAGAGTTTATGCACGACGACATGAACTTATACAAATGCAAATGCAATTATAATTTTAGTACGAGATTTCTTATTTTGAAGTTAAACATCTATAGATATATGTACATGTAGGTTATGAGACGACGAGTTTCGGTTAAACGTTTATAAATAAAGTTTCAAGATTGAAATTTTGTAATCAATGATTCTTGCCATCGTTTTAATTTAAAATAATTTTAGATACCTATTTCTTCCGATTACACTGGATATGCGTTTTAACTTCTTTATTTCAAATGCGATTTCCTATTTTTCTGTTGATTTGAATTGCTGCATTTAAATCCTCCTTCGTGGCTGACTTTTTGATTCTAGTTTAAATCTTCTATATTATCCACAATTTCTTCTCCAGAATTGACGAGATGTACATTGATGAAGAATTATCAAACTTCTATTCTCGACATATAAATTATACATTAATTTGTAATTAAAGAGCAAATGAAGTCAACAGAATCCGTATCGCTAAGTTCACTTCTGCTATCATTTTTCCAAACTGTAAATTGCAGCTTTGACATTGACAAGCAAGCGAGCGTTTTGCTTTAAGCCAAGTAATTGGAGGATGTTGTGTTTTACTTTTCTGCCTTGTATAAGTGCAAGTTCTGTTTTTGACCATTTGAAGCGGTTCTTATCGAAACAATTTTCAGACATATCGGTTTGTAATAGTTGACCACTAAAAAATTATCACCTAAGTACATCGTGATCTGCGCCAGTCCTGTTAATTGTGTTTTCAAGTAAGTTACACAAATATCAAATCTTCGTGTGCTATACTACGAAGGGAACACAACTTTGGCCAATTCTTCTTTGCTCTTCTAAGGCCGAGCTATTTAGCTCTTTAGCCTTTTTGTCTCTGTGGTAGGCCTATCTTGCCTGTGGTGGTTTTGTGGTTGATGATGATTCATCCTTGCAGTGTGGTTTTTGGAATAAGGTTGGCGATGGCGGTGGCAATATCGCCAAGTTGGGTGCAGATTTTTTGTATAGTGCTGAGGAGTTCCATTAGGTTGGGTTCTGCAATCTTCTTTTGGTCTGATGGGGGGTCTGCTTTTGGGGAGGGCTGGAACTTCTCTGAGGGGTTGTTTGTTAGGGTTTGTACGTAGCTGCGGGTAGGAAGAGGTTTGGTGGCATCTTGTCATAGATTCAAAATTATTCTGAAAAATGTATTAAATTTGATTTTATAGAAACGATTAGACTATGGTAAATGAATGACTAAATAAAACCAAAAGAAGTAATTTTGTAATAAAAAAGATATAAGCCTAGATGAACGAAAACGCCGATACGCGACTAATATAATTTTTCATATACAGATTTCATGTTGGCAACAATGAGTCCGAAAGAAATGCAATTCTTTCTTGACAGAAACAGTAGATAACTACTACGACAACTGGAGTTTAAATTCGCAATTACGGTGGAAAAGTTAATATTGTTTTGTAAAGTTTATAATTCTGCGTTTGATATATATACAGTTTTCTATATAATTACCGAAAATTTTAAATCTGTACATATTCCATTTTTCAGAAATGTAGTTACATTAGCTACTAGCTAAATAATTGGAAAAGGGCTAGTTTTAAAGGCAAAGTTAGGCAAAGTCGTCTTAAATATTATCTCGGCAATCAAAATCAATAAAAAAAAATCTATTTGAAATTCCACGAAAGTTCATACGTATTATTTGCAATATTCTTTTAACCGAAACTTGTTATAACATATCCTGTATAGCGTGTAGATTGTTAGTATTTTTAGTTAATTAAATCTAAATCGAAGGTAGATCACATCTAAGAGCAAGTAGAAAATATACGGCCGAAATCGTTTTCTATGTCAGATTGTTAAAAAAAGAAATCGATAAATTGCAGCTGTGCAGTTGAGCGCAGATGGCGGAATAAATGTTGGTAGTCAATAATTGCACTCCATTCAGCGCCGTTCCTAACCCTTTTGGCGACCTGTGCAAAATAAAATTTCCCTTCGCCGCCCCCCTCCTCCTTACTTAACTTGCCCTCAATAATGGTCTTATTTGAAGGCACAAAATGTACTCAAGTTTGTTCGTTAGAATGTAGAAAAATAAATCAAAATACATATCATGAAAATCCTTCGGTTTATTAATAATTAAGCTGAAAAGCAAATAAAAGTATTATTCTTGTAGTATGTAGTATTATTTGTTTTATTCGATTTTATCACTACGCATATTGACAGTGATTTTTAATATCCTTTTTGCTCCTCTGCGTCGCTCCCCTGATTTTTACGTAAAAGTGTACGTTCTGTCCCCCGCACGGAACGGCACTGACTCCATCCGATCTGATATTCAGTTATCTGGTTATCATACTATAATAAAGATAGTATAATAAATTTGACAACTTTGCTGATCTTGCAAATAAGCAAATCTTTTATAAATAACAAACTGTTAAAATTGTAGTTCTTCATTAGGGTATATTATATACCAGTGATAACTAAATGTTTAAGCAAATCCCCCAACGATTTTTTTACGTTTATGAAACGTTGTCATCGTAAATTAATGTTTATCAGTAAAGATATTGTTAATGTTGTGTATAAAATCATATTCATTTTTAATTATGAATTATATGTATGTACATACAAATGTTTAGTAAAAATTGTATGCAATTTAAAAAGTAAGCAATCCATGTACAATAGAAAATAGAACGTTTTAAAACAACATATTTTTAACGTGTATCTGTAGACAACCTATTTCATTCAAAAAATCCAAAGCATACGTTAATTAAACATTTGCACATGTACAACATAATAACATAAACATTTAGTTAGGTACATTTTTCTGTAACATATCAAACGTTTCAAATTAAATGCGAATTTTTCAGCGGAAAATTTCCATAAACGCTTTGCGTAAACAACGTACTTCGTTTCTCTGCAAAACGAGTACTGCTTTTATGAATTTAAGAGTAATTGAATTCGCTTTAACCAAAGCTTTTGTTTACTTAATACACATTTTCCGCTGAAAATATGTATATTTCAGTTTTTATCAAAAAAAAGAACTAAATTTTGAGTAGTATAGTATATACATATGGCTGCATGTCGCCAGCCTCCCCCTCCCCCCTACATAACCAAATTTTAAAATTCTGAACTAAAGTTTTTGTACCCATTTTGTACCAAACAAAAATTTTGTACCTCGGCCGTTTAGAAGATATGGGGGGGCCAGAGACATGCCAGCCCCCCATGTCGGAATTTCAACATTTCAGTTATGCCATCGTATTGTACTAGTTTTGTACCATTTTGTACCACAAAGCAAACATTTTGTACCTCGTTAGTTTTTGAGATATAATCGATTTTAAGTAAAGGGTTACCCTCCACTCCCCCCTCCCATATCGGAATTTCAAAATTTCACTAATGCCATCGTGTTGTACTAGTTTTTTACCATTTTGTACCACAAAGCAAACAGTTTATACCTCGTTAGTTTTTGAGATATAATCGATTTTAAGTAGGGGGTTACCCTCCACTCTCCCCTCCCATATCGGAATTTCAAAATTTCAGTTATGCCATCGTGTTGTACTAGTTTTTACCATTTTGTACCACAAAGCAAACATTTTGTACCTCGTTAGTTTTTGAGATATAATCGATCTTAATGCTATGCTGTCGTACTGTACTAGTTTTGTACCAAACATTTTGTACCACGCTGGTTTCAGAGAGCTGTTTGCTACTACAGAAATAATTTTAAATCACTGGGCCATTTTGTTGGTTTTTGTAAAAGGCCATTAGGGTGGCAAAGGTATGATGATTTAAGCATAGCAGCACAGCAGAATAGATGAATATATTTAAGAACCAAGCATTCAACATACAGTAAGTAATTTTGTAGAAAGCGTAAAAGCAACGTTATGTCAATCATATCTTATTCTGGAGCAGAGCCAATTGCATCAAGTGCATTATTTTCAATATTGCAGTGTAAACATATTACGTACATATGCTAGAATGCATACATAATATGTTTCGTATATACAGTAACTCACATCAGTTGATTTGATGCCAATAGAAAATTATATATCTAACAAATAAAGGTTGATAAGTGACGATTGTTGTCACAGATCGTTGAATAAACAAACAAATAACCTATATACGCAATATCTCTGTATGTGTTAGTTATCAGCAAAGTTATAGGCACACAATGTACAAATGCAAAATTGACTATTATGTACGAAAATTTAATAAAATTATTTTTTTTACTCAACCTTTACCACGACCGGAAGCTAATTTTGTACTGGTTCGCTTTAGTGCCTGCAATATTCCTAATATAAGTAGTTAACATATTAAAACAATATTCATATTTAAGTTATTCTTATATTAAGTTATCGTACTGACCTATATCGTTAATTAGGTTTTTTTCTTTACTGAATTTGTAAATTCTATATTACAATAAAGATATTTTCGAATTCATATGTATATTAAATGTGTTAAACAGGACCTTGATTGGCAATATATCGGTTGCCAAATACTGTTTGAAGAAAGTTACTTATAATATGAGCATTATGAGCAGGTGTCCAATCCTGCTGGAGTTGGTCTGATATTCAATGGTAATTCGTACAAGTAATCCATAAATGCAGTTTGTAGGAAATGTAAAAATCTGTCTGCAGTTAACGATTCTTGATAAGAAAAAGGTCGAAGTATTCTACGTCCTACAATTCCCAACCATACGTTTACAGAAAATCTCTCCTGAAATGGTGTTTGTCGAATTTGTCGAGGATTTTCGTCGTCCCAGTAGTGTACATTATGCCGATTGGAAACCCCATTTACTGTAAAATTACATTTATCTGCCCAAATTGTGTTACGCATATTTTCTTCATGTTCATTTAATAAGCAGTTATAATTTCGCAAACGTCTAATGTAGTCGCTATCATGTAAACCTTGAACTAGTTGAGTTTTCCACCTGAACTCTGATTTTTTGTTACTTTAAAAACTACATGATATGGAACGTCAGTATCGCGTGAAACTTGCCTTATCGAAGTATTAGGATTTTCTCTGAAATGTGCGAATTTCCGAATGAAGACATAAATTCGGAAATTCTCTCATTTTGCCTATGCCTAGGAATGCTGGAAAAGCTGCCGTGCGTTCGCAATTTTTCTTCTAATTTGGCAAATGTGCGAGGTTGCGACTGTCGCCTATTTGGGTAACGATCTTTATACATTTCAGTTGCCCATGCTGAATTTCTATGACGCAAAAAAAATACTTCTAAGATGTTCGCACGCTCATCATTTGAATATACATCCATTTTTGACACACATGCACATGTACTTTTGACAGTTAATAAAAAATTATTGTTTTGTTTCCATTTTGCTCATGGCCTTATACGATTAGCTTCCAATTAGCTATCTTTTCGTTATAACATTAATTTATGGTTTTATAAATTATTTATTTTATTTTTCTTGTCAAATAGCATGTTAATTACTCTACGATTATTGTTATATTTCACCAATTATCAACTTTCCTCGTATACATAGTTTAGTTAGTAAAAGTTTGCTCATGGCTAGCATTAGCTTCAAATTAGTAGGTAGACGATTTAAACTTGACATACATTAGTCAAGTGCTCAGTGACCAGAGAAAAGTCAGCTGACGTTTCAAATATGCAGTATTAGTTTTGATCGCATAGAATATTTTAAACATAAATACCTCGTCAATTATTAACTTTAAGCCTATAAATGTTGGGCCTGAATTTACAATCACCCTATATACAATACAAACTTTTCTAGGGTCTGTAAGAACACTAACTGGAACATGTCCTCTGTCTTGCTCGTTATGTATTTGCTCAATGGCCATAACTCCTTTATTTTTAATAAATCAATGTTGACTTTTATCTAATAGAAGATTATTCTTTTTAAAGAACCCTCATTGGGAAAGAACCAATCTAACAAGGGAACACCGGCGGGTGTACCCCTCCGATTTCGATGAAACTTTACAGATCGAAAGAGTATCTTAAAATAAGAGACACATATTTTTTTATCATCGTATCCGCACAATTTTGGGATACAGCCCCCTCCAAAGTTTGGACGATTTTTCAATTTTTGCAAATATTTCCTAAATTATAATAGTTATTAAATTTTCTTCTTAACATAATCTGCAGCATATTGCATGGCCCTAAGGGTGGCGTCGTCCGAAAATTTAATTTTTTGTATAGTGCTGAGGCGTTCCATTAGGTTGGGTTCTGCAATCTTCTCTTGGTTTGATGGGGGGTCTGTTTCTGGGGAAGGCTGTGACTTCTCTGAGGGGTTGTTTATTAGGATTTGTACGTAGCTGCGGGTAGGAAGAGGTTTGGTGGCATCTAGGAGGTTGGGTTTTGGCTTGGCGTAGTGAGGACATCCCTTGTAGCTTGCTGGGTGGCTTTAGCTGCAGTTGGCGCATGTAGGAGGGTCAGATTTGGGGCGTTGGCATTCTCCCTGGGAGTGTTCTTCCGCACAGGCGACACACCGTCGAGGGGCAGTGCAGCGAGACTGCGCGTGTCCAAACTTCTGGCAACGAAAGCATTGTCCGATGGCCGACTTCGCTTTCAGGGATTCGACTGTAATGTTCAGAGAAAGGACTTCTCGAATATGATAGATGGATTTTTGTGTTTTCTCTAGTTTCACCAACACGAGCGGCATTGGCGCTTTGTTTCTTGGTTTCGTCATTCGGATAACCTTTTCCAGTGAAAATCCTTGATCCACAAGGTCTTCGTGAATCTCTTTCTCAGTGATTTCGTTTGGGACGCCCCGTAGAACTACGTTTAGTATCTTTTCGGAGAGAAGCTGATACGTGTGGAACGGTATATCGGCTTTTCGGAGATAATTTGAGAGGGTTCGAAAGTGTTCTATTATTTTGGACGGGTACACCCTAATTCCTAGAGGGATGTTCTGCGCTTTGGAAAAATTGATCTTTGATTGGCGGAGCTCTGAGCAAATGCCGCTCCAGTTAGACTTGTCCCTGATTACAATAGGGAGAATCTTCTCTGTTATGACCTTGGGGTTGTTTTCAGTCTTCGGTGGCTATCTTCGGTGGCTGTGGGAACGGGCGGTGATTCCATGGCTTCGAAGGCAGTAGGTTGCTGCGGTATTGCTTCAATTTTATCTGGGTCAGCGTCGGCCTTTCTTCTTTTAGGAGTTGTTTTAACCCTCGTTACGTCTCTTTCTTGGGGGCCTGGTGGTTTTGTTTTCTTGCCTGGGGTTGGGTGTATATTTGGGCAACGACTTCGATTTCAGAGGGCGAAATTGGCGAAGGAGGTCTCTTTTTGTAGGCATTTTCCAGGTTGGAATTAACTGCATCAACTATGGAGTCGATTGATCCGAAGGATGTATCGGAACTCAACGTTTGAGCATAATCGCTCTCGGAGAAGTTGTCGGACAGGGGCATCTCGAGTTCCATGTCCACGGCTCTGTTTCTGTGTCTCTCGGCGAGAATTTTTTTGAGAAATTCAATTTCTGACATAATCTGCTCAATTGTGAGTTCATCTTCGGAGTCCACATTATTTTTAATGAGGACAGGCGATGGCTGTGTTGCCTTTCTTCTTCTTGGTTTTTGACGACATAAAGTACACGTACCGAGGTCTGAACGATGGCGGAGTAAAAAATACGTTAACGCACGTGAAGTTTACGGTAGCTGACGTGAAACTTACTACTCAGGGAACACAAGTAAGTGTGTCTCATCGATTTAAATGAAACTTTGTGGATTTATAGACCGATCTAGTGTAAGACAAACGGTAACTATCTTGGTGGCTTAACAACCGTTAGTGGGGTGTCAGCCATCCTAAGCTCAACAGTAGCCTTTCCTGTTTCACTTAATAACTCAAAAACTGTAAGAGATATAGGGAAACAATCGCTCCCTCTGTTTCCTCAGTTTATTTTTCTGTAAATTTTAAAATTTTCACATATTTGACATAACTACATATAATATTCTGTAGCTTACGAGACAAAGGATCAGTAGTATTAATATAGATCGTTTATTCTTATTGGTTTATTTGCTAGATACTTGAAAAAAAATTCTAAATGGAAAAATAGGCGTAAACGTCTTACCAGTAAATACACGTAAACCCACCCGTACTTTGTTTTGTATAGATAATGCTACTAAATGTTCACATAATATTAAGTTCTGCATTTATATAAGAAAAAGATATGAGGTGTTGTATTGAAAACAAAAATTGTATATAACTTACTCAAACTCGACGTTTTGCCACTAATGTAAGTGGCTTCTTCAGAAGCAAAACTAGGTGAGGGGCGCCAGGTCACGGTAACTCGACCTGTCAACCACGCTAGAGGCGAAAACCTTCTGACTTTTTTTTTTTTATTTATTTTTTTGTTATTATTCCAAATATGAACACGATATGCATTTTATGATTCTACCATAGAAAAGTGGTACGTAACAAAAATTCTAAAAATATAAGATTCCCAATCTTCATTTTAAATAAATAAATCATATTGGTATATACATAATAAGTATATTGATATATTATGTAGAAATTAAATTGTTGTATTTTAACAATTTGTCTATTGTAAAATAGCCAATTAACGACAATTTGCTGGTGTTCGTCGATCTTAATTGTGTTAATTGGCAATCTGTATGATTGATGTGATCATTCAACACTTAACATGTAATGTACTATAAACTGCTGTAACGTTCCCGTTTAAACTTAACATTAGTCTATTAGCACATAATATTTTCGATATGCTGACACGTTGTTTATTGAAAAATGTTAATTGCACGTTCTAAATTCCTTTTTTAATAAAGGAAAGTAAATTGCATTTTTTAACTTGTACAGATAGTTAATTAAGTAATATATTTTTTAACTGTCTAATCAGCATATTATGTATTTTATTCAGTTTTGAAATTTTTTCTGAAGTGGAAATCCTTTATAGACATTTCATTACAAAACCACTTCTTCTCCTAGACCTTTCCCGGAACCGTCACGTCTAACATCTAGTTCTTCCTTATTCCTACTTTCATTTTTTCCTTTTATCAATCTTTTTTGTACTTATAATTACATTGATCATACTCTGTACGGCCTGCCAGTTTTCCTGTAACTCCAGCACAGTGTTTATCAAGTTATGTCTTGTTGGCAATCTGTTAATATTTCCTTTCATGTGCCGTCTAATCGTCTTCCACCGTTCCCATTGAAAAATTGTGTATTCGGCAGTATCGTCACCTCTGAAATGTATGCATTTCTCGTTTATTTCCTTCCCGATGAGTTTTTCATATGCTCTAAGTCCGCACTCTGTCATTGACTCTATGAGGTAGTAACTAACATTTTTATGGCTGCAAGTGATCCACTTTCCTATATCGGGTATTCGAGTTTTTTTCTCACTGTGCTTGGAACGTATTGCTGTCCCATCTGTCCTGTTACCATTCTAATATCAACCATCTGGTTTCATGTTGTTTCCCTGCATCATACTTTATTTTTCACCCCTGCACTATAAGGTCCATTGGTAATTACTGATGTTACCCACAGAAAAACCGTTCGTTGGGTTCTTTCTTTTAATTTTAAGCAGATCTACCCATACTGGGCCATCATAGATTATTATTGACTAGACAATGCCGGCAAGTAGTAGCTGTTTACTGCTGTTCAGTTCTTCTATATTTGGCATCAATATGTCTGCTCCTTCCTTTGCCTTACCAGTTGCTCTCTCCAGATAATCTTTAAAGTTTCCGATCGTATCAAAGAATACTCCCAGATATTTAATGCCCTTTTTGGGACTATTTCCACTTTATTTATCATTCTCATCCTCAAGCATAACTTTTTACTTATTATCAACCGCTGACCTTAGAAGGTGCCCTAAAAGGAGACGCAAGAGCCTAAAACGGAACCTTGTGGTACAGTTGCTTTAACTTCATATCCTTGGAATGATATTTAATAAGTAAGGTGATGCTTCTTGCCTTTCTGTTCTATCCAGTATGGGTCTCCAATCTACTCTATTAAATGCATTTCTGATTTCCAATGTTAGTAGCACATTCCATCGATCTCCTTTCTTTTTAGATATATCCCTTATTTTTTGAATTGTACGTATTTGTGATCTGTCGTGCCTGAATCCATACTGGTGGTGACTAATATGTTTAACATTTATTATCGTCGTATTACATAATTATTCTGTTATGTAATTTTTCGAAAAATCGAACATAATTTACATTAATCTGCTGAAAATGGCTAATTGCCTAACATGTAGAAATTTGTTAAAGTAAAAGTTGTGGGACAGAACATTTCATTTTTATTTGGATATCTTGTATTGTGATGTAGTCTAATCAAGAAAATCGAATAATATAGAATTATTTGAAACGTGACCATATTTATTGACACGGTGAAAATCTTTTACTATATTTAGGGCTTGTTCGTTTGCCTTACTGGAAGTGCTCAATATCACTGTTGTCAATTTCCGTGTGTTCGTTAGAAATTAAGCTACTGACAGGTGTTTTAAACACTCGTTTGTTTGCATTCAGCAAATTGCTGTATGTCAGAAGTAGCAAGCTATATTTGCTCACGCCTCAAGTGTTAAGCAATAACAGCTGATCCGAGATTTATCCGCTCAAACTGATCTATTTGCTATTTCGCTACACTTACTAATTTGGAAAAATTTACCATTGTTTGGCTTTTGAGGAACTTAAACGCTCAAAGAGGTTTCAATTTGAACCATCTAAAATTACTAAATAGTTTTCTATTGGCTTTGGTTGATCTTCTTGCAACGTTCATAAACGATTACATTGTCCATAATATACTTCTCTTAGAGTTAAAGGGTTAATCTTACTAATACATACTTTCTGAAAGATTGAAGCATAGCCGGACTATTATTTCGAATCAGCCCCTCTGTGAACAAAGATTTGCTAAAAATTACTTCACACACGCGATTATTGCAGTTTTGTATATTAAATTATCTAGTTCTCCGTTCCAAACAAATCAAATCGAAACAGCTCAGCTTATTTTTGTACATCTACGACCCTTTCGTCAGAAATAATTGCTCTAAAAATGTTTAACTGGATATTTTAAGGATGGTGTTGTGTGAATTTTAAAGCAGGTATTTCTAATTGGGACGCACTGTAAACCTTGAAACTTTTTCAAGTTTTGCCGTGTGTCAATTTCGATGCATGACGTTTTAATCGCTTCGAAAACCCATTAAGTTTTTGCATTTTATAATCACATATCAGAATCGACCACCAATTTGTATAAAATTTGCATACCTATAACGAGTAATTTATCTTCATTCTGCTGGCGTGAAACCAAATTTCTCGCCTTATCTTAGAATTGAAAATTTCAATCTTGTTCGGGTGTTTTTTACCCCGCAAGAATATTAAACACTTATCTCTCGTGTGATATATGAGGGAGCCTTTTCTGATACACTCCCTATTAAAAGTTTCTCGACAGCATCACCGTTTTCTACGTCATTGATTTACGATGTTTGTTCGGATAAAGGATGTCATTTCAAAAAATTAAAAGTAGCACGCTAGTACGAGACATACCTAAACGTTATCGTACAAGTGTATGTAGGATGAATTTTAAATTTATCGGTCATACACGCTTGAATAAAGCAAATCAATAAGGGCCTTCTAACCGAGTTTATCAAAGTTGGAGAAACGCATGCGCATTAGCACAAACGTTTTCGCATTAGACAATCGATGGTAGACGGTAGGTCGCGCTCTGGTTATTTTAAGCATCCCTCATATAAACCGAAACGCACGATACACTACAGATATACATCTACAATTAGCGTGATTTCGGGATATACACCAGGTTTTACTTTAAATTACATACCGAGTCGAAGGTTTCACTCGGCTCTGGTCAATTGATTTATGAAGAATATAAATATATAGGTGTTGATAGAGGGCAAATTAAACATGTGATTTCTGAATTATCTTCTTGAATTATTGAGAAAATAGAAAACAGTAGAAGAACAGAAGTTTGAAAGTAGTAATATCAAAGAAATTGATTCATTAATTTTTTGTCCAGTAAATATAATAAATTGATAGTATGTAGCTTTCTATGTTCATAAATCATTAAATTGAAAATAGTAAGAGGCTTATCTTTTACTGATAATGTTTGAAGAATAAGGTTCGGTTATGCTTCTGCATCTTAAAGCGCATAGATGCATTGATAAGGTGCGTATTGATAAGGTGCAGATGTTGCTTTGATAACTATTATGTTAAATTCGTGATAACTGACTATGAACATTCTAAGATTCTGATTATACTATTTTATTATTTATATTTTATCACAATTTGCACGCCCTTTAACAGATCCTAGTATTACAATAGTGCAGCCACTTTATTGGAGAAACAAGAAATATAAACTTGGATGGTCAATTATAACAGTTTTTGAGAATTAGAGTATAACGTTCTGACTCTTTCGTCCGTATTACGCTGTCTTATTAGGGTATACAGCTACTGTACTTACAAAGTAAGTATGTATGTTGTCCATTGTATAGATTGTAATAATTGTGTATTGTGTTGGACAATACCCGTTTTATGATGATGATTATTATGTAAATAAAACTAGAAAAAACCAAATTAGAAAGACATTAGCCTTGCAAAAGACAATGCATCGAACAAATTAGCGACAATTAAAAGTAATTGACGCAATTTAATGAAGGAGAACATAGACATATCCCGTAAATTTCTTAGCTATTGTATATGCGAAATATTCTTATACATTTCTCAATTGTATTAATATAAGATCATTAAAATAAGTAATAGTCATTATAAATACCTACCTTTTCCTGATATAGTACTATACTATACAGTACTATACTATATAGTACTATATTTTGACTAAACATCGCAATATCTTCAAAATAATTATTCTTTTACTACTTATACAGCAATAGATATAAGAAACAAACTCTCGAACATCTTAAGTGCCCTAATAGTTTTGTTTAAAAATAAGCAGAAAAATAGATCTGAATTGAAAATTATTACGATTGAAAATCAAATTTAGAGCAACTGTTATCATTTAAAATGGATGGATATAAACGTGAAGCGCAAAAGCGAAAATGAAAAAGAGAACAGTAGCATAAAGAAAACTTAATAAAATCAACATGTTTTGAAACGGCAATCTTCAACAAGTACATTTGAAAGAAATGAAATTCCTTTGGAAATTAAACCCATTAATTTAAAACGAAACAATTAGCTAATAATAGGCCACAAAAATTATTATCAGATCTAACAGAGTACACCAATTCATGCATTGTCTGACTACTGCTGCAATTCTTGACCCATCCCCTCGGGGATTTGTACCGCGGGTCCAGCAATTTCTCACATCAATAAATATCCGGCTAATCTATTTTACTGGATACTACGCAAAATATTAATAAAACATCAGTTAAGAGTTCAAGTTTTATGAATGGAAAGATCAATCCGCCCAAGGAATGACTACTGACTGCTGGCTATATTACAAATGCTAAATATACTGTTATTGGCAAATATATGATGACGTCGCTGATAGCAGGATCAAAACAGGACCGCAAAATATACAGTCCAGTGCCAAATATGTTCATTGTGTCTGTCACAGCATTAATGTAGATGTGCGAAGTTGACACGGCAAAGTGATAAAAATCCACAAAAATACCTAATGGAAAGGATTGGCCATTTAATGACCACTACTGACTCTCAGCGATATTGTTTGAAATTTAAAAAACAAAAACAAGTTAAGATCTATGCAACGTGGAAGTTACATATAACAAAGAACTTCAGAGATTGTGGGAGGGAGTGAAACGCTGAAAGTGGTTCAATTTGTTGTTTCATCTCATTCATGAACATTGTCCAGAGTTCGCTACGTTTTCCATAGACTTTGAACGGCCATCAAATGCTGAAAATGTTTCCATGTTTAGAGGTACTATACAACACACTTTGTTAGATGTAATTTCAATGTCGAAAAAATATTAACCGGTGCGTGGTCAAACAATGATTTTCGATTTATTTGTGGTTTTGATATTTTTTTCGTTTGCCCAATTCTCAGGTTGGGTAAAAGTGAACCGGAGGGTAGTCAGTCATTTCTCTAGACTCTAGACCACAACAGTGGTCTATAAATGGTCAACCCTCACATTGTTTTTATGAATTTTTAACATCTTTTAATGCCAACTTCGCGAACTTCCTTAATTTAGTTGTAAATGATACAGATATAAGTTCTGAAATGTCACATTTTTTATATAATTCAAAATATTTATTAATTTCTTGCGTACTTGTAATTTTTTATAACTAAATGAGAAGCTAAAGCCAACTTATTAGTTAGGAAGAATTTTATCAGAGGCTACAGTTAGATCGCATGCAGAGATGCTTGTATTTCTGACAGTTTTAATATACAAGATATTAATTTAAATTGATTATGCCTCAAATAAATATATATATCCCAAACAAAGGATTTTGATAAGTAATTCAAGATGATCTTTTGAAAAAATTAAAATCGAAGCAATTGGTTTCGCGAACAAATGGAAAATTGATTTAAAATTTAAAACAAAACGGCAACCATTGATCGCAAGGCATTTTGGTAAAGTAGTGAGTGATCATCGATTTAATAATGCAACCGTTTCCCATTATTAAATCGATTATCACTATCATCGCAATAAACTATAAGTTGGTAGAATCGATTAGTTTAGTCTTTCGAAGCGGTCCACCAATAAGTCGCCAAGAGTCATTAATTCTTGTTATGTTGCCGACTGGTGTTTCATTATATTGGGACAACTGCTAACACTATAATAATTGATCTGTACGTGTAGAAAAACCTCCGCAAATTTCAGCTTATAAGAAACCACGTCGTAAATTATGAAGAATTGCTAAAACATTTTGGATTCAATATTGGCATTGATTTTTTAATGGTTATAAATAAATAAAGTCGCTCGAAATTTATTTAGTAAAAAACAAAAACAAGATGCACTTGCCCGTATTCTTTTGCCCATGAAATTTAAGGCTATTTTTTTACAAATTCATAAACATCACCACAATTGTGTATTATTTCTAAATTCCATCCTCTCGAGAAAATTAAAATACAATATGGCTTAGGGGAGGAGAGGTTAAGGGTTTCTACATTACCAGGACTCGATTAATTGGTTTTCGAGATTTGCAAATCTTGGTAATGCTTTTTCAATTTCTCTCTCATTTCTTCAGGCCTATTTCATTCAAAGCCAGTTCGTTAAGAACGGGCTCCTGAACGTGCAAGATTGAGATTTTAGTAGTCAACTGATAAGTGGCTCTTGTTTTAGAACGTCTATTTCTTTTAGTAGCTTTCTGATTGATCTTTACATTGGCAGTACTCTTGTACCGCATAGTACCTGTATATCTTGTTCAAGCAATGATTAAAAACTGTTTTATTTCATATTTCCTAATTCATTTCAATACAAATATCGGTTTTTGATATATTTTTTATATTCAATATCGAATGATGACTAACATCTATGAAGCGGAATTACTTACATCTCTATGAACATTACGTTTTATTTAGACCCCACTACCAAGAGCAACCGATATAAATAAGTCGTCAATCGCAATAATAAATAAGTTGCGTGGCCGTCAGTAGAAAAATACGTTTTTGAATATGCATTGATTTATAGAAAATTGTTAAATGATCCGAAATAAATTAATATTTTAAGCAAAATTCACATGTTAAAGCAATTGTACATAGTCTTCCTACACGAAATAATCACATTTACTGGCATTAACTTAGAACATTTCATAACAATGCAATACAATATGCAGCTTATTTATTAGTTCAATTGTTTCATTTAATTTGCTACATATTTTATAGTTTGCACGACTAAATATAATTAAATAGAAATACGTAAGTGGAAAATTGCAGTGAAGCTGAAACTAACAGTTCATGGTATACTTTCTATATTTAACTTATGAAAACACACTTAAATTGATGTTTCATTGTTTACATGTAGTTGGTTATGAGAACTACTCTTTTAAGTAATAAAGGTTAATTCACATTGGAAAGTAAATACACTGCTGCAATTTTAGAGGCTGTTTTAAAAACATTTATATATACATAAAGATATATAATAAATATTGACTATACTTCTTTAATATGTCAGACTTATCACGTTTATCGGTCTATTTAAAAAAATTAACTTGAAGTGAAGTAATAAACATATTACGAAATACATATTGAGTAAATAGAATCGAGGTTTTTCTTGAAAAGTAGACTGATAAACCTGATAAGTTTCACATTTTATAGCGGTTGATTTGAGACATAGGATAAATAACGGCGAGGAAGGGGCAAGGGGTATGAAGAAGTGGGGTCGCGTATGAGTCTATCACAGCGCTGTAGACTAGACGAAACTAGACTGTGATAGAGAGACTCGTACGCGTCCCTACTTCTTAGCGAATTTTCGTACCCCTTGCCTCTTCACGCCTTATTTATCCTATGTCTCAAATCAACCGCTATATATGTATATTTGTAAATAACTTCTCCACTGTGTAATTACTCTGTTAGTTAATAAATCTTGGGTAATCGGCCCAAACAACTCTAAATGACAACACCCAATCTTCATTACTCTATTGATATTTTTTTTAATTAATTATGATAATTCATAAAGAAAATAACGCATTCATTTTGTAATAGATTTTAATTTTCATTTGATACGAGAGAATATTGATCGCTGAAAAAATTACAAATATAATACTGAAATATTGATAGATTTGGTATTTAGACTTTTTAGAACAATTAAGGAAGACTTTTCAATTCAACATTAATACTGGATGCTTTCACAGAAAAAGTAATAATATCAAAGTATTTTAACATTGTTGTTCATTCTAAAACAAAACGCTTTTCTATACTGTGGATAAGAACCAAGCAAACAAACCAACTAAGTACTTAACAAAAATAATCATCATCAGTGTTTTAGTCGTGTATTTGTAAAAGAATTTGAAGAATTTGACTTTTGTTCTGATAAGAGGAAGAATTTATTTTGATTCCCCTTCTCGTTTAGCGACCTTGGCTTACTTGCAAACAATTCTCCACAATAAAAAACACTTATTATGTTTCATCTTCCGAAATAACTAACTACTAATACTACATTGATTTCTTTTTTGTTTCTTTTGTCAAAACCTTTCTCTTTGCTTAGGAGAACCCTCATATTGTTCCTACTGAGGCACACCTTCTTGAATTGTTACTCTGTAATCGCCAATGGAAGACCACTAAAGACTAAGAAGATTAAGTTTTATGCTACGGTTACAAGCATAATCTCATGACTTATCTCCAGACTCATCATCAACATTTCCAAATAGTTTCCAGTTTTCTTTGTAGTACTTCAAGATTTTAAAACTCAATCCTGTGTTACATTTTCAAAAGTTTTTGTTTCTACGAGTTAAGCAATTTTGAATTATAGCAATTGCACTGTGTACTTATAGATCAAACCATAGTCATCGATCATGGATATCAATTTAATGAAAGGCAGATTTACCCTTAAGACCGTTACATATCTGATAGGTGCATAGGTGTATCTCAATATACTGGAAACGTTGACTCCAATGTATTATGCCCGGTTTCTGGAAGGTTAAACAGCAGATATCTGTTCGGTATCTGACAACTTAACAAAAATGAGTTTCTCGAACAACAGATAGTGACGTCACGGGAGATATCTGACCTCGTAAGTTATCTGCTCCAACTACTGGAGTTACCTGTCCGATATCGGACAGTTTTAGTTATTTTTGATTGTCATGATGTTATACATGCTTTCAAATCAACTTGAAATGTTGCTATATTCATTACATTTTTTACGTAATTGCTTACTTCTTTGTTATTATATTGTGCGAGCAATGTGCGTGATTATAGTCAAGTTATAGTATCTCAGTTATAAGTTCTACAACTAAAACATGGAAAGTAACGAAATCTTCTTCCTCGTCATCGTCGGTAGTGTGGTTCAAGCACACACCAACACAAAACATCACAAACTATTAAAAACGAAAGTTCCTAGATATCTTTAGCTACATACAGAAACATGTATTTTGTGTGAAAGGTTATCTGTTTCATATACCTACGAAAGATACCAAGAGGATAACTCTGACCTGTATCTACAAGATATCTCTTGCGTACCAGAAACGGGCAATTGTATCTTACATAACTAACACTCCCTACAATTCAATTAATTTACTATTCCCTCTAGTTTTCCTTGAATTAACATGAATACTTTTACACGCGACGTACGCTATTATGGGTAATGACAGAACGTTTAGAATAAATCCATATGCGTCTCGGTTATTTGCATAAAATATCATCGTAGTAACATACTATTCTGCTCGCACGTTAGTACACAACAAATGTTCCCTAAATTATTTAAAACACTATTACTCTAATAAATATGTTCAGGATTACGCAAAACATCGAACAAAACTGAATAAAAGGGCGCTCATCTGCAATACATTGCCTTCAGCGACAATGAAAAATACTGCGATGAAGTAGGGTATTTTCTATCTGTCGCCAGCTAGAGCACGCGTTCTCGCAGATTAATATCTTTCCTTTTCTTCGTTCTCTTTTACAAAACTGTCTATCGATCCGTCTGCTAACAACACAAGCCGGTAAAACGAAAGAGCACCGTCATCAGATAACATGCTGACCTACTTAGAATTTTCTGTCCGAGTGGAAAAACGATTTTTCTCTAACCATCTGTGCACTCATATTGTGTGTTAGGACTTGTTGCTAATACGGTTTTTCGAAATATATGTATGTATGTACAGTACAGGCATACATAGATAGATGTGGTTTTCCACTACAATATCTTGTCCGTTAAGATACATTTGACGTGTAGATAGATATAAACTTGCGGTTACAAAATATGTCCTGCCATTTTAACGTTTAACCGTTGATTAGAGGAATACATAAAGATGCGCAACCTATGACAGTTCACAGAAATTTCAGAGCCCATCAAACGGAGATTTGCATTTGATGGAATCTCAAATTTCTGTCAACTGTCATAGGTTGCGCATCTTTATGTATTCCTTCAATCAACGGTTTAACCATAGTTTAAAGAAATTTTGACTAAATTTACACATCGTGCACAAGTTTTGTAGATTATTGCGATGTACCATCTTTGGCAATTTAAATGCGATTTTTTTATCGGGAAATGTTGATTTTGTAAATAAAGGCTTTGCTTTAAAGTGAATGTAATTACTCTAAAGAAGTTCATCAAAGCAGTACTCTCTTTTAGAGAAATTAAATTTGCTTCAAAGTATAGCCTTTATTTAGTAAATGGAAATTCCTCGCTGAAAAATTCGCATTTAATTTGCCAAAGATGGTACATATATGTTATCTGATTTGAATTAAGATTTGAATTAAGGATATGCTTCAAATTGACAGCGATGATTGACAATCTATATGATAGATCGAGAACCGTTTTACAATGCAAAAAATAAGTTGTACAATATATTTTTGACCGTAGTGTGTTTACTGAAATATCAACTAATTGTAAAACAAAAAAAATGTCACCTTCCAAATTGCTTTCAAATACCCGACATTGTAATTTTGCTACGCGCTTGATAATTGAGTGTCACATTGTATGTGTAATTTACGGCGTGACACATATTTGGCACATGCATGTATTCTAAAACAAAATAACAAAATATAAGTGTTTTAGTTTAGAGTTTAGAGCCATTTGACACCTTCTTGAATTTAATAGTAACATTTATTGTGTCATATAAAATGAATTTCAGATAATTTTGACGCATTTTCCCATAATTTTCACCATTTTCCGCCATGAAAATGACCATTTTTAGTTAATTTGAATCGTTTTCTTAGCTTTTACGGATATAACTTTTGAACTATAACACCCACTTATAATTAATCATATTCAGCAGCTAAACATTTATCATTTTATTCTATTTACTCTTATTTTCCCTTGACAAACGTTTTTTGCCGTTTTTTTGATATCTTTAACTATTTTGTGAACTTAGGTTCAAAGATATTAGGTACCATGTGTACTGATTTAAATGAGTTTTGTGTGATTTTACATTACTTTGAATTAGAATAATATATGTATAAATTGAGCAAAAATATATCAAAATTCTTGAAGAGTTTGAAAATCTAGAACATTTTGGACTAAAAACGGAAAATTCCGATGCAATTAAAGAGGAAACGCAATTAGGAATGGGTCAATTAATCGGGTATGATTATAGATTGTTAGATCTATATCAGATAGCAAATCAGTTAGCAAATTCCAACAAATCTCAATCAAAAGAGAATCAAATTTTTTCCCACTGTACCAGTGTTCAGCTTTGATACCTGGTGAAATCTCTCACTGGACTCATATGATTCGCTTGCCAATTGCTGATCGAATTTATGCTGGCGCTGATGCACCTTGAAAGACATATTGGCACCGATGTTTTCATAAGATTGCAGCATATCTTCCACATATACATACATGCCAGTTGCCTGCTTCACAAATATCAAGTATACTTTCCAAGACTGCTTTTTTACTATATAAATTCTTCCTCTTCAAGAATATCACTAAAGCTCTCGTCATGCACTAAATTTGGAATTTCCGATCCGATAGATAGATTTACTCACTTAAAAACGTATTGGAATATTAGAACATACAATTACTCAAAAGGTAACTTGTTACTTGATGCTACCAAGGATTTTACGAAGTTCTTTACAACAAGTTTAATGTGTCACGGAAGTAGAAGAACCCTTTCTACGGTGGATCTACGGATTACGTTCCTTTGCCCGATTCTGCGGTTTGTTCGCGGTAGTCATTGTCATGTTGAGAGACCACAAAGAAATGTTACCATCTTTAAATGAGCGCATATTTTGCATAAATATTTACGGTATCTCACAGAATGCAGAAATGGAATCGTGTAGTTCCTCTGTAGTTATAACAAACACGATTAAGAGAGGATTCTTTGTCTTGTCGACAAACAAAAGCACTACCTTGAGGATGATCGATAAACATCCGCCATTCCTTCAGTTTGCACGTGCAATTCACGGTCAACAGCAAGCCATGAATATCGTTAGTAGAGGCTGATAGAAGTATCGATACATCGTCCAGTATCCAATACCATAACTGGTATCAATTCTCGGGTACCTTAGCTAACGAAGATATTAGTTTTAAGGTATTGATACTCAGTAATCTAGTACCTGGATATTGATATCAAAAAAACGAATACTAGGCTATCCATACTAAGACACTAATGTTAGAGTATCGATATTACCGCTACTAGGATATCGATACCAAGAAATCAACTACAAAGTATCGATACCTATCTGATTTTAGTACTCAGAAACAATACTGTGCGCAGAATCAATGCCTGGATAGTTACTCAATACCAAAAATGTGGATATTGCCGAGCTCTAATCGTTACAATATATGAACGACTGATTTTTGTTACGAAAGAAAAACCGTAAAAACTCTCGCTGGCGGCCACGAGTCGCAAAAATGTTTACGCCCGGCTCAGATTCGAACGTTGGTGGAATAGAATACATTGAGTTGTTGGGGAATCGGGAAGTCTATGTCTGTATGAGAAAGTGCTGTTTCTGTTGGTGGAATAATTTGTATTGGTGACTACTTGATCCGCTTCTATTCAAACTAAACACGTTATTCATACATACATAACACTTATTTGTTTCGTGGTCGATTGAGTCACACCAAATCATTGGTAGTTTGTACGACATTTTATCCCTACTACTCTTGTTCCAATTGTGTGTGCAAATACAGGAGTAATTTTTCTTTTACTCGCCGTTATGATGAATCCGCCGTATATATCAAAACTTATTGAAGTTTTTCAGCCTTCACTCATGTTCGGCGATAAAAAAAGTCGAATATCTACTGAAAATCGTAACTTATTAAAACATAGATTCCTAAATTTAACTATAGGATCATAGGATGCAAACACTAAATAATTAATGCAATATGTAAGTAGCAAGCTCTTCAAAACATTAAAAAATATAGCTGCGCCAATATCCAGGCCACACAACGAGTTCTACTGCCTTTTGTGAGCTTAATGTCGCCTTGAAGAAAAATGAAGAATTTTCGAAGTAAAAATACTGTTAAGTTTTCCCTACACTACCTAGATGATTTCCTTTGTTGTATTAAGCTATATGATATTGCAATTTTTAGTTTTAGAACAGCAAAATAAGAAAATGGTTCCTTAAATACTTTAATTCTTGTTTCAGGTAAAATCATACTATTCTATCTACTTTTCTATGCAGCCCTTATTGGTTTCTTTGCTGCTATGTTAGCTGTATTTTATCAGACCTTAGATGCTAAACAACCTAAATGGCAATTAGAGTCTTCATTAATCGGTAGCAATCCAGGTGAGTATTCTCGTGAAATATCTCAATAATTTCTTTTGGAAGTTACATTTAAGCTCAATATATTAATTTATTTTAGGACTTGGATTCAGGCCGATGCCTCCAGAAAGTAACGTAGAAAGTACTTTAGTTTGGTACAAATCGAATGACCAAAGCAACGTAGCATATTGGGTTGACGAATTAAACAATTTTTTAAAAAGTAAGTAAACAGGAAATACCGTATTGTGAAGTTACATTAACAACTTTATTGTAGTCTACGAAGATACAAAAGCTAATCATGGAAGTAACTTTGTTAGTTGTGAGCAAGGGGTGTCCCCAGAAGAAGGAAAAGTTTGCGAAATGGAAAAAGTTACACAAATTTGTATGCCCGAAAACAATTTCAACTACAACAGCACTGATGGCGGTCCTTGTATTTTCCTAAAGCTCAATAAGGTAAATTACATTGTACTTATATATATTACAGCTCTCATGCAATACTTTCCGAAAAATTCTATTCTGTGAAAATCGTATTTGCTAAACTAATTGTAAAATTTGATTGATAGTAAAACAGGATATCAAAAATACGTATTTTTGCAAAAGCGTTGAACTTTTGTTATACATTTAGAGAACGAACAATTGATCCTGAATTGAAAGTATTTTTCTATATTAAGAACAAAGAATTGATGACAATTCCAGAAATATTGAAGACTAAAAATTATTGCTACGACAACTGTAACTGATACATCCTTTTATGCAAATATTCTTATTACATATATTGTTTTCTAAACGTACTGGGATGTATTTATATCACTAAACAGCTAAGTTTAACTTAAAAAAAATGACGGTTTGCTGTTTTCTATCGCTTAAGTAGGTACTATACTGTGATTTATATAATTTCTGCTATATTTACCTCCATTAGTATTTCTTCAGTTAATAGCATTTCAAAATCAATATCCGTATTGTAGATTTTCGGTTGGAAACCTCAATATTACACTGCTGCAAACTTACCTGAAAAAATGCCAGAGGATTTGAAGGACCATATTAGAAAAGAAGATGGGACTAAAGCTGTAAGCACTAATTTTTTTATAAACCAATTAATTTAGTTTCTGTTTATATTTCTAATATATGTATTTATGTTTTAACTTTAGGCAAACACAGTATGGGTTTCTTGTGAGGGTGAGAGTCCAGCAGATATAGAAAATATTGGACCAAGAAGCTATTATCCTACTCGCGGATTTCCAGGACAGTTCTTCCCGTTTCAAAATGACGAAGGTTATGTCAGTCCGTATGTTGCTGTCCATTTCGAAAAACCAAGACGTAAGTAGTTGAAACTCTTCGCACCAATGATCAATAAGAAATAATTTATTAACTAACACAGTATTTGTTATTTGAGCTATATTTTTGTATTCTTTAAATTTCAGGTCACGTACTAATAAACATAGAATGTAAGGCTTGGGCGACAAACGTCTATCATGATCGTGCAGATCGACGAGGATCAGTTCATTTCGAACTGATGGTTGATTAAAAAGCCACAACACATACACACATCCATGTAAAGTTTCGACGTCCACAAAAAACGCCGAGACCAAGGCTAGTTCCAACTGCCATCATAAACAATACTGCAGAAAAGTTATGTACCGCGCATTATATTCGTAGGTAAACAAAATGAAACAAAATAAAAGCGTGAGGTTCTATAATTATAATAGTTAGTTTAGTTCGACAAGAAATAAAACGTTAGTTCACCAAATCTACAAGATGCATAATAAGAAAGAATAATTATTATATTACTTGTATAATTAAATACATATACATAAAAACGAAACTAACGAGTTACATTAGCAAACTGAACTTTTCTTATATAATGCCACGTAAAAGTTAGTCGTTAAGTTTTCGTAGATGGCTTTAATGCTAAAACCCTACGATACTTAGCCTGAAGTAAATATAAATAATTGAAAACCTAATCGTTAATACAATAATTTCGAAAATTTTCAGAAGTATTATAAAGGAAATATAACGCACAAAACTCTATTAAAAAGACTTGCCATTTCAACAAAGATACCTTGTTATAAAACGTATTAGATTGGTTAAGATCTTAAACTAAATATTAGGCAACTACATTAACAATACATTGGAGATAATTTTATGATAACAACATAAAGCTATAAGTATCTAAATGGAGGGACGTATGCACGTGACAGGTGTGATTGTGAACAGCTCAAGCGCAAATACTATCTGTCATTGATTTAAAAAACATAAGACAAACTTTAAACTTTATTAATGTTTAGTAATTTTGGATTTGAACAACAGGCTGTGAAGCATTATAGACACTAGTGTCTAGACTGTTTCTGACAGTAAATTTCGATAAGCTAATTTACTGATATATATGATCTTATTCAAACTATTCGGATGGCTAATATAATAAAAAAATTGAAAGATTTGAATCAGGTCTACAAACTCGTCATGACAAAAATTGCAAAATATTGCCTTCGAACGAAAGTCGAAACTGTCTTCTGATTAAATACAAAGGTCCATGTTTAGGGAAAAAAATGTGAGAACGCTGTGACGGAATGTTAAATGTACTTGAAACACACAATGCATTGATTTCCGTAGTTATTCCAACGAATATAAAATCAATCTTGAAAATTAAATGACGTATTCACACCAAACCAAATAAGCTTTTGGATATGCCAGTATAAAATACAAATGTTCGATTTAAGGGTATCGACAGTACCTATAACAAAGGATATAAGGTAGTGAAACCTCCTCAATGATCTCATCTATTCTGTGTACTGCCTCTACATAGAGAGAAATGCATAGCAGTTTGAAATATAAATAGTCTTATAGAGTGAATGATGAAATGAAATAAATTGGCACAAGATAAATGGTAAGAATATGCTACTCGATATGATAATAATGTTATCAACTTTAAACAACTCGAACAACAAATTCAAGTGATATGAAATTATTTATCAAAATCCAAAGATTTAAAGACAACTACACACAGAATCGTTTACAACAGTACGATCTAATATCTTTAAGTTAGTCTTGGAAAACAATGGAGAATTAATTAAGTACTTTGATATTATATGTTGGATAACTAACTTCTTGGACTGATACTTATATTTGGAAAGTCTATATTCTAATAAGTACTCATAGTTTTGCATGGAAGCTAGGAAAGATTACATCTTGGATGAAATAAAAATAAGGTATAAAATGTTCTACCAAAAAATGCCAATTCCAGAAGTAAGAAAAACCAACGTTACATAATTGGATTATCAGAAACGAAAAGTATGTCGACAGAATTCTGTTAACGTAAACTAGAAGAAAAATTAAAAACAAAACCATATTCAGAAGGAAATCTTAGTTTTCAGATATAAAATTGAGATAGAATAAATAAAATTTGGCGTCACTAACGCAGATCTATATTTGAAATAGACTGGATCGCGCTTTTACCGAAAACAGCTTTCTGTAAAGTTTTCGACATTTTTATACTAACGATTGAATTCAAACATTTTACAATGTGGACGATTAAACAGAAACGACACAAAGTATCTGAAAAAAGCACAGGCTCAATGTGAGTTTCAACACGCCATCGCACGCTGCTATGTATGTAAATGTTTGTCGTCAACACAAAAACTTTATACGGCTGAGTATTAGTAGAAATCTAACAATTGTGAATTTTTTGGAAACGTTGTCTGTTTAACTATTATTTAGTTTAATGTCGTATTCGTTTGACGATCTATTGCTAATGATGCAAGTTCAGTATCGCCAAAACGTTATAAAATTATGAAAAAGAAAAAGAAGATCCAATTACTTACAGAGAGACGCATCACAATAACTAATTGTTAATAATTATAAAAATAAATATAAGACATTCCTCGTATGTGTTGTCGCGTAAAGAAATTTCGTGTTGTGATAACCACAAAGAAAAAATTAAAACAGAAATTTTTAACGAAATATATAAAATTGAATTATGGGAAAATATCGTATTAATTTATAAAATTCCTCTGTAAATATGTTTCCGTCATTTAAATTGTACTTAGATATCTTGCATCTTCGTTTATACACTAGGTACTTAAAGATAAATATTCTGTTCAGTATTCAAAATACTAACAGCAAACAGTAAAATCACAATGTTTTAAAAGAAATAAATGTTAAATCGTACATTATAGTGTTACACTTAAATATTAAGCAGAATACCTATCACTTAAAATGGGAATTTCCAAAATTTCCTATACGTATCACCTATCTCAAATGTATTTTTTTCTGAAAAAATGTCAACGAAACGTATTGAGATGTTACATCTGCAATGCATGATTGATAACTGGATTATCGTCTTGCAACATTTCATTATCTTCTTTATAATAAGGAATTCTAATATTTACCTCTATTTGTCTGAGGTGCACTATTATTCGTTGTATATGTATATTTAAAAAGATTATTTATTGGTTTTACTGCATGCTGTATAATATAACGTTATAATTATTACCAATGTTACGAGAGGTAGTTAAAACTACGAAAAACTTGAAAAGTGAACAAAATAAAGTTGTTATAGGTACTAACTAAGTGTTATCTGTAATACATATATAGTTTAGCTAAAAAACTAGTAATTTGTAATTTTACTGTAAGTCAAACAAACATTCTAATCGTAGTTATTTTATTTATTCTGCATATCATTACATTCGTGGAGATAACAGGGACTACCCACGCGGTTCCTTTTACCTCTACTGCCGACACAAAAAAGACAAAAATGTTGTTCGCTAAATATAAATAAAAAGATCGTGTATAACTTGATTCTATTAAAATTATTTAAACGTAATAAAGCAAAACATTATTTCTAGATCAATGTCGATTGAATACCTATGCATTAACGTAAAAATGATAAAGAAAAAAAATCTTGTGGTTTAATCTCGATCATATTTAATACATGTTCTTGATTCAGTAGTAATAACTACTACATGTGTGCAATGTGCGCATACCTACGCATAAAATTTGTTTTGATTATTATGCTTAAATGTAAAGGTTTTTTAAAAAATAAAACAAGATAGTATTAATGTGTATTATTTCACAAATTCACCCATGAATGTCGTCACCTATTCCCGGATGGAAGTCTTCTACTTTATCCACAATTCACGCACAATGGCGGTTCAAATACTGATTAATTTCGATGTACTTACTTCAGCTTTCATTTGTAATGGACAAACGTAGCATAATTCATGATACGCTTGTAGGAATGCCACTGACTTTAATAATTTCCGGTCGCTAGTGGTACAACCTGTGCTCCTGTCACTATATCGGTTTATCGTCAACGGATATAGTGATAGGAGCACAGGCTCTATCGCTAGCGACCGGACATTATTAAAGTCCGTGATTACATACTAACGAGAACAACTACATATATATAAAAAAAAACAACAAAGAAATACATCAATCAATTGAATATCAGTACAAAAAATTCCATATAAAGTCTTTTATTTACGTAGGTAGCTACAAATTTTTGATGTAAACTATAAGTTAACATAGTGCATTTCATTTTTAGTACAACATACGCATATTAATTTTTTTTTTGGTTTACAAAAGTCGTTTGAAGATTCCGATAATAATAATTGAAATATACAAGTGTAAGTGCAAGTAATAATAAAAACAAAAGCATTATAATTAAGTAAATTAAATTAAATCAATAAAATATGTCACTATAGTGAAGATTAGCTGCTCTGCACATCACCACTAGCGGAGATCCATGAAGAAGGTCAGTTCGAGAAAAGGGAAGTAAGAAGGTATGAGTAAAACGAGAGGAGTTTCTAGGAATGAAGAAATCAAGACATGAAAGTAAATAAGGGCAGTCGATTCTCCCACTGGATAGTTTCCATACAAATCTTGCACCATGTAGCTCTCGACGATAATTCAGGGCTTGCATATTATGTGCGTCTAACAGATATGTACAATCTATGCCTCGCTGAGGATAAGTACCGGAACTTTTAAAAGAAAAATATTTCAGGAATCTTCGCTGAACTTTTTAAATGGAAAGTTGTAAGTACATATAGATATTGAGGAGACCATACTTGAGATGCATACTCCAATTTGCTCACAACTAGACTGAAATAAAGTGTCTTCATCAACTGTATATTATTAAAAAATTTGCAACAACGCATTACGAAACCCAACGTTCTAGACGCAGATGCACACATCGAGTCAATATGGTTAGAAAAGCTGAGCCGAGTGTCAAAGTACACCCCAAGGTCCTTAATACCATTAACTTTTGGCAATATATTGCTGTTTAGGATATATACTGATGAAATATTGTTTACTTTACGTGTGTAAGATATGAAGCAACATTTATTAATATTTAACCTTAAGTTGAATTTGTGACACCAATCAGTCAAAACATTTAAATTACTTTGGAGTTGAACCACATCATTCCAGGATTTTATACAACTATAAATTTTCAAATCATCAGCATAAGCAAGTAACGGACATGTTAATTGCATCAGTAAGTCGTTTATGTATAACATGAATAAAAGAGGACCTAGATTTGAGCCTTGTGGCACACCAGATGAAGGAAAGAATTCTAGCGACTTGTATCTATTATAAAAAACGTAATTAGATCTTCTAGTTAGATAAGAATGGATAAGCTTGAGTAAATCCGGTGTTAGTCCCAGTTCATGTAGTTTGTTCATTAAGAATCCGTGATCTATCGTGTCAAATGCTTTGCTAAAATCCGTATATATCACATCCACCTGGCCTGAATTGTCCAATTCTTGGCAAGTAAATTGTGTTAGCGAAGTTAAGTTAGTAACTGTCGAACGCCCACGCACAAATCCGTGTTGGTGTAGAGAAGTCAATGATTTAGTATTAAAATATATGCATGAATAAATTACACTTTCGAATACTTTCGCAAAGTTACAAATGATGGAGATCGGTCTGTAATTCTCCATTTTGGTGGTATCATCTTTTTTAAAGATGGGAGAGATTCTTCGCCAGCGGTCAGGAAATTCCGATGTCTTGATGGATAGGTTTATAATAAGCGCTAGCGGCTTTGACAAGGAGGATCTTGCTTGACGCACCAGTTTACTAGTTGACCAGAACTGAAATCATCTGGTAATGTGGACATAATTTTTAGCAATTCATCCTGAGAGGTACTATGCAAAGTAAACGGTAAGTGGTTGGATTCCGAATTTTCCTGCTAATGAAATCAGATTCATTCGCTCAAACATCTGTTTGCTGTTTCGCTACACTTGCTATTTTTGGCAAAACTTACCGAAGTTAGCAATTCAAACGAACAGGCCTACTGATTCTGCCTTTGCTCAGAGCTAGTGCAATACGTGTAATATAGATATGTCGATAAAACTGGGGTTAGTGCTTTACTGCTTTGTCGGGATGAACTGTTCATCGCAAAAAAAATCTATAAAAGTAAATAGTAATACGTATGAAGTGTAGATGAAGAATTACACCAGAAACTATTACGTACAATGATTGTTTAATTTTTATTCATTTCTGAAAATGGTCTTTTAGTGGACAAAATATTTTGTATAAAATATGCAAAAACGTATTTCATGGATGATGATTTTGAACAATTCGTTTAATTATCTGTATCTGACAATAACATGAAGTAGTATGTTTCAAAATTTAACAGTAATTTGCAGAATATTTTCGGCCATAACAATTACCCGATTGATTGTATACATTTATATACCCACTTGCTCATTGTATGCTTATCGAAAGTACAATAAACTGAATAACTTGTAATAACATCAGATTGCACTATAAGTGGCCCCGCCAATTTTGAAAAGTCCAGTTTTTCGCAATCAAGGTCAAATATAGTGACGCTCACATGTCGTCACTTCTACGTAAGCAGCACGAAATTTACGAGTGGAACACGTACAATTTTTGCTTGCAGCCAGTGCTAAGACCAGTGGAACAGCCAACATCGAATTAATGCACTTTTAGTGCGCTCTAAAGGTCCGAGTGGAAAACGCTATAAGATCTAAGATCACAGAGTGATTTTAAATGTTTGACGATAGTTTAAATTTCGCGCCTTACTACATTTTTGTCAGGTTGGCGATTTGACTTTGAATTACTTACCAGTAGCGTATCAAATAAATTTTGGATGGGTGATACCATATTGACACTAGATCTTCACGAAATCAATTTCATATTGATTTTCTTTATAGAAAATTAAGGCAAATATAAAATATAGAATGAAATGTAGATAATTTTAAATAGACTTTCAATTAATATAAATGTCTAAATTGTGCACAATATATTTAAAGGAAAACATTTTGTTTTTTGTAAATTATATTTCAATGAAACAATTACACAGTGTTCGTAAAACTATTGGTCGTCCAGTAGATTTTCCCTTACAAATGCAGTGTTTGCCTTCGAATCATTCAATAATTCTATCTCTAAAACACACACATCAGGATAATTTTCATAAAATTGTTGTATGCATGATTGCAACGAATAACTCCATGATCCATCTTCATGGTGAGTACTACTGCGGTAATGCGCCTTCAAAAATAAAAGCGTCTTGCTCGGCCTTAAAGGGCATCTTAAAACCAACAAAAATGAAGTTCAGTTAATTTAGTAGAAATATTTAAAAACGTACCTGGACAATGATATAGATAAATAGTAGGTCTAAAAAGAACAGATTACAAATAAAAAAAAGCGAAGCAAATAATAATAAATACAACGATTATAAATAATGAGGAATAACAAAATAACGAGTCGTACGTTGACAGATACTAAAAATAGCCACTCTCAACATGTCAAATCCCCTATAATCCACGGCGGGCAGTTTAAACTGTCGTCAAACATATAAAATCACTCTGCATCTTTTGGGTACTGCAATGTAGATGAATGTCAGTGGCATCTATCAATAGGCCGGAAATTAAATAATAAATAGCGCGAAATTTAAGGTATTGGACAGCAAAGTGATGTCATGGAGTTTTAACAAAATCACGTTAAAATAATAGTAGACGCTAAAATCACGTGATATAACACAAATTGTATTGCCACGTAATTGTAGCGTTTACCATTATTTCACCAATGTAAATTATATATAGAGCTACTAAACAATTCGCAAAACTATATCCGTGAATCCGTGATACAAGATTTGATTGATGAATACAACAACTAATGTCAGTTTCCCTAGATTGTACTAATATATTAGCGCCTCTACCGTATAGTTGGAAATTAATAACATTGTTCCACCAAGGGGAATTAAGTTTAATCCCTATGGTCCTCAGTAATTATAGGTAAATGTTCAAATTAAGTATGTAATTCACCAGCACCAAGTTTCAATTTTTTTATAATATCTCTGCAGATTTAGTCCAAGATTATTCCTTATATTCTTTTATGCAGATATAAATGAGGCAACAAAACCCATAGTGTTAGTTTTGTAAATATTTACCATAATAACAGGCTATCTAAATATAATTATGCCACGTGTTTATTTTTTAAAAAATGAATGAGCGAAACGAGAAATCGCGCTTACATATCTAAACAAATAACATATTGCTCTTTTATACGTTTTATCTTTTATATTACTCTGTTTGAAGCATACTGTGTGTTGAGGGAAACTATGCATTCAAATCTATGATACACAGACGAATAAATGGACCTTGGAACAACAATGACTATAGAATACAGACTATTGCGGTCAATAATAGATATATACGATAAATTTAGCAAACAATATTTTGGCACGTAAACAAAAATTTCAAATCTTTAACTTCTCCTAAATCATCAAACTATATTAAAAAATATAAGAGAAAAGGAAGGGCACTGTATGGACTTTTATTTTTATTAACCACTTCCTATATCTAAAATCGTTAATTTCTGGGATATTTAATATTTTCTTAATGAAAGGTGAGCTTTTTCGAAATACTTGCATTATGTCAAATTAGCCATGGAAAAATTACAGTAAAAACTATTAAATCATAAATTGAAATAATCTTGTTAAATTTAACATAATTGCAAAATATTAAACTTATATCGGTAATTAATACTTAATCATTCAAGCCAAATGTTCTCAATATAACGGATTTAAATGTTCAAAATGTCCACCAAAAATATCAATACAACATTGTAATCATCGATTTACATTTCTTAACATTTCTACATACATCCTTTCAGTTATGGACAATGCGCATACTATCTACTACTCATGAAATCCCACACCAACAAAGTATTAGCCAAACGGCATTACGTAAAAATAAATTCTATCCATACCATATGAAGTTGCATCTGTCATGAAAGTTGAAGCTAGCTTACTGGACAATGACTTACCCTATAGAGTGGTTTTTTGGAACGAGTTTAGCAACAAATCTATTGTCAAGCATATTTCTTTAATTTTGTTCTTTTTAGAGAGGAACCTACGTGTTATAAGAGTGGAAATGTGAATCGACATAATATTCATTATTATTCCGCAAGTAACCCTTATTTTCTAGCAGTTCAACCAGTTTTAAAATAAGCTAATTATATCTATATAATTATATCTAAGTAAAGTAGTATCAAAGTAAACGACTGGTTCCGCTCATATTTGGCAAATCGCCGCCAATTTGTAAGGCTGCGGGTTGGAGGTGACAGTGTAGATTCAACACTTGGCCGGGTAGTGTGTGGTGTTTCCGCAGGGCTCGGTGCTTGGATCTACGTTATTTTTCATAGTTATTAATGACCTGGAACCTGGGGCCTCGTCAGTCTAATACGATTCTCTTCGCCGACGATAGATCACTGACTTGGCATGCTTCGGAACGTGGCGATTTGGAAGAACGAATCAACGCCGACATCTCCAGAGTTTGTGAGTGGTTTAAAGCTAATGAAATTATTCTCAACGCTAGCAAAACTAAATTGTTAATTTACAAACAACTTACCAACCTCAATATCGTCATTGATAACAATCTTTTATCCCCAGCGACTAATGTTAAATTCTTGGGTGTTCTTGGGTAGACTGAGGATGTTCAGCTGTTGTCGAGGAGCTTGTCATCAGCCTACTATGCCCTAAGAATCATGAAACAAAATCTTGGGGAGCATACGGCCAGGAGGGTCTACTTCACATTATTTGAGTCTCGCAGGAGATATTGTATTTCCTCGTGGGGTTTGGTTTGGGGAGCCGTGAGGGTGATTGGCTGCGAGGACAACAGAGCCCACTGTCGTCCTCTTTTTGTTTCTCAGGGGATACTGACACCATATTCATTGATTATCTATGAGTCGGTGAGTATGGTGTTTAAACATAGATGCAAATATACCTACCGAGGAGACATTCACTCTTACGACACTCGTAACTGTAATAGTATCAATCTTCCAAAAACTGACACCTCTCTCTGCAAAAATTCTCTATACTTTATGGGTTTTTCTTTCTTCAATAAATTGCCTCGGTTTATATTGGATTCCCCTAATTTAACTACATTTAGACGCAAATTAAAGAACATTTTACTAGAACAACCTTTTTATTCATTTGACGAATTTATCAAGTTCAAGTTTTGACATTTCTCCACGTTGTGAACGTTGTTGTACTACCTGTATTTTAAGTGCTAATGTCAGACAACATGTATTTGTTTATTGGCAAATAAATATTCTATTCTATTGGTAAGCTTTTGTGTCTGAATACGAGGCTACACGAGGCCATTTTGAATATAACAATATATGACATATTAAACAGATATAACATCGGTATCAATCGGGACACGTATTTCGAGAACGCGTGGGTTCTCATCATCAACCGAATACTGACTGAATAAATAAAATTAAAACTATCACTATAAACATCCATTCCCCCCACCCCTATAAACAAGCATAATAATGCAATTCTTTACCTAAACCGAACTAATCGCTAAAACGTTTTGAAAAGGGACCGTCTTTTCTTAAATTATCGAACAAGACCGAAGAATCGATGATTCTCTGTTCATGAGCTGTCCGTCCACTTCTCGTGACTTATCAACGGGATGTCCCTTTTCAATTAAATGTTGCGCTACTGCGGATGATTCCTTTCTTCCATACCGAAAGTGAGCTAGATGTTCTTTATATCTAGTCTCTATTGACCTTTTTGTTTGCCCGATATCAATTTGATCACAGTCTTTACGTGCAATTTCATAAATTCCAGACTTCTGTCTCATCTCAGGTTTGTCTTTCGGGTTGCCTAAAAGATATTTTAACATACAATTGGTCTTATAACAAACATTTAAATTGAATTGTTGAAAAACGCGGTTCAAACCTTTGGTTATGAGGTGGAACGGTAACTTAATAAATTTCTTTTCCGGGTTATTCGATGGGACTAATGTAGTGGAATTTCTGACGTGATTCTTATATTGGACTTTTTTAAGCGTGCATTCAACATCTGCAGAAGAGAAACCATCATAGACGGCTATAATAAACTCTAATTCTTTCTGAAATCTCACTTCATTTAGTGGGAATTTAACCAATCTATTAATTAGGAATTTAACCAATCAACCATCAATGTACCTAAGCCAGATTCTCGGAAAATATCCATTCTCTCTTTTCATGCTCGTTTTAAAACTACTCATGAAATTAGCAATGAAAGGGAATAACGGATTACCCATCTCAGTGCCTTCATTTTGTTCGTAAAACTTCCCATTCACTTGAAACCGATTTTGAGACATGCATGCATAACGAGGTTAACCTTGTGTATTCAGCTACTTTACACTCAGATACGTTATGTTTAAAAAAATCTACTAAATAGTCCAACGTTTCTGGTATAGGTACGCTCAGAAAAAGTGAACTAACATTAAATGAAGTGAGAATTTCTCCTTGTTTTAGGTCAATATTGTTTATGTATTCCACAAATTCAATTGAGTTTTCCACAGTTAAGTTTTCTGTATGTAAGCAGAATTTCTTATATTCACTAGATAGCCATTTGGATAAACAATAAGTCGGTGAATTGAGTCGTGAAACTACAGGTCTTACCGAATTTGCGGGTTTATGAATTTTCGGCAAACAATACCTACATTTTCGGAATGATAAGGTGAGAACTAATCAATTTAATTTTTAAGTTTTATCAATTAAGTTGGGGCAATTTTTGATTGTGTACCTAGTTTCTATAATCATTGCCGGCAATGGGTTCTTTTTTAATTGTTTATATAGTCCGGAAGCTAATAAGTTGTCAACTCACGCATAATATTCCTGTTTATCCAAGATAACTATCTTGTTTCCTCTATCGGCTTTTAGATAAAAACAATCTTTCTCCCTAAGACCTTTAACAATTTTGAGTTCCTTCTTACTATTGTTGAAACAGCTAACACGAGTATTTTTTGCAATTTTGTTTTTGCATGCATTCCTAATGTATTCCTTAGTTGTATAATCCATGCCTCTAATAGACGCAATAACTTCCTCCATTGGAGCTTTTCCGTAACGAATGAGTAGGTAAACTAAGTTACTATCAGACCAGTCACTCGACGTGGACACGCTGTATAAGCTGTATTTTGACAGCTAAAACCTGTGTAAAATCACCAAATTGTCATAATTATGACAGTTTGACAGGTTTTAGTTGTCAAAATACAGCTTATACAGCGTGTCTACGTCGAGTGACTGGTCTGATGGTGACTTAGTTTACCTACTCGAATGCCAAATTTCATGCCTTTGCTTAACAACTCTAATTCTTCGTTGTTGAAAGTATCGATTGATTACAGACTAGCGGTGTGTTTTCCATTTCTTTAAGTCTTTGTGTATCAGTCTTTACGGGCCGTAACTTTCAAAACTTTTTGTTTTGGTCCATCATTTATCATCTATTTTATTTAAACTTCTGGTTCGCCCGTTCTATCACGCGTCTATGGAAATCACACCATTCTTGAAAACCGTCCTTGTCTAAATATCGCGTTATTTGGAGATGCAAATTATACAGGGTGTCTGTAAAAGGTCTTTACACCGCCTACCACATATTCCTTAAACCAAAATAAACCGATTTAAGTAAATTTATCTTAGTCCAAAGTCGCTTAGTTTGGGTACTATGCGACCTTGAAGTTAAAATTTTGAAATCGTTTTTTTATTATAAATTCAAAACGGCTTATGCGATTTTAATAGGATTTGGCACTGTCAGTTAATATTATTGGACCTATGTTTTGAGAAAATTTCAAGAAAACACTAATACCGGAAGTGAATGAAACACGCATGACCATAATGAAAATTAACATAATTTTTTTTTGCTGTCTGTAGTAAAGACACGACATAATCTTTATTCGATAGAGTATTCAAAAACGATCAAATTATGTCTCTTGTAAAATTTTCTGGTTTTTTATTCGTTTTCGAGAAAAACGAACGAGAGAACTTATGGTCGTGCGTTCGAAAAAGTATAAGGTAATAAACAAATGAATTTTGCATGGCTAAATCTACTCTTCAAATTAAGACTACATGTAAAAGAATAGGCTTAGTAAAAGTTCACGGTTTCGGAAATTCTGGGTAACTTATTGACTACAAAAACGACACTCTTTATAAGAATTGATTACTCTAATGGTTTTGCGTTATTTTACACAAAAATTATTTAAACAATTATTATTATTAATTAACCATGCAAACTTCATTTGTTTATGATAGAAATCACTGACTGGATTACCTTATGCTTACTACGTCTGAAGTACTGATAGTTTATTTCGTTTTTTAGCCATTGCTTCCTTGCGCAATTTATTATACTTAACGGTTTTTTACAATTCTTTGAAATTTCAATTTTAATGAATTTTGGACCAACATTATATTTTTTACACCGTTTAAGAAATAAAATATAGGCTTCAATTAATCTAATTTTTGTACTTACAGTACCAAAACGATTTAATTCCTTGGGCTGGAAGGCCATATCAGACTGATTTTAGGACTCTGTGGGTTCGTAATAAACAGACCATTAACCATTTGATAATATCGTTCGGTTGATGATGAGAACCCACGCGTTCTCTAAACACGTGTCCCGATTAATTAATCAAAGTTGTGACATTTGGGGATACCGATGTTATATATGTTTATTACGAGCCCACAATCCTTGAAATCACTCACATATGAAATATTGCTAAGTAATAAGTAATTTCATATTGAATCCAATTTATTATTTAGAGATATTATATTCTCACATGGAAACGTTTATTTTCATATTAAGTTTATCAGGCGCTTATTCACACTAATACTTCGATGGACTATACAACAAACATAATATCATACTGCTGCTGGTTGCATACTCGGAAATTTAAAGTACAACATAGTGCAAAAAGTGGTTTATTATTATTATTATACTAAGTTTTATAAGCGTAAAACGCAAATATGTCAGTACATATAGAAGATAGGAGTGATTATTATAGTTATTTTTGCAGTAGCAAAACACAAAAACAACAAACGCAAATAATTATTAATCAGACTTAACACAAGCAACAAAATATAAATACAACAAAATGTTTATAAGAACTTATATGGAAACATTTGCCTGGATATTCTAGTGAAGTGAGTCCATTTATTATAGAAAAAAAGTTTAAAGAACAAGACTTTTATTCAAGGACAAAAACAAATATTTTACCAAACCAACAATTTTACCAACCAAAAATTACAAGAACTGTGCAAAGTGACCACCTGGAGCTCGTTTGCAAGAATCCAATCTTCTCATTGACTGGCGAACTCTCTCAAAAACGGGATCGGTTTTAATTGAGTTGCACCCAGCAATGATGTGGGCTGGTGCGCCTTCGTGCATATACCACATTGCATCTCTAATTGCTAATGGCACGTCCTCCAGAAATCCAGGGAGCGTGTTTCCAAAAAGTTGCGATACACCTCTCCGGTAAGTCTCCCTGGTAAAAATACCGGTCCAATTAGGCAGTCACCCACAATCCCAAGCCAAACGTTCAAAGAAAACTGATGTTGAAAACGATCTTCAACAATTTCATGTGGATTTTCGTCACACCGTATATCGTTATTATGGAAATTGCGTATTGTATTTCTTGAAAAATTCGCTTCATTGGTGAACAGAATCATCATCAGGAATTGAGGGATTTGAACCATTTTGTGCAATAGCCATTGACAGAATGCAATGTGAGGAGGAAAATCAGCAGGAAGAAGTGCTTGAACGCGTTGTATATGGGATGGATACAACAAATTTTCCTTCAGAATGTGCCAAATAGTCCCATTGCTTACATCCAAAGCGTCAGCAATTTTTCGAGTAGAAATACCTCGATCTTGTTTAATCATGTCTAGCACATCCTCTTCCAGCTCTACCGTTCTTCCTGTCCTTGGCCTTCCTGCTCCTCCATTTCGTCTTAATGTGCCTGATTCATAAAGACGCCGATGAATACTTTCGAAAGTTTTTCTATCAGGAGAAATACGGCCAGGAAATCTTTCAGTATACAACCGCCTAGCTTGTTGGTCATCTCGGCATTCGTATAGCGATTCATGATAAGGAACTTCAACAAATTCGACACATACAAAATTATTAATCACTAGACTCATTCAATATGTCATTCAATATGTCAGTGAATAAAACAGGACTGTTTAATAGTTATTTACGAACCAAGTGCGAGAAATCAAATTTCGCGAATGAATGACCAGTTTAGAGCGCGAGCCGGAGACGAGCGCTTTAAATGTTTTTTTTTACTTAAAAACGGTATGTCGTACGATAAAAAGTTGAGAGAGCTTTTTCCTTCACAATTGAACAAAGAATAAAAAACATATTTTTATTTTCAGAGAAATCAGCGGCATCCTATTTTTTTCTTGAAAAATAGCCTGTGATGTGCCAATACTCGCGCCACTGGTACGACTAAAACATCGTGTTGTATTGCAAAGTATGTGTCTCCCACAGCTATTAACACGCCTAAAATTTCATTATGATATCTCAAGTCGTTTTGAAAAAATCTAATTTTTACTGTTTTTTTTAAATTAAACTTCAACACGCTGTAGATCGGTAACGAAGCGTTTGTAGACCTATGTTTATAGGAACTTTTTTGTATAAAACGATCTGGGCAATCACCCCCTTTAATATTGCCGCATCTTTTTTAAACACCTTGTATAACAGTAGTTACTGCAAAATCGGTTAATTTGCAGGAACTGCAACAACCGGGATTTTGTAGCGGTAGTTCGGTAAGTTATGTCACATGTTGTGCTTATACGTTTAATATTTGCACGTTACATGTAAACAATGGTCGTGTTCAGTTAGCACATCGGTTAAGTCACCGGTAGTTACAGATTAGTAAAGTAGGTAGTGAACTAAATACCTGTAGGCGATACTTGACTCTGAAGTGTGCATGTCAACGGCACCCCCACAATGACAAATTAAAATTTTATGAAGCACAAGGTTTTGTGCTAGTTTTGTGCCGTTTTGTGCTGAAAACCAGAAGTTTTGTGCTGCTTCCGTTCTCGAGATATTTGCATTTCTTTTTGGCGGTGCCGTGGACATGCCAGTACCTCGACAGTCACAAATTCAAAATCCAATATGCCAAAAGTTTTGTGCTGCAAAGCGGAAGTTTTGTGCTGCTTACATTCTCGAGATATTTGCGTTTCTTTTTGGGAGTGGTGTTGACGTGCCAGCACCCCTACCAACAAAATGTTGCTGTAGGTATGTAGTGTTTTGTGCTGCAAATCGCAAGTTTTGTGCTGCTTCCGTTTTAGAGATATTTAATTTTCTTTCTAAAACACTATATCTATGGAAATTTTCCATATCGCAAGTAACAACCAAAAACTGATTTGCTTATACTCGTATATATTATTATCACCTCAACATGCCGAAACCAGAGCTGATAAATGTCTTTGTTGCTATTATCAGCAATATGAAACAAAACAAATTTGGATATATGTTATTCATAATTAAAAAATAATAATTCGTTTCTGTATCTTATTTAATTCAAAGAATTTAAATTAAAAATTCGCAAATCGATTAAGTTAAAAAACGGTCGAAACAACCATACACAAATATGCATACAAAGTGTTCATTAAAAAAGAAACCGCCTTAATGTCGAAAATGTCAAAGAATCTGGAAAACACACAGACGCAAACTTCAAAAATTTTTTGCGGGAAAACGGGGGCAGCACAAAATTCGCTCTAAACGGCACAAAACTCTGGGGCTGTAGCACAAAATTTTGGCGTACTGCAAAATCTGTCTATAACCAAATCCGTTTTTGGTTGTTACTTGCGATATGGCAAATTCCCATAGATATAGTATTTTTAAAAAAATTAAATATCTAAAACGGAAGCAGCACAAAAATTGCGGTTTGCAGCACAAAATACTACATACCTACAGCAACATTTTGGCGGTAACAGATTTTGTTTTTGTTGGTAGGGGTGCTGGCATGTCAACGGCACTCCCAAAAAGAAACGGAAATATCTCGAGAACGGAAGCAGCACAAAACTTCCGGTTTCCAGCACAAAGCAGAACAAAAGTAGCACAAAACTTTGTGCCATATAAAATTTTAATTTGTCGTTGTAGGGGTGCCGTTGACATGCACACCTAACTGAACACGACCAATGCCTGTCAATGACAATTGACGTTCCATTCACCGAAACGCGTAATTGTTACCGCTATAGCAAGTAACAGCGTTGATTGAAGGAATACATGATGCGCAACCTATGACAGGTAACAGAAATCTCAGATCCATTAAATGGAGATTTGCATTTGATGGATCTGAAATTGCTGTCAACTGTCATAGGTTGCGCATCTTTATGTATTCCTTCAATCAACGCTAACAGCAAGCAACCATTTGATAATATGTATTACGGTTATATGTATACTATCAATAATTACAGTTGAGATTAAGTTTGACTTATGTCTGCTTATGTCTATATTCAATACCAACATTGAAAAATAATAGAAGCGTATCACAATGAAGTTTATTTCAACATACGTTTGCGTTTCACAATAGCTTCATTATCAACTCAAAATAGAAAAGCGATTTGTTCAAGTTGAAGAAACTTAATTATAATTGAATAATTTCTTTGTCGTGGAATCTTGTTATTACAGCAAATTGTTTTTATCAAAGTTGTATAAGATCCAAACTAAAGTGCAGTTAATTTAACCTTCCATATTAAAACTAAGAAAATCACCCCATTAATTCTAGTTAATTGCATTTGACGTTGTTATTATATGATTAATAAAAATTAAAACTATATCACCGATATAATCTTTCACAAGCCTATCAAACTGCGCTAAGTTTGATTCTTGTTTGCATACACCCTTCCACCCTGACCACGAAAAGTAAAAAACGGAAGAACACATGCACGCACCACTTGCCGTTGATTGGAAACCCATTTATGTGTAATCTTTTACTATAAGAATAAACGCAGAATTACGAACATAATTGTTGTCACCATTCTGATTTATTTTAATTGTACCACGCAAAAATATTTTTAAAAAGTAGTGCCGATCAGTATCTGATTATTTTGATAACAGAGTTGTGCACCTGACGCAAAATCATCTACTTCATTATTCAACACACTTGACCTATGTTTATCCAATGAAATATTACCACAAAGGCTGTACCAATCATTCTTAATAAAAAATATTCTGATCAGCTGTTAAGAAAAATTCCACAACGATTATTTAATTTATGAATGCCGACCAGTAATGCGCGCAGACTTAAGTACGAAAATTATAACACTTTGTACCAATATAATCGTTCGTCTAGTTGCAACTGGAATTTTATCAATCAAAATCGTTACTACGCAGTTCTCTTTCAGTTTAAATGTGTTCAAAAAAAAACTAAAATATGACTAATCAAAAATCAAAGTCTTGTTTTAGATAGATTAATAAATAATATGGTGATACATAATTAAACTTATCAGTGCCAATGGGGTCATCGACAAAAAATTGCTAAGATATGTGGGGTCTGGCAAGGTCTAGACTGTATGATATTGTTAATGTGTATTATTTTACAAATGAACTGTGCAATGTAGAGGTCAGAATACAAGTACTTAGATAAGAACAGATACAAATCCTTATATATATTGATTGTTAAATATAAACATGGAAGTAGGAGTACCCCAATAAAAAAAGAGTGCAAGGTTCAATGCGAATCGAGTTAATGTTCGCAAAATTTCGTTGAGAAAAAGAAAATGTAAAACTCATAAGATTATAAACAAATGAATTAATGTTTAGCATGTGTTATCTAACATGAAACAATCTCATGCAATTAAAATCACATTTAATATTCATTATTATCAATTCACACTATAGAAAAAAGGACGCAATAGTAATAGATTATTGTAATTTACTATGCTTATTTTTTAATTTTACAAAATTTCTTTGAAAGTTTTCAAAATATATATTTTATCCAAGCCGTGACATTTTTATTACCTAGAATTTTATTTGTAATAGTTACAACAATTTATCGGAGCAATGTAACATATTTCATTGTACTTTTTCGCAATTTTTATCTATTTTAAATAGTCAGCTGATTGACAATGAAATTTCTCTCAAAATAATTTTACATATTCCCACACTTAAATCAAATGGATTTTTAGTTTGTTTTCAGAAATCCGGAAAAAATAATTTTAAACAATTATTAAAAACATTCTGTTGGCATGTAATGTATTTGTAAACTGTCAGTTTGTTGACGCTTGCAACTTGAGATTACCAAAATAAATAATATATTAATTAACCACTGTACAAATCAATACATTTTAAATTTATTTGTTATACAGAATGATTTATAACGGAAGATGAAAACTAAAAATTCGCATTCTAGCTTGAATTTTAAAACAAAACAACGGTCTTTGTTTTGGAGATATCGAAGTTCAAACTTTTAGATATAATTTCCAAGATTCACAAGGAATTGATAGATAGGTTATATGAAAACTTTATTTAATCACTCTAATATTTACATAGAAAGCAAAACCATTACTTTATCTTATCTTAATCGAAAAGTACATTGTTAATTTCCAATTTCAAGTGCACCATTCACATTTTTTTTATATAATTGTTCCTCATTTTGAATTTTCTCAGTATAATGTAGTAAAGATCGAGTGAATTTAGATCCTTTTTTATTGAGGAGGGGGGAAATCTTAAATCAAGACGCCCACACAGATAGAAAACGTGGAAAAAGGAAAGCATTCGTTGAACGTCTTTCCTGTTTGATCGGCGTACTCTTCTCGGGTAGCATGCCACCTGGGATATTTAAAAAGTGTGTGCTCTGCCTCATCAGCGTCGTTGCAGTAGAGGCAGATATCTGAGCTGGATCTATATCGGCATTATAAGTATTGCCTAAAGTTTCCATGAGCTTGTGTTAAGTAGTAGTCGACTTCGCCATAGTGGCGCTTTATCCAGGGCTCTGTACATGGAATTAGCCTGTACGTCCAGCTTCCGTACTTTCCATTGGTTCATTTAGCTTCCCATTCCGATTCCAGCTCCGCTCTGGCTTCCTTTTTGCATTAGTCCACGTACCTTTCATTTCTTTCCCTAATCTGCGGGTCTATAGGTGGAGTTCCTGCAATGATGTTAGCGGCTTCTCCCGATATGATCTTGTAGGCGCTACATATTCTGATGGCCATTAGTCTCTGTTATTAGAGTCTGTTCAACACCGTTTTATTTTCGGTTACCTGATACCATACAGGCGCGGCGTACAATATTTGGGACATCGCCACACATGACAATAGTCTTCTCTTTGAGGATCTTGGACCGCTTATGTTAGGCATGAGTCTTCATCCTTTTTTTCCAGCCAAACGCCCAGATAAAGTTTCGTGGTGCAATAGGCATACCCAAGATATTAAAGGCGATTGGGGCTATTTTCCTCTTTTTTTTTGGTGAGAAGTACTGCTTCGGTCTTTTCGAGTGCAAGCTGTAGTTTATGTCTGTGCATCCAGTCTGAGACTTGATCTAGGGCCGCATTGGCTCTTTTCATAAGGAGGATCTCATTCTTTGCGACGACTACCATAGCGATATCATCCGCAAATCCGATGAGGGTAGTCTCTTCGGGGAGCTCTGCTCTTAGTAGTCCGTCGTAAAGTACGTTCCAGAGAGTAGGACCGAGGATCGACCCCTGTGGGACTCCATTGGTAACGGAAATGCTTTTGGACCTACCCTCCGCCTCCATGACATTGACATTGAGGACAGATATGAGGCTATGATGTTCCACAGTGCTCTATCGATTTCCCTGTTTTCGAGTTCCCGTAGTATTATACTCTATGATGCGCCGTTGAAGGCATTTCTCACGTCCAATGTTATAACGGCGCAGAGCCGTCGGTATTTCCACGAAAAGTTGTTAGTCATTTTTGCCAATTCTAGCACCTGATTGACAGCATCCACTGTTTACCGTCCTTCGCGGAACCCATATTGCCTCTCCGCTAGTCCTTCCGTTTTATTTAGCTCTTCTTTTAGTTTTGCAAGCAGTAGCTGCTCATAAAGTTTGCCTCTACAACATTAAGAAGACAGATAGGTCTGTGCGCTTCCGGCTGCAGTGGTACTTTGTTTGTCTTACTGAGCAGTACAAGTTTTGCTTCCTTCCATATTCTTGGGAACACCGCCCTTTCAGCGAGGGTATTGTACACTTTCAATACATATTCTAATTTATATTGAACGGCTATAGTTTAATGATTTCTGGGGGTTTTTTCCCCGGTGCCTTCTTGTTCTTCAGTTTGTTGCACGCCGACTCCAATTCTTCTTTTATGAACTCCCAAAACTTAGAGGTGTTATATTTCGTCAAGATCTCTTCCTGATGGGTTGGAAATAGGTGTTCAATGATTTTCTCTACTGTTTTCACGGGCACTTGTGGTCTGGGCGGATAACCGATCATGTTTTTCATGACGATTTTATATCCGTTGCCCCATATATCGCTATCGACGCTAAAGTGGATTTAGATCTGGTGACGTAACTAGCCACTGAATTGAACTGCGCCTATCCAGCTGCATTCCATTAAATTGAAAATCTCACATAACGTGTTAATAGAAAATTCGTGTATTTTGTAGTCATTGTCACAATTGTCAATACCGTCCCTGGTGAAAGTACTTTCGTCGGACCACAAAATGGAACGAATAAAGTTGGGATCTTGCCTATGCTGACCGAGCAGCCATTGAGAAAATAGAAGTGATGGATACACTCATAATGGTTGGAATGCAACATTTCTCTGTTTAAAGTCCTCCCAACATTCCTCTCATAGATGTATACCAACCGTGTGACGATTACCAATTCCTCATTGCCGCAGTTTTTAAAATGCATGGAAAAATAAACGGGATGTTTAACGTCTATTCGAGAATCTTTTTGATATTTCCAGCAACTTTCTGAAGCATTCGCGTTACAAAAGTTGTAAAAAAATTATGTCGAGATATTCTCCATTACTGGACTACGTTCTTCACAAAATTTGTACTTTTTTTACACACAATTTAGACCATTACCCCAAATATGTGGCTGTCAACAACTAATGAGTATGTAAGTCTGGTATTTCAAAATAATTTTCATGACTTGCTGTCAATTTTATGGGCAAAAATTAAGTAAGTTCAGAAAACTTCATGCCTCAATATCTCCAAAATAAAGATCAATCGGAAAAATGTTATTTCGCATTTTTTGCTTACAATACAATCTTGAACACAAATTTTCAGTTTTTGCCTTCTGGTATAAATCACTCTGTACACGGAAAGTGCGATAAAATTAGTGGAACTCTAATAATTAACCTAATGGTAACAAAAAATTGTTGTCGAGAATGTCAACAGGAAAATAATTGCAAATCTGTGTCTACCAACTTGCCAAAATTGATACATGTTCTTCTCATTTAATACAAATTAAGAATTAATAAACAATATTGTGCGAAACTGTTTGTGTCTGAATTCATGGTTTCACTTACTTTTGATAGAAATAAAAGAGACTTAGTTCATTCGTTAAAATGTATCAGTTTCCTATTACTTCTTACAATATTAAAAGTTGACTAAAACTACAAAAATACAAATAAATGTCAATGGTATAATCAACAGCTATTTTAAAATATTGAAGAACATACAAAGCCAATATCGTTAAAAATGTGTATTTTCTATTGAGTAAAATATACCCATCATTTTATATCCTTTGTACTACAACGATTCAAAGAATAACTTAACTCAGTAGATTAATTATGATCTGATTAAGTTAAAAAAAAACACTAGTTTCATATACATATATATAAGGTCTTACAGTTCAAATTTTTATAATGCATCATGTTGTGTTTTACTACGAATGTTGTACTCTTTGGCCCCCACAAGTTTCGCGAAACTTGAGAAAAATAATAGTTATCAACTCATCGATAATACAACAACATTAGGAACGTGAACGGAAGATGATCATGACGTTCAAAGCGCACACTTTGAAACTACATATAATATCTATGTATAAATAATAATACATAAATAATGTGTTAAATTAATAAGTCAAGGAAACGATAAAAATTTAAATTTTATTCAGAAAAATAATACATAATAGAACGTCCTTCGGAAAAGTGCAGATGAAGATTTGTAGCTATTGCGTTTCCTATATTGTCTAAATAGCTACATAATAATGCCGAACTAAATGCACTTATAATAATACACATATGTACATACATATGTATATAATATACATATATAAGTAAATATATGTAGATACATCACAAACAACATACTTGAAAAAGGAATTCATTTGAAGTAATTTTCCAAATATTTCGGAATCATATCCAGAACAATATTTACCTTTACAACATGAAATATTATAATTTTGATAAAGAATATGTGGTAAAATTTGTTAAACTGTAATGAATGGAATTTTTATTATGTCTGTCTTATCGTTGCCACCACTTACAAATACGCATTTGACTGTATTACGAATGTATCATAGTACTGCTAATTACCGATATTAATTAACACGTTACATTTTTTTACACATATAAAAAATAATTCAAATAAGATAAGCCAAACTTGACTAAATTAGAAGTTGTCAATAACATGGTCCACGAATTACCAAAATATAAACGTCAACATTTTGTTTGTGTTAGCACAGAAAATATTGTACCATATAACAAATAAATAAATGAATAAAATACTAATATGCAATTTGTAGTTTATTAGTAATCCTTTAGGCAAAACATGGAAAAAATGTAATTTGCGTATTTCCATCGCATTTCTGGCAAAACAAAACTACAAGAAAAACCCACACATACCGACTGATATCTGCATGCCAGCTCACATCATCATCCAGCACAAAAGCAATCGGTAATCGGCTCTCTAGTACATTGCGCGATCTCAATTTCCCAACCCGACAACATCGACAAAAAATTGAAAGACGTGAAAACTGCTCTTCTACAGAATGGCTATACCTCCGGCCCTCCGGCAACATACAAAGGGTCATAAATAGGTACATCCACGATCTCCTAAGGTAGCACCAGAATCTAGTAATCAGCTAAGTACCATCGTTCTCCCCTACATCCATGGCCTTACAGATCACATCGGTAGAAGTCTTCGTAAGCAAAATATCTAACCCATCTTTAAACCTTTAAAGAAGATCTCCCAAATTCTTCCTTCGCCCAAGGACACTCGCCCTGCTCTCTCCCATAAAGGCATTTACAAAATTCCCTGTGACTGTGGCTCAGGGTACATTGGCGAAACTGGGCGTTCTATTCAAACTAGAATCAAAGAACACCAACGGTACGTTAAGTCACGTTCTTCAACACACTCAGCCTTAGCCGAACACTTTATTGATACGGGCCACAAAATTTGTTTTGATCAGGTATCTGTTGTAAGCAAGTCTCATCGCTATTTTCCACGAAAGGTAAGGGAAGCTATCAAGATCCAGAGACAGCCCCAAAATCTCAATCGTGATATGGGTTACCCACTCTCCAGTATTTGGAAACCCGTCCTTTCCGCTTCTTCGACCCGTGCACACTGTTCCGCATCGTTACCTCGCGCTCACCGTTCCGTTTCCCTGCACAGTGGTATATATACCCCCGCACGTCCACCTTCTCCTTGTCAGAAGGTTTTCGCCTCTAGCGTGGTTGACACGTCAAGTTACCGTGACCTTCTGACGTCTCTCACCTAGTTTTGCTGCACTTACATTAGTGGCTTGATTTCAGATATAGGATAAATAACGGCGTGAAGGGGCAAGGGGTACGAACAAGGGTCGTGGATCATGTGAGTGTGCCAGAGCGCTGTAGACTAGACGAGACTAGAGTGTGATAGAGAGACTCGTATGCGCCCCCACTTCTTCGTACCCCTTGCCCCTTCCTGCCGTTATTTATCCTATATCTGAAATCAACCGGTATGTACTTTACTATGACGCGGTCAAAACCTGGAAGCCCTTATAACAAAACTACAAGATGCCTAGTCAAGGTCTTTCGTTCACGTATTCAACCGCGAACACATTGAAAAATCTTGGAGAAGAAAATTTATTGTGAGTTAATGATTGCAAATTAATATTCATCTGATCTAAATCCTATGTCATAGATTACCATAATTACAGTATCCAAAAAAAGACAAATTTTTCCAATCTAAAATCAATAAAAGTTAATTAATAAATTAAAGTTCAGTAAATTCGTTTATTACTAAAAATAATATAGAAAATAAGCGTCCGTTTCCATAAGTGTCTGGCAAGATTGTAGAACTACCTATTTATTTTTTTAATTCTTGATATTGCCACTTGCAGGTTAATAAAACAAGAATAAACTGAAGTTCAATTTATTCCAGAACACGTAAAACATATTTTTGTTTGAGAACTTCTTAACTAGAACAAATTGACAATAATAATTGACAAATCATATCAAATCATAATATCCTACTAATGAAAATATCTAGAAGGAAAGAAATCATTTGATATACAGGGTCTACCTTGGAACCTGTTGATTAGAAGTTTTCAGACTCCGTAACTACTTAAGAATTTGAATTAACAGGATCCGTCGTATACCCCGTATAGGATTATCGTCGTGACAGGACAATAGGTGTCAGATTTCAATTCTCTGAAAGACGGTGACATTTTTTCAGAGAGTTAAAATCCGGATCGACTTACGCTGTTGAGAGCAAAGTGATTAACAACGCGGCATTACAAAAGGCGATATGATGCTGTCACAAAGCCATTTGAACACAATTTACACACACAAAACTATATCGCGAGAGTTGCGATGATAGCCAGACAAGTAATACAGCATACGGAGTCACGCAACTAAGCACCCACTACATATAAAAAAAACAATAATAGTAAATAGGTATGTGTTTATATATTTCTAATAAAATAATTAAATCATATTTAAAAATTTCAATTTCTCTTTTGTTGTATCAATTCTGTTCAAGGACTAGGAAAAAAAGCATGACAAATAAAGGACTAGCCTAGAGCTTAATTTAACAAAATTCAGGCAAATAAATAATCAATTGTTCATTCTTCTAAACTATTATTATTAGACGACATAATTTTGATTTTGAAAATTCCATTATTTTAGAAAAAGAAACTCATTACAAAAAAACTGGAGCAAATCGGGCCGATTAACTCATTTTAGTACTGCAAAAATATAATTTGTACTATGTACCAGTTTGAAAAGAAAGTGGTGCAATACTAAATTAGCAGAACAACAACTAAAAAAAATGTTAAAATAATAAAACACGATATTTAATACATTTATTTTTAATAATAATTAATTATTTAATAATTTGTGCTTATAAAATATGAAGTTAAAGTTTTTGTATAACAATTTTTGTGTTGTTTGTACAACAAATTTTCGTTGTCTATTATTTCTAATAAGTTTTTGGAATGGTTACGCATCTCTTTTTCATTAAGATTTATCTCTAATTCATTTTGAATTCAAGAGAAAAGTGTTTGTTGTTGCAAGCACAACTAATTGCTATTTAATAGTGTGGTTTATTTTTGTTTTTATTGTCGTTACATTGAATATTAAAGACAGTTATTTAACGACAACTATGACGACAACTAACTTAACATAATTTATGGGTGATTTTAAGATTAGAAAAAAACAAACACATATACTAAACACTTAAATTAATAATCAATGACTCTTATTTTTTTAATAATACATCAAGCTGCTTTGCCGCAGTCATATGATGTGTTAAAGTAAAACAGTAAAATTTCAAAATCACGTAATTGTTACAAATTTAAGAACAATACTAAATTATAATAATTATATTGTGTACTAAAATAATTCTATAACTGTTTTAATCGCTAACAAAAAGTCAATCATGCAAGTCGACAACAGCTATTGATTTCAACTTAACATCAGATTTAAGAATATTATCAATTAAGCTAGATTATTTAGTTAAATCCTCTGCACGTGTCCGTCGTAGGAAGCACGATAAAATGCATAAGGGTAATATTATGGCTTTATCCTTTACACGTGACAACCTATAACGTATAGCAAACGTTAATGTATATAAATCAAATTTCACAGAAGAAGTACAGATTTTTCAATCGTTTACATCATAAATTCAACTATTAGGATTGTTCACAGAACTGGTTCGTTAGAACTTTTCAATGTTCTACCTAAATCTAACAGTTCTGGAAACCATCTATTAGTGCCGTTGACGAAATTATTTATGCTTTTGTATCACTTCCGGATTTATTGAAAGTTTCCCGTCAATTTTCTTAATTTCAATAACACTGTATATTTATCACGATTTTTTTTATGCAGAAATGCATATGCGACTCGAGAAACTCATCAAAAATATACATTAATTATATTTATTATTTAAATTAAGAAAGTTGATGTCAACTTCCAATAAACTGGGAGTGATAAATAATTTCGCTAGCGAGATCAGATGACACTATCTCTATAATAGAATCTTCTTCCGGGATTCGCTGTGCAGTCGCAATTCCAATCGATGTTTCGCTGTCCATGCTACCAGCGTCAACTGTTCGCCAGCACAGTCATAAAGAAAACTTTCAAGAGCCTGCAAAGAACTACCACCGTAGAATTATTAGGGAAGCCAACGAGATAGAGATATACCCTAATTTCAACCGTGAAGATGGCTATAGACTCAGCAACACGCGGAAGAGCTTACTACGAAAATCAGTCACGCCCAATAGAGCGAAACGGTTATGCACCGATGAATCTACGAGGTATATAATGAGCAGCAACAACGGTGATAATTAGTCTGATAGCAGATCTCGAAGAAGCTGGCAGCACGGACAGCAAAACGGCGATTGGAATTGCGACTACACGGCAAAACCCGGAAGAGGATTCTAGCTGTTAGATTTCCTTGAATATTACATTGGTCGTGTTCAGTTATACATCGGTAAATAATGATGAGTGAAGTATTGCACTGCTAATAGTATAATATCTACAATGAAGGTATTCAATTCACTACTTCACTAATCTGTATTTACCGCTGACTAACCGAGGTGCTAACTGAACACGACCATTGTTACACACTATTCACAAATTACATACATATGTATACTCTACAATCATCTGAGTCCATGCTTGTACTATTTTTGTTTTAAACTTCACTTTTATTGTAAATGTTTTTAAAACTTAATTTATAAATACACCTACAAAGAATTTGTTGCAGTGGGATTGAAATTTGATATATTTACCACCAAAATATATTTATATGTTAGTGCAACGGTTAAATTCTAAATAAAGAAATATTTGGCAATGTTGCAAATGGATCATATTAATGCTATATATTTTTGGAAGCAAATTACATTGTGACTTAAATTGGCTAAACTTATAATACGATAAATAACTATTGCCCTACCTCAACAGTTACTTAAACAACCATGCATAGTTATCCTTGATAACTACTATAAAGATATGCAAAATAAATATCACGCATAATTTTTCTTATTTCCCTTACGTTGTAATGCCTTTTGATATAAACAAATATCTTATAACTGCGTAATATACTACACAAATTATACATAGTTCAGTATAAACGTAGTAAATAAACTACATATACGCTGTACAGACATCCCAATGCCAGAGGTCAAATCGTATTCTATATTCGTACCGTCAATTTCTAGTAGCTGCTATCAATCCAAGATTTGTAAGAATGTTTGTTCCCGTATTGATTCTTAAATTTTCTCTTTTTCAGATCAAACAGTACAAGCAAAATTATATTCATTGGAGCATGAATCAAAAAAATGACATTATTAAAGAAAGCTTTACTAGGTTATCAAAAAAACCTATAAAACTGATGACATTTGTAAAGTTCGTTTTTGTAAAAAAAACTAATTTATGTATCAACAATAACAACGAAGGACTGACCTACTATGCGGTGACCAATGAGATAAAAAACTATATTTTGGTATCTTAAAACAATCGGAAGTAAATGGAATGATTTAAGAACTCTATAAATAAAAGTATTATCATCAAACAGGATGACTGAGAAGAATACGGTCGGTAAATACAGACAAACATTTATTTTAAAATTTATTGATTTTTTCTATTAGACTGAATTCTTGCGGACGGTAATATATTGAATTCTAAGATTATAGCAATGAATGAAACAATATATTACGGGCTGTAGAACTTTAGTGATTAGCCTATGTCAAATTAAATCCTAAATAGGTTGTTAAGCAAATAGTTACAAAGTATTTCGTGATAAATAATAATATATAATAATATATGTAATATAATATATAATAATTTTAACAACTTGATTTCGGTATGATCAATTAACACAATATGTCTCTGTTGTTAAATACGTAGGTATTGTTTCAATTAATAACTTTAGAAAGTTTTTATTTAAAAATGTTTTAATATACTGGAAACTGGTTTAAGACGGGATAGCGGATTCCCAACAAGAATTTTTAGGATACCATAACTAGGATTTTAACGATATTTTCGTCTCAAAATAATCGCACAAAAACAAAGTGGCCAAACTGGTTAAAACATACAGACGAACTAGACTACTCAGATTAATTGCCTTAGCTGGAGAATTAAAATATCCAGATTAGGATAGAACGAGTCGATCTCAAATTTTGATGAAACTTGAGCATGTTTATTTTTTTTATGTAGATATTTATATGGTTGACTAGAGTTTAAAAAGATTTCTTAGAACTAAATTATGTTATAGTTTTCTATTAGTTAGAACCTCTCAATTTAGATATAATTTTGGATAACCTATTTTACAACATTTATTAAAATGTATTTGTTCTGTACATACCTAATTAATAAATCTCTATACATTTAAACAGGTACCACCAAATCTTTTCATTTTTGTTTTGTTGGACAGTTGTCTTTCATTGTTAACAAATGAACAAACTTTTTTTTGATTTTGAAATTAGTAGAAAAAAATTAAGTAAAAACTTTCATTTTATTGCTTCATGTGATATTACGCTTTTCTTATCGATAATAATCCACTTAGCATAGAATCTGATCTGTATCTAATTTCCATTTTCAAATGTTGTGTTTTAGTTAAGTTACAAGGTGTCAACACATAATTTCGTATTTTAAGTCGAATGATATAGTTTTTATTATTTTAATATATTTTATACATCATTTTTAAGTTATTTATGTTATTCAATTGCTTACATATTATCTACGAATATGCTGCAATTGTTATCATTCTACCGTTCGTAATTAAATTAAATATTTAGCCATATATTCAAGATTAAGAAGTTCTGTCTAAATTGAAAATATTACCATCACCTATCCATAATTTAACAATTATTATTGGTAAGGTCGCATTTTAAAAACTTTTTTTTTAGTCAAACAGTAGTTCTGATTTTAGCAGTTAAGGCAACGCAACCTTCTAGATAGATGATAGATTTTGCAATATTTGCGATTTTTATCTTAATATGTGTTACCAAACGGTGCTAATAAACCTTGATTTTCCAATTGACTATGTATAATACAAATCTGACTTTTACCTTTTCAGATTATTTAAAAAAACATCTGCGAGGACGTCGTTTTAACTTTGATGAATGTCTTAAAAACGCAGTCGACAACTTTTTTACAGATCAACATTTTTTTACAAAGGGATAAAGTCATTACAGGAGAAATACCACAAGTGCATTGATGTAATGGGGGAATATATTGAAATATAAAATTATTTAAAAAATCGTGTCTTTTCTTTCAGAGCTAGTATTAGAACAGAAATACTGACTACTTAGAACACTACTTTGTATAATTTTACTTCAATATAATGATACAAAATCGAATGTCGTCCAATTAAAATATAAATATTGGGCACTATTGGTCTCTACTCGTCTGCGACACTTCACAACTCAATTTTGTCTACCCGCAAAATTCAAAACTTATTTGTAGCACTAGATATACTTACTTATTTCTTTTTTTAGTGGCCCTCGTAACTCATAATGATGTACCATATATGTACTATAAATATATTGAAATAATAAATATGTCATTCCATTTAAAATAAATTATTTGTCGACATCCTGTCCTGTATATCAGAAGTAGGGGAAGGTGGGGTAAAGTGAGAATGTGAGGCAAAGTGAAAAATTCGCGTAAAACTTGTAGTATTCCGCCATCTGTTATGAAACGGACTTAACTTGAATGTAGTTACCGACTTGCTTCAGTAAACGGAGTTTCAAGAAGCGTGTCAAGCGCGTTATTGTGTGGGAGCAAAAATGGTGTTTTTACTTCAATAAATGTAAACTTTCAAGGTAAGCAATGAAGCACTTTCTTATATTTATAAAAATGTGCCCAACGTTAGTGTCATACCAGGTGAAACATGGGTGTCTGTAGCATATAATAAAACGTTGTTTAGTTTTTAGGTTAGATGTTTGTAAATTGGCTATCACCTTTTTATTTCACAGAGTAATGGGGCAAAGTGAAAACACTTTTCACTTTGCCCCGCTATAAAAGCAATGTTTCCACAATGTCCTACATGCAGTGTATTTTTTACTGTGTGATTAAAATGCCTTCATTTCAGATGCGTACCTATAAAAGGAGAACTAATCAACATTCATGGTCAGAGGAAGCTATGCTGGAGGCGATCTCAGTGGTCCGAAATAACAATCTTTCTCAGTTGGCAGCATCAAAGCGTTTCGGCGTTCCGCTAGCAACTCTGCACAGAAGAGTTCATTCACAAAAGACCATTGAAGAAGCCTCAAAGAAGAAGTTAGGTCGGTTTGTAACTATTTTTTTGCCCGAACAAGAAAGAGAACTTGTAAACCATCTGCTAAATTTAGATAAAACTTTCTTTGGGCTTTCGACCACTGAAGTAAGGGCTTTAGCGTTTCAGTATGCTGAACAAAATAATATCGTACACACTTTCAATAAAGAAAAACAGCTGACGGGGAAGGATTGGTTAGCGGGATTCCTCAAACGTCATTCAAATTTAGCACTTAGAACTCCAGAAAATACTAGTGCTGCTAGAGCGGCAGGTTTTAATAAAATATCGGTCAATGCTTACTTTGAGCTGTTAGATTCACTATTGCAAAGATATAAATTCCCTCCCAGTAGGATTTATAATTGTGACGAAACTGGGATTTCTACCGTGCCAAATAAACCTACTAAAGTAATATCGCTTAAAGGGAAAAAGCAAATCGGTTCATACAGCTCTGCTGAACGAGGAACTACTGTGACGGCAGAAATATGTTTCAGTGTCACAGGACATTACATCCCCCCACTACTGGTAATTCCTCGCATAAGAAGGAATCCAATATACGAGATCGGTCTACCTGCAGAAAGCGTTGTTGCTTACCATAGTTCAGGGTGGATGCAATCCGAAATATTCAGTGAAATTTGGTTTCCACACTTCCTTAAGCATAGTCGTCCTACAAAGGATAGCCCAGTTCTACTAATTTTAGACGGACATGCTACGCATGTTAAAAATTTATCCTTAATAGAAAAGGCCCGTCAAAATAACGTACACATTTTGGCAATACCACCCCACACATCCCATCGGCTTCAGCCATTGGATGTCGCCTTCATGTACCCTTTGAGTAATTACTATACCCAGGAACTGAAAACATGGCAACGAAGTAAACCCAATAAAATTGTTGAGTTACGTGATGTGGGCCAAATTTTTGCTAAAGCCTATACTAGAGCTTCCACTTTACAAACCGCAGAAAGTGGCTTCAGGAAGGCGGGTATTTACCCTTTTAATCCTCAGAAATTTGCTGATGATGATTTTGTGGCGTCTCAGATGACCAATCGCCCCCTAGGCCCAAAGTTAGGTGAGACCACCACTGAAGTGCAGGAAAGTGAAGAAGAACCCTCTGTGGTCCTGCAGCAAAGTCCAAGACAGCTACTAATTTCAAATGAAAATGCAGATGAAGTTACACCAGGATGTTCTTCTTGGCTTGACCAAGCAAATGGACATGAAAAAACTCCTTCTGATGAAACCAGTCTAGTTTCACCGGAACAAATAATTCCATTGCCCAAGGTTCTACCAAAAAAAGACACGTTGAAAGGCACACGTAGAAGGGAAAAACTGCCATCATTACTTCGTCCCCATATCTTAATGAACTTAAAGAAGTCAAAGAATCAGCGAAGAGGAAGGTACCACGCAAGCAAGCACCGTTGCAAGTTAAAAGAAAAATAGTTGCAGAAATACCCGTGAGAAAGAAGAACCGAAAACATGATTCATCTTCAGATGATGACGAAGATATAGAAAATGTATGTCAAGATAGCTCGGACGACTCGAAGTTCCTTGAAGAATATGCTAATGATTCAGGCTCCGAGGAAAAGGAAACCTTTTCTTTAGAAAAGAAAAGAAAATACGAAGTTGACACATATGTTCTAGTAGCTTTAACGGACGAGAAAAAGTGCGTAAGAAAAAATTATGTCGCTCTAATAATCAGCATAATTGATAAAAACGGTGCCTCTGAATATGAATATGACGTAAAATATATGAGACCTTACAGAGGACACAAAGATATTTTTGTATATCCAGAGGCAGATGACTTAAGCACAGTTCTTGCAACCGAAATATTAGGCGTTTTAACAAAATTCGTAATACTTCGTCATGGCAAAATCAGATTTGAGTAACATTTTTATTGTTATTAATTTCTAATTTTGTCATGACGAAGATTTTGTTCCTTTAGTTGTACGTCAACAATGTAACCTAGTTATTTAGTACTTTTTTTAATAACAAATGTAACCTATTTGCGATGTTTTTGATAATAATAACTGTAAAAACAATACACTAGTAGTTTTATTAGTGCAATTTCATTAAAATACCTCATAAACACTAACTTTTCATATTACCCCTGTGCATTTTTTACTTTACCCCGCTATAGGGGGTAAAGCGAAAAAAATGCATTAATTCAAAAATCACCGTAACAACACAAACCTATTGTATATAAAAATTTGAAAAAATTACCTGTTACACACAAATGCCACACCAAGATATTAAGCCCTAGCTAAGAGCTAATTGGCGATTTACCTTAATTCTACAGTGCTTTAAAAATTAACATTTCCACTTTACCCCACCTTCCCCTACATACTAAAACTTGATACAAAATTTCATCAATACAATTTGATTCAAATTTTATTATTATATACAGCCTATAAAACTTCGAACTATAGGTGTATATTGAGAATATGTTGCGAATTTAATTCAATAACTATCTATACAATTTCTATAATATGTTTGTAATTTGCATCGTAAACAACAAACATTAATTCCTACTTTTATCGGTTCATTTTTCTGTTAACTGTAGAAAAGATAGCTACTATAAATAAAATAATACTTAATAGTAAATTCTATTATTTGGTTCACTGTCTCAAAATAAAAATATTCACATAAACAGCATGATACAATTTCGCATGAATTTGGAACCACTAATATTGAAGGTAAAATTATGAATTCCCTTTAAATAAGCTCTAGATTATTGTTTATCTTTTCTTCAATTCCCAATTGAATAAAAGAAGTCAATTATTAATTTTAAGAAAGATGAAAGAATAATTAATAAATGATGGTTACCTAAATCATTGTTTTGATGACAATCTTATCCTTATCACAATAGTTTGCAAGAATTAATGCACATTCCTATAAGAATTTTTGTAACATTCAAATAATGCAATTAATTTGAATGGATACAATTTGACCTTGGTATTTCCAAAGGTTAAAAATTATCATATGCTCCCGTACCAACCGAATCCCATACGTTTCTGAACCTACCTTTTTGCTTTTTGAGGACGGTAGCGAACACACGATCTATAGGTATGTTTGCAATTTAAACTTATTTTAATTTTATTTTATAGTAATTTAATTAACGCTTATACTTGTAATTAGCCTGCAGACATGCATTGAAGTGCTCCTAGACCATAAAATGTTTTATTGACTTTCTGAGCATGTCAGTAAGTGAACCTTGCAGAGGTTATATAAATGTGTATATTTATATTTAAATTTCCGTATCGCACTATTGCTTTATATAAATGTGAGCGAGCTGTCGAGGAGGCTCACTTCAGTATTTGACTCGGTGCATTAATTTATTTATAGTATTAATTTATAACTTCTGAATATTGACATGTTATTTTCATGTTTATTGTAGAGTATTGTCAATTATAGAATGAAAGTATCTCAAGCACTCAATTTAGCCCTCCGTTTGACTGTTCCCCAGGTAAGTTTTGATTAAATCAATTCTTTTGTTATTCCCTTTTTTTCTAATATTGTGAATATTATAATAGATACTACATTAAATCTACAATGACTAAATATATTTTTATTTTATTTACAGAATGTGTCTGCGAACTCCACTATAGCTGACAAGTTGGTGTTCCCGACTGCCTTCATTTTAGCTGGATTAGGGGTCGGTTTATCCTCATTCAGCCTAAAACGCCTCATCGAGTCACCAAAACATTAAGTGATGTTTCAATGGATGTGAATCTTTATTTAAATTAATAATTTGTGTTCATGTGATTTTATTTTGATTTACGTATAGTAGATATACATATATTGAAGAATCATGATTGTAGTGCGTAAAACCAGAAAAATCTGTCGTTTTAAGAGGTATCCTTATAAATATATTTTGACAATAAATATATGAATTTACTATAAATAATAGTGTTATAATTTCACAATTACCTATTCAGCATGAAAATTTATAACATTATGAAATATATGTAATCCCATTACATAATCTTACAACAGTTTTCTTATCTCATGTCTAACACTGATAACGGAATTCTGTCTAGAGTAGTATTTGTCAATTGCATAAAAACCGTTTTTATAATTTAAATCATAAATGGAATAGCCAAATTTAAGGAGGAAAATCAAAAATCATTTTTGAATAACATTTGAATACACTTATTTCGGAAATGTTTTTGTCTAAGATAATTTTAACTTAAAACTTGCTGGAATTTTGCCAGTAGTACATACTGCCAATTATATACCATAAAAACAAAATGCGTATATATGTATGATTTAAATAGCCAACAAATTACTAAAAACATGAAACAAAACTTTATATTAATATGAAGTCACTTGAGTAAGCAGCGAAATATTTAACATGCGTAAAGAGGAGGTAAAATTTTGCCAGATATTCATTTATAAAGTAAATGACGAATACATATAGTACCGCCGGCGCCATCCACGTTTCTAATAAAAGTTGCTAATACACTCCTCTCCATACCGCGATTAGGTACTAACAAATATTCTATTATATTTGATTTTTTTATAATCATTTAAAGTACAAACACTATGACAAAAACAGCATTCATTTAAAATTCTAAATTCTCCGTAATATTACGACGATATAAGTATGTACATAATAAAATATGGACTCAAATCATTTTTCTTTTGAAATCCTCGAGTATACAGTGTCCCAACTGACGCGGTTTCTTTGATAATTTTTTTATTTTACAGCATAGAAAAAAAGTTTCAAGTAAAAATTGTCCCTATTTAGACGATGCATAACTAGAAAATATTTTCAAATATACAAGTGTCTCAATTATAGAAAAAAGCGTATGTAACTTTATTATTTGAAACGGATCATCCTATATATTATATGTTTTTAGATTCTACATGATATTTTAAGTAACTTTTATCAAAACCTTCATAGACCTATCTGCTTTTGTGTTTTCGGATATTTTATCAAAAATTTTGCAATTGCAGCGCTCTCGTTAATGAGCTGTAGGATCAAAACTAAAAAAGGTACAAAATTTTGATTTGCGCGAATTGATATATCTTAAATTGGTTTACTATTTCCAATATTAACACGTACGCATCCTTTTTTTGACATACAGTTACTGGCTCTCTCTGTTTTTCTTTTAAATGGAACACCTATACCTACAGGGTTGGATGTAAAATTAAATTCTCTTTCTTTTGGTATTAGAATGTACCCATTTATCTTCAACTGTTTTAGAGAAAAATATATATTTCTTTTGCTACTGTCGAAAAAGACCACTTCAATTTGCACGAAGTAGGCTACGTAACAATAATATTATGGCAGATATATTTAATAACCATTTGTACCATTTATAATTATACATAACACCCGTATATTTTATTGCAGTTTGATTAAAAATTTAATTGTGTGTGTGTGTGTTTTAATACAACATTGGGAAAAAAATTAAGAAGTTATTATGACATTCTGTATGTATTACTTCAGCACCTTATTTAAGAAAAATAAATCAACCTAGCTATGAAATAACAATTCGGTTTGTTTATGTATCACCTGTCAGTAGAAACAATAAATGTTCTGAAATTGTGACAGTGCGTAAGCGCTATTAATTGTCATTTGAAATATAAAGATCGTGTTTACTCATTTAGAAAAATGTGATATGTAGAAGCGTGCAGAAGGAACGCTACGCAAGCCCAAGAATATTATAACGAGGTATATCCTGGACGCAACATTCCGAACCGACGATATTTTTTACTTTATAGAAAATTTAGAAGAAATGAAGAGGTTTTCAAGAAAAAAAAGACGTACAAAGCAATTTATAATCGACGAAGAAACCGAAATAACTATTTTAGCTTATTTTCAAACACATCCAAACAATTCCTCGAGATTTATCACGAGATGCGGATTTCTCTCTAAACACCATCCACAAAACTTTAAAAAAGCATAAATTTGTCCCTTATAAATATCAACCAGTGCAAAATTTACACGCTGGTGATTTCGAAAGAATGGATTTTTTTTTGGCATATTTTAGCTAGTTGCTGCTCGACAATATTTGTTGAAGCTGTAACATCATCGGATTTATTTATTGTTCATCTTGTAGTTCATTGTTTTCATTAAGATGTTACATTAAAAAAAAAGTGCGATAGACGACATATGTATATCAAACGTTTTTCAAATTATTTTCTATATTGTTTATTACTAGTAATTAATTAAGATTTATAACATATTACAACCTTCAAAAAACTAATGTATGAAGTATCATTATAAAAGTAGACTCGGCAAAGAGGGACAAGTTTCAGTGCAATGCGGAGAACAACGTGGAGAGGTCGAGCGTTCAGTAACCTTTACGTACTCGAGTCATTTATGTTCGTAACTTTCAACTTGAGATCGCATAACGTGCTCCAGAAGGAAACAAATGCTTCTTGGCGTAGTAAAGTGAACGGTAAATTACATAGAATGAAACATATCAAATGTTAACTATTCGCTGCATCGCTTGCCACGGATTGCAGAACAGCGTTTTACACTTTTTAGGTGGCGTTCACATTTCTCTCTGCTGGTACATGACAAATAGTTGTCGCACCTTACACATTTAATTCTATCGCCTTCGTATTCTAAATCTGGCATACTCGCTATTACGTTTTCCAGTTTCTTCTAAACACACCGTTTCCGTACCTAGCTGCGACATTTTCTAAGTATATATGTGTGTACCGAAAAGCACTCATAACGACCAGTAGAATAATCAACAAGTGTGTCTTCATACGAACGCTCGAGTTTCCGTGCCAGGTACTTCGTCCCTTTACGTTGCTCTCCGCATTACACTGAAACTTGCCCTTCTTCGCCGACTCTAATTATAAGAATAATATGCATTTCATATACAAATTCTTTCATCGGTACGGCTTGGTTTTAATGATTGTATGTATACTAACGGCTACTTGTTACAAAAAAACTTCTCGCTGAGTTGTTTTTGGAAAGGTCTATGTCCTATAAAATGATTTTTTGTTAAATCCTCCTGCAATATCACAAATTTTCGTGAGATGTTTTTTCCACAAACGCAGCTTTCTTGCAAGATAAAAAAACATCTACAAGATGGTTTTATAAGGAGAATGAAATTTTCTACAAAAGTCCATGAGAATAATTTCCTGTTATAAGTTATCTAGTTGTAGAGAAAGTTGTGTGATAAAAATAAATTTTGTTTCGCTTTGTTTATCATCATGATGATTTGGTCTTATTAAATTAATTAATAATTAATCTCATTAATTTTATTTTTTCTATTTCGTAATGAAAAATATTAAGTAGAGAGAAGTGTGCATATATTAAAATTGCAAAAACATGTTTGGTGTGCCGTTAAAAAAAGGCAAAATTAGTTACTACAGGAACAAAACAAAGGAAGTATTAGTATGCCAAAAGCGATTTTTATCGATACCGATGTTATCGAAGGTATCGGCGAATCGATACCAGTAATGGTATCGATTACTGGACGATGTATCGATACTTCGCCCAGCCTTAGAATAGACATTTTGCGATGTAATAACACTTCTATTTTCTTTTTATTGTACTAGTAACTAGAATCATGAATAAATAGACAAATGTATCAAAAACGACTGTTGGCGATTGCATAGCTAGTTTTGCTAATTACACGTAAACACGAAAGGAAAGAAAGGATCGAATTTACTGATTTGCGTCTCTGAGTAATTTGTAGCTGTATATTGACGGCAAATGGTTTTCCCTTCTTTTTGGTATACAACAATAAAAAATACAGGTCGAAAGAAAATCTAGAATTACAAAAAACAATAATTATGCTAAACTATTACTTTTTGGCATATAACTAAATAAATAATTAAAACTTTTCTTGTTGCTTCGAGTCTCGATATATGAAATTTCAAAAATATAAAGGAAATTTCAATTATCGAGGCAGTTAAAAAACATACTGTTTTTTTCTATTTAGTAAGCTAACACGCACAACAACAACAAAAATTAGGATTTGTTTGGATTTTCGATTTCGAAAACTGCCATTTCATAATAATTCAGTTCTTTTGACGATGGCTAAATAAGGTTTCATTTGATATCGACTTTTTGGCGGCCACTATAATAAAACAAATAAGAACTTCGCCAATGTTTATTAATTTATAATAAAATTAAAAATGTAATATTACATAAGATACAATGACAATATAAGTAGCAAAATAATTTAAGACTATTGCAGCTTCGTTTGAGCAAATTTTAAAGCTAAATCCAAAACCTGATTCAGACATGCAGTATTGTTCCCAGAAGCTTGGGCAGAATCACCTTTTCCTCCACCTTTACCGCCCATGATACTAGCAACAGACAGTACCCATTCATTAGCCTTCAAACCCTTTTCTTGGGCTTCTTTCGGTACAGAAGACAAACAAAATATTTTATTGTTCTCATCATCAACAGAAAAGAACATAGCAGATGTTTGCGGACTTATGCTTTTAACCTGTTTTAAAGCAGAATCTAGAGCTTTCGTATTCGAGAATGCTTTCAATTCTTTCACCAAAACGGGTTGATTTGGATCTTTTTGAAGGTAGTCTTTCATTTCCTCAACAATCTGATTAGCTATTGCTGCTTTCTTAGCACGATCTTTGTCATCGAGAGCTTTTTTAAAATTTTTCAAGGAATTCCGTATGGATTCTTTCTTCCAATAAGGTATCGTAGCATGCGACACCTCCTCAGTTAATTCTACTATATTTTTGACATGTTGCCTTGATTCCGCACTATTTGCATCATTGTCAATACTGCTTTTTAATGCATTTAATTTATTTTCTAATAATTCGGTCTTCTTTAAAGCCTTAGTTGCCTCAGGTCCAGTTAATGCAACTATACGTCTAATACCTTTAGCTATTGCTTCTTCACTGGCAATTACAAAATCTCCTATATGTCCAGCATATGTTAAATGCGTGCCTCCGCAGAATTCTACTGAAGTTTCCGTACCAGCCGGACCAAAAGGATCCGATTCCAATTTCTCTACAGGTACGCCAATAGACACAATCCTAACCGGATCCGGATATGTCTCTTCAAATACTGCACGTAAGCCATTAATCGTCTTTGCCAGAGCTAAAGAAGAGTCTTTTGCGAAAACTTTTCCATTTTTAGCTACAAGAGTTTTTGAAAACGTTTCGGTTGCTTTAACCTGATCCACAGTCATAGCACCTTTATTTGTAAAATCGAACCGTAATCTATCGGGAGCTACCAGAGAACCACGTTGATCTGCTTCTGTACCTAGAACTTTTCTTAAAGCAAAATTTAAAACATGCGTGCCGGTATGATTATTCATGATTAATCGTCGTCGAGACGTATCTATCTGCAGAACCATTTCATCGCCTACTTTAAGGATGCCTTCCAAATTTCCGATATGAACAACATATCCACCGCGTACTTGAACGTTTTTAACTGTAAATTCTACGCTTTCATCGTCAACTTTTACGATATAGCCTGTATCATAGATTTGGCCACCCTGTTCGGCATAGAAGCTTGTTTTGTCGAGTAGTACACCGCACTCTTGACCAGACTGTACTTCTTGTACGAATTGTTTGTTGTGTCGAAGCGCTATAACTTTTGCTTGACATGTTTCGAACGTATAATCATTAGAATTGCTATCTGCTTGATATTTATATTTGGGTGAATCGTCTGTTGGATGCACACCTTTGTTTTGGAGGTCAGTAATTGCGTGGACGTCTAAACTGATCGTATCTTCAACGCCTGTTCCTTTACCCTAAAACAATCAGCAAATTTTTATTGAGTAAATAATAGATTATTAGTACTAAATTATGTAGATCACAAACACTATTACAAAACACATATTAAACTTATCTAACCTATTTAAGATTGGGTTCTTGTTTCTCGTCTTTCATAATGACAACCTTATGCAGTGTTGTCTGTCATTTTCTCCATTAACTAATATTTACATTTTACAATTTTATCAGTCATTTCCATACTTATACGTGGAAAAAATATAATAAACTGTTATTGGTACTACAAAATACCGTAAAATTAAAACCCTGGGACTATAGAAGTCTCAAAGAAAGAGAGATGTTTCTGGACAAAAATAGATTTTTAAGTTATATATCTTAGTATTTTGGTTTTTAAGGTATGTTGTCTTTGATATCGCAAAGGAACACAAATGATATGTCACCTTTCAGAAGCCGGAAGAAATTTAGTTTAATTTTTCATTGATTATTGTATTTTAAAGATGCAATGATAAAATGAACATATACCTGTGAAATAATTTGCGCTAATTTCTTAGATTCTTCATAGACATTCATATCTACAGTTAAGCCTTTCTCTTCAGCCATTAGCTGGGTAAGATCAACAGGAAAACCATATGTATCGTATAATCGCCAGGCGACGTCTCCGGGAACATTTTTAGAATCTCCCAACTTTCCAATTGTTCTATTCAGCAGATTTCTACCTCGCGTTAAGGTTTTCAGAAACTGTTCTTCTTCTTCATTTATAATATCTACGATCCCTTGAGGATCCTTTCGAACCTCTGGAAAAGTGCTTCCTAAAATGTCGACGACATTGTGTACCAAAGTAGCGAAAAATTTAGGCTTAGCGTGCAATTTTTCTGTCGCATAACGGACTGCTCTGCGTAATATACGTCGCAATACGTATCTGAAATTGAAGTATGATCGCTATTAATATACATATATGTATATTTATAAATCGCTTTATAGTAAAACCACAATAAAAGTCAAGTATTTACTTTCATTCGGCACTCTAATGCGTATGCATGTAGTTCAAATAATTATATATTTAATATATTTTTAATTTACAATTAACTACTGTAGGATTTACAAACAAAAATTCCAAAAAATCACCTAGATTTTTATTCATTACCGCCAAATTCGTCTCAGCGGTAACTTAACGAATGCGTTTTTGATCTGTCGTTAACATTTTTGGTACCCACCGTGAGAGCACTTTTTTGAAACCTAACTCATCCTGTAACATTTTATCAACATTTCTAACAAAACAAAACACATATCCCCGCTATAAATTCCGTATATATCAACCAAATCAATACTGTCTTGAGTAATCATGGGTTTGACATCAGCACCTGATACATGTTTGCAGGTCTTTCTAGTTTAAAATCACGTGGGCGATTTTTGATGACTTGATATGAAGGTGCACACTCAGCCAATACCTCCCTCGACCATATGCGTATAATTTTAGCATTTTATAAATAACTAATAATTTATAAATAATAATAACTCAAAAATTAATAAAGATAGCTATATGAGACCTTAATATAAATCTATGTAGAATTTCTTATTGAATTAAGTGCTGCAATAAAAACTACTATGTGCTATTTGAAAAAAAAAGGATTTTTAATGTTTGAAGATATCTGAATTGGTTGCAAATTTCTACACACCCTGTATAAATTTGGTTGAAAGTTATGACAGTTTCCTGTATCTATGACCCTTTACTTTTGATTGCAGAAGTTTGATACCTTACGTTTCAGGGGTTTTTAAAATATTTCTTTTTCTTTAAGATGGTGCTTCGTGAAAGACCCTGTATAAATAAACCTTCAGTAACACAAAAAAATAACTATGTGTCAGATGTATTGTTGGCTTTAGATGAGCATGTTTAATCATGGTCTACTCTGGAAATCCATAAAATTTCAAAATTTGTTGAATATTAAGGTAACTACTGAAAATATGTATGGATAAATATACATATACAGGGTGTCCCAAGTTGAGTGGCGTATTAGAATATTTCCTAAAGTACACCAAAGAGAGCGCTGAAAATTTGGTTGCCTTGGTTTCCGGCCATGCTCTTTTTAAATAAAATAATTTTAAAGATGGCCGACTTCCGGTTATAACGGAAATCGATAGGAACTTCGTTATTTTAAATGAAACACCCCATATATTAGTGGATTTTTGGATTTTACGCAAAATTTTAGGCCAACTTTCTTAAATAAACCTTATGTCTAAAATGCACCGTTTTTGAATAATTCCACTTTTTTTTTAATAATTCGACAAATCATTGCTGGGCGTCATTCGGCCTCTCTCAGACAACGTTTGACTTACAGCCTTCAAAATTTTTATGATGAGTACTAAGGTCTAATTGTAAATCGTTGTTGGAAAAAAAGTCTAATATCTTACACAGGATGTTCAAAATACACTTGCCAATGTAGACAAATTCATACCTTGGGAAGTCGCTTATTTCAAATAGGACACCCTGTATTTTACTAGGCCAATAGTTGGGACTTTTTATTCCCTTTTGATCTGTATTTACATTCCCTATACCTAGCTCTTAAGGTTTTTGAGTTATTTATGATTTTTATAAAACAGACTGAGATTTGAAAAAAAAACAAAGTTGCCATGAATCATAAAATGACATTTCCAATAAAACAAATACTCTAAAACTAATCTGATAATTACGAAGAGTGTTATTGTTAAGTTAATAGTTGTTCCTTTAATTTGTTTTTACTGTTTGATTACAATACACTGAGTAATAATAATACAAATAATAATAATAATAATAACCATAATGGATAATTACAATTATTCAAACGAAGACATTTTAAATTTGTTTTTTATTCATGGACAGTGTAACAGAATGGCTGCTCGAACATGCAGAAACTTTAATGAAACTTACCCTCAACTACCACCGATGACAGAAAATAAATTGAGAAGGTATTTGGCCAATTTTCTAACAACTGGTAGCGTTAAAATAAAGAAAGCTACATCTGCTCCGGTTACTGGGAATGAAGATAATGAAGTTTCGGTTTTGGCTTATTTTGAAGCGTTTCCACGAGCGTCAACCAGAGCCGCTGAACACGATTTAGGCATTCCACGCTCTTCCATACACAGGATTATGAGAAACCATAAGCTACACAATTTCAAATTTGTAACTGTGCATGCACTACAACCTACAGACAGATTACTTCGAGTGCAGTTGTGTGAAATGCTTATGGTGGCCCAGCAAGAAGACGTAAATTTTTTACAAAAGATAATTTGGACAGACGAATCCAAATTTTCTCACGAAGGTGTGTTCAACAGGCATAATTCCCATTTTTGGTCCCACGAAAATCCCCACGTAATTAGGGAAAGAGGATTCCAAAATAAATTTAGTTTTAACGTTTTTTCTTGTTTGATGGGCAACAAATGTTGTTATTTTATTTACGACGACAATCTAAATTCAGAAATGTACATAGAAATTTTGCGGACGGTTGTAACGGAGTTCTTAGACAGCTTACCGCTAAATGTCTACAGAAATTGCTGGTATCAGCTTGATGGAGCTCCGGCACATAGTTGCAATGGGGTAAGGCAGTGCATCACTGAACTTTTTGAAGATCGCTGGATAGGACGTGGTGGGCCTTGGGCGTGGCCACCGAGATCGCCCGATCTCACGCCAATGGACTTTTATCTGTGGGGAAAAATAAAAAATGAAGTCTATTTCGACCCTGTTAATAGCAGGGCAGAGCTTGAAAATAGAGTGCGCAATTGCTTTGGGACTTTACAGGGAAACGAAATTTTACGCGCTACAACAGATGGTGTAATGGGTCGCTTAAACCGCTGCCTAGATCTAAATGGAGATCATATTGAACGATTTAACTAAGGTTTCTGTTTTCGTCTACTTGTAAATGGTATATGTACCATGCTGTTTTTACCCATTTGTTGCTTCAGTATCGTATTTGCTTTCTAATTTGACATTAAAAATAATAGTCTTCCTCATACCTGTTTTTATTATTTATGCCTACTTTAGTGTCACTCCGAAAGGTGTAAATCCAACAGTTATACATGACAACTACTGATAAACAGTATTAAATTAGCTTTAGTGAAATAGTTCCCTCTAAATGTCATTTTATAATTCATGGCAACTTTTTTTTTCAAATCTCAGTCTGTTTTATAAAAATTATAAATAACTCAAAAACCTTAAGAGTTAGGTATAGGGAATGTAAATACAGATCAAAAGAGAATAAAAAAGTCCTAACTATTGGCCCAATAAAATACAGGGTGTTCCATTTGAAATAAGCGACTTCCCAAGGTACGAAGTTGTCTACATTGGCAAGTGTATTTTGAACATCCTGTGTAAGATATTAGACTTTTTTTCCAACAACGCTTTACAATTAGACCTTAATACTCATCATAAAAATTTTGAAGGCTGTAAGTCAAACGTTGTCTGAGAGAGGCCGAATGACGCCCAGCAATGATTTGTCGAATTATTAAAAAAAAAGTGGAATTATTCAAAAACGGTGCATTTTAGACATAAGGTTTATTTAAGGAAGTTAGCCTAAAATTTTGCGTAAAATCCAAAAATCCACTAATATATGGGGTGTTTCATTTAAAATAACGAAGTTCCTATCGATTTCCGTTATAACCGGAAGTCGGCCATCTTTAAAATTATTTTATTTAAAAAGAGCATGGCCGGAAACCAAGGCAACCAAATTTTCAGCGCTCTCTTTGGTGTACTTTAGGAAATATTCTAATACGCCACTCAACTTGGGACACCCTGTATATGTTTATAAAATCATCAGATCAGGCAAAGATATACAGGGAATCTCAGAAAATATCGATTGTAAGAAAAAAACGCACACAAATGAAATAGACTAAAGGAACTCGTTTTCACCACCAAAAGTAGTTACAATGGGCTTAAGAAATAATCTTCTCAGATATAACACGGTCATGATAAATTAGCTACTATTTTTATGACTACATTTCTTGTATGCTTTTCAATTCGGATCGATTTAATTTTGACGTTAATAATCAAGGAATAAACCAGCTTTTTAAACTTCTCGGGCTTCATTCGGATTATTGGTGGAAAATTTAATTAAATTAATATCAAACACATCCCAAATTTAGATGCAATTGAAATAATTTATCGGGGGTCTTGTTATATTCTCTATAAAGATTTCAGTTGTAACAATGAATATTTACGGAAATGAGTCCTACATTTGATAGTATTACGCATTGATTTCATCATGATACAATAGTTTCAAAATATCTGTTGATAGAAATCGTAGCAGAAAAGCGTGATTGGATAAAAAATGATTTCACGTGCGTGAGAAATTATGAAGTCTGTAGCGTTTTAAATATTAGTTGAAAAATTGGTTAACCTATTTGTAAGTTCGTAGAAATTATAAAAATTAGCTTTTTTACTTTTAAGTTGACTATTATCACTCTGATTGAAGGGAGGTACGAGCGATTTACGACTTATATACATCAGTTGCCCTCGACATTGGGATGCCAGGCAGGGTGGCATACAAGCGAGCAAATTAGTTTTAAGTAATGGCAAATTAATTTTTTCAATGCATATCCAGAAAAATTTATTTTAATTTTTTGAACAGACTATTACAAACTTTCCAGACCATTATTTTATTTTAATCAATTGTACGTGGATAATATCGGCATGAGCATAAAATCACATCATGATTTAAACGAAAACCAGCAGAGGCGAATTACTAATATCTGAATCTTGGTGCATAATTCCTAAGCGTTAATTAATACATAAAATATAGATTTTAATCTGAAGATAACATTGTTTAACTGGCTTTTGTTTCTATCTCATTTTTCCTTTAAAAGAAATTTACAGATTTCTATTCCTTGACTATTTTTATTAATAATAATTTATTATGTTAGAATTCTGCATCTTTGCTTATCAGTACAAAACTATATTAATAATCTTAATAATCATTTTCCAGATTCTAATACTCTTCCTCTAGTTTTAAATGTACTAAATCTAACTTCCTGATAACATAAAAATCAATTTCTGATTATTGCGTTCGAATTATACATTTTCAGATAAAATCTACGAGTAACATTTCAAAGTTACTATTTCATTTATCCTGGATGGTTAAAATGTTATATAACATTTTGTTACATATTATGTTTTGTGTTATTTGTCTTAAAGAACTTGGCACCACAAAGTGGTAAAAAATCGACAAAAATGCTAGAAAGGATTGACGATTTATTGACCACTTCGATTGACCATGCCATGTTTAGGCTACAGCCGCTATACCCATATTTTGGGGTCTAATGGCGAAAATGCTAAAATTAGCCAATATAGACATTTTGGTCATCCGATACGATTGACCATCGTTTGACCACCTTCTTTTTTTGAAAGCTTAACAATAGTCGAAAAAAAAATTTTAAAAAACAAGTTCATATCTCCAATGAAATGACTCAAACCCAGAAAATATCACAACCTCTTGCTTCGCATTTTTCACAATTTTTGAGAGCTGGTCGTTTAATCCCCTCTCAAACTTTGCGAAAATTGCGATGAACTTTGAAAACTCTGTTTTATGTTACTTTGAGATCGAATAAAAATTAACCGGTGAGTGGTCAAACGAAGATTTTCAATTGTTTATGATCTAGTGACATGATAAAATAAATACAGTGAAATCCGTTTAACACGAAGCTGACGGGACCGAAATATTTGTTCGTGTTAAAGGATATTACAAAGTACATATACTCAACAAAATTTCGTTTAGTACATTTTATTTACATAGATATGTTTGCATGCCTTTAACAAAAATCAATAAAACAAAAATATTAACAAAAAGTTACTGAAATTTAATACATAATTTGCAATTTAGAAAAACAAATAAAACGTTTATAACTTTTTTGAAAAATAATCTGACATATTTTTTGTATTGTCCTTTTTAGATAAACAACATTGTCTCATTCTCTTTGATTTCAAACACTTTTTTATTCTCGCCGACGCGGCAGCTTTTTTCAGTATTTTGCTCATTCCGAGAAGCGATACTTGTTCGTGTTAAGCGATTTTTGTACTTTTTCGGGACCCCTTTATTGTTTCGTGTTAACCAATGTTTCTTCTTAAGCGGGTTCGTGTTAAACGGATTTCACTGTAGTATTATTTTCAGCGTTTCACCACCTCTCAAAATTTGTGAAAAATGTGATGCAAGAGGTTGTGACATTTTCTGGGTTTGATGTAATTTCATTGGAGATATGGACTTGTTTTTTTCATTTTTTTCGACTATTGTAAAGTTTTCAAAAAAAAATACTTGCTGGTCAATCATGGTCAAATGTTGGAACAAAAGTTTAGTGTTTGTAGTATAAAAAAAAATCGAAAAAAACTTTTTTTGAAAATTTTCAAAATGTCTATATTGGCGAAATTTAGCATTTTCGCCATTACACACCCTAAAATATGGGTGTAGCGGCTGTAGCCTAAACAGAATGTGGTCAATAAATGGTCCACACTTTCTACCATTTTGTCGATTTCTGACCACTTTGTGGTGCCAACTTCGCGGACCTAAGATCTGCTAGTTTTCATTATATTTTGGATAACTTTTTTATAATAAGTATATGTAATATACAGGGTGCCCGTTTTTCGAGCGCAAGCATGGGTAACTCGGTTATTATAAGAGATAGGAGATCGGTTAAATTAGGGCAAAGTTGCGCATTTGGGAGAGAAAAGATATGCTGCCGAGAAACTTAAAAATTTTCATGGGTTGCTGAGATTTTTGGAAAAATGTGAAATTTTAAACTTTCGTTTTAACGTTGTATATCGAAAACCGATCAACGTAGACGTTTCTAACTCAGACATTATTAAGGCACTTTTTTACATGGAATCCAAATGTGCCATCTATTTTTTCAAGACGTTCTAGATTCAAAAGTTATGGTAGTCAACTTTTTGTTTTTTCTTATGGGCACCATATTGGATTTTTACATTTTTGAGTAGAGCTCTTGATTCTGATTACGATGATGTATCACACGATATGGTCCAGTTTCACAATTTTATCAAAATAACCAGAAACCCGATTTTGAGAAGAAAGCCTTGGAAACAATTTCCATACTTGTGTTTAACAAATGCATTTGTGACAGTTCGATTAAATTTAAAATTTTAAGGTTCACAAAATTTATCCAGAAAATGATGATTTTAATAAACAAATAAAACAAAATAACATTATAAGAGATACTCGAACGTTTCACCATCTACTTCTAAACACAATTCTAAACGTCTCCTGAAATGTTGTACGGCTCTTGAAATATTCCTTCTTCTTATTTTAGTCCTTAAAGTGGTAATTATCTTTCTTCGCAGCTCATGAATATCAGCAGGCACTGTTTCATAAATAATATTTTTCATAGTTCCCCATAAATAATAATCCAACGGAGAAAGATCAGGTGAACGCGCTGGCCAACGAATGTCCCCATTATTTGAAATTACTTTTCGAGGAAATAGTTCAGACAAATAATCACTTACTCTCCTAGTGTTATGCGGCGGAGCACCGACCTGTTGAAACCAAAGGTTATTCAATCGGTTGAGGCAAATGTTGTTGTCGATATAATCCGTAAGATATGTCCTTAAAAAGTGTAAATAGCCATATGTATTCAAAGTCTCTTCATAAATGTATGGGCCAATGATTGTGTCGCCTAACAAACCGACCCATACATTTATCCCTGTTAAAATAACAAAATAATAATACCGATGTTGTATTGTTCATTCATCATACGAAGAATAGTGACGGCATTGTTTACTTTGTGTAGCCGAGATGTCGGGTATATATATTCTCTTTGTTTGTTATAATATAAGAGTTTAGTTTTAGTTCTCAGTTCTAAGACGGAGTTCGTTGTATGAACAACTGTATTTTCTTAGTGTTAAAAATAAGAAAATAAAAAGTTAGTTTATTCACTTGCTAGTAGTGACTTTTATTTAAATAATCCCAAGAGGTTATGGGCCCAGGGCAACGCGATATATATAAATATAAATCATGGACAATAAAGTATCCAAACGAAATATTCAGCCGTTTAATGGTGAAAAGTACAGCGTGTGGAAGTTTCGAGTTCGTGCCCTACTCGCTGAACTAGAAGTGCTAAGTGTAATAGATGAGGCAGAACCTACTACCCTTACACCTGCTTGGTCTAAAAAGGATCTCATTGCTAAAAGTGCCATTGTGGAATACCTTAGTGATCAGTTTCTTGGTTTTGCCGGAGAAAATGATAAAGCTCGAGATATTTTAACGAAGTTAGATGCTATCTACAACCGACGAAGTTTAGCTAGCCAATTGGCATTAAGAAAACAGTTGTTAAACCTAAAGTTTGAAGGTGACCTAACTTTAGTTCAGCATTTTACCCGTTTTGATGGCATAATTTCTGACCTAATAGTTGCTGGAGCTGTTCTAGATGAAATGGACAAAGTAGCACATTTATTGTTGACGCTACCAAAGTCTTTTGAAGGTGTTATTACTGCTCTTGAAACATTAGCAGAAAATCAACTGACCCTGGCCTTTGTTAAAACCAGATTATTGGACCATGAAGTTAAATTACAATCATATCAAAATGTAAATCACCAAAAGGCCCTTAAAACAAGTTCAGTTTTTCTTACTCCAGGACCAAGTGGAGTGAATAACAAATTGAAGAAAAACAACAAATGGAAGAACTATAAAGATAGGAAGAAAAATATTGAAGAAAAGAACAAAAAGGCAAACAACAAACAAAAATATAAAGTTACAAATGTTTTATGTGATCACTGTGGTCGCAATAACCATTTGAAAAATGACTGTTTTTATTATAAACGAATGTTGCAAAACCAAGGAAATTCTACTACACAAAATTTAAGAAGCAATCTTACAAACAGTGGGAGTTTTGCTTTTATGTTTGGAAATGTTCAAAATCCACAAACTTCTTCAAATAAAGCCCTAACTTTTCTATTGGACTCCGGAGCAACAGATCACATTGTAAATAGGGATGATGTATTTACATCTTACACCACTTTATCACCGCCAGTGACTGTAAGTGTTGCAAAAAGTGGTGTGTGTATAAGTGCAACTAAACGCGGTGTGATTCATGGACAAACCAATGAAGGTGTTTATGGAACATTGGAAAACGTCCTGTATGCGCCAGATGCCTCGGCAAACCTTCTGTCTGTTTGCCGTATACAACAAAGTGGCATGACTGTTGTTTTTAATTCAAAAGGTGTACAAGTCCTAAACAAAGAAAATCAAATCATCTTATCGGGTAAGCAAATAAATGGTTTAGTTGGTGTAACATTAAAAGTGGTAAAAAATGAAGTAAACTTAATAAATAAAGTTTTGACAGTAAGCTATCCAAATGATTATAATTTGTGGCATGAACGTCTTGGCCATATTAGTCCAATCAAGTTTAAGCAAATAATAAATGATAAAATGGTCGAGGACGTTCATCACTTGAGTAGCTTACATTTTAAAATTAATAATTTATGTGAAGGTTGTATTTTTGCTAAACAAACAAAACTTCCTTTTGCACATATAAAAAATAAAAACCATGTAAATAGGCCTTTATATATTATTCACACTGATGTGTGTGGGCCTATTTCACCACCAACGATGCTTAATCAAAATTATTATGTAACTTTTATTGATGAATATACCCATTACACGGTCACTTATTTACTAACACACAAATCACAAGTCTTATCTATGTTTAAAGATTTTGTGGCTAAAAGTGAAGCTCATTTTAATATAAAAATAGTAAACCTATATTGCGACAATGGCCGTGAGTATCTGTCCAATGACTTTAAGGATTTCTGCTCTCAAAAAGGAATAACGTTCCATTTAACAGTTCCCTACACACCACAACAAAATGGTGTGGCAGAACGTATGAATCGAACAATTACAGAAAAAGCTCGTGCGATGATATGTTCTGCTTGTCTTGACAAATCGTTCTGGGGAGAGGCAGTCTTAACTGCTACCTATTTAATAAATAGAATCCCAACAAAAGCGATAAAGACAAATAAAACACCATATGAAATGTGGCATGCTCATAAGCCACAATTAAAGTTTTTAAAGGTGTTCGGTTCAACTGTCTATGTTCATTTAAAAATCCGACCGGATAAGTTCGATAAAAAATCCATAAAATGCATTTTTGTCGGTTATGAACAAAATGGGTATAAACTGTGGAACGTTGAGGCGGCGAAATTCATCACAGCTCGTGATGTTATATTTGATGAAATAAATTTCAAAGCCTCAAGGCCATGTTTTGAAAAAGAAGCCGATAAAATAAGTAAGGCTCCAATAATCAAAACCAAAACATCTGAAATATCAGGTGATGGCTATGACCTAAAAATTCCTAGAGGCACAAATCCTGATTCATCAGAAACCGAGAAAACCAATAACTCGGTACATAATGAATTACGCAGAAGTAATAGGCTTAAAAATCGTCTACCAGTGTCGTACGTCGAAGATGACGATGACCAATTCCTACCTTATGTATTATCTGTCCAAAATTTATTTAATTCATTGCCAAAATGTTATTCTGACATAAAATATAGAACAGATAAAAATCAGTGGGAAATGGCTATTAAAGACGAACTAGAGTCTATTAAAATAAATCAAACTTGGACGATCGTAAAGAAACCCTTAAATAAAAATATAATAAGCTGCAAGTGGGTATTTACACTTAAATGTGATAGAAATGGTAATCCGATGAAATATAAGGCGCGTCTGGTTGCAAGAGGTTTCAGTCAAAAGTACCCTGATGAGTACCAGGAAACGTTTGCACCAGTAGCGCGTATTTCCTCTTTTCGAATGCTTTTAGCATTAGCAAATCAACATAATCTTTTAGTTCATCAAATGGACGTGAAAACTGCTTTTTTAAATGGTACGCTAAATGAGGATATATATATGGAAATACCGGAAGGTCTAAACATCACATCAGATCAGGTATGTAAATTACACAAAGCATTATATGGTCTTAAGCAAGCAGCCAGGTGTTGGTATGAACGGTTTGATATCATTTTAAAAGAAAAAGGTTTTTGTAGTTCAAAGATAGACCCTTGTATATATTTCTTGAATAAAAATGATATAACAAAAAACATTTATTTACTATTATATGTGGATGACATAATCCTAGTTACTCAAAATCCTGATACAATGCAAAGTTTAAAAACTTATCTTTGTAATATTTTTGAGATGACTGACTTAAACAATATTGAATTTTTCTAGGCATTGAAATTATTCAAACAGAATCTTCGATTTCATTAAATCAAACCACATATTTGAAAAAAATTTTAGAAAAATTTAAAATGTCTGATTGCAAACCAATTAAAACTCCGTTACCAACAACCATAGACTATGTAGCATTATCGTCAGAAGAAAGTTATGATGCTCCCTGTAAAAATTTAATAGGCTGCTTGATGTATGCCATGCTTTGTACACGACCTGATCTATCCACTGCAGTAAATATTTTAAGCCGTTACCAGAGTAAAAATAATAAAACTCTGTGGCAATATTTAAAAGGGGTATTACGATATATTAAAGGTACTCTAGATTTAAAATTGACTTTTAATAGAAATGTCAATACTACTAAAATATTAATTGGCTATGTCGATTCTGATTGGGGAAATAGTGATGCTGATCGAAAAAGTACCACAGGATATATATTTAAAGCATTCGAAAAGTGTACTATATCCTGGAATACCAGAAAACAAAATTGTGTCGCAACATCCACGACAGAAGCAGAATATATTGCACTGTTTGAGGGTGTTCGCGAAGGTTTATGGTTAAGGAATTTATTTATTAGTATAAATTATCCTATAAATGAATCCTTATTAATCTTTGAGGATAATATGGGTTGTATCAGCATTGCTAAAAATCCCACAAACTATAAAAGAGCTAAACACATAGAAATAAAATATCATTTTATAAGAGACCAAGTGCAAATGGGTAAAATTAAGCTTGAATATATTTCCACAGAAAAGCAACAAGCGGATATATTCACCAAATCCGTACCAGCTTCCCGACTGCAAGAGATGAGAAAAAACATTGGTTTAGTATAAATTTTTTTTATTTTATTTTATGTACCAAATTAAGACTTATTATTATTTTGAGTGGGAGTGTTAAAATAACAAAATAATAATACCGATGTTGTATTGTTCATTCATCATACGAAGAATAGTGACGGCATTGTTTACTTTGTGTAGCCGAGATGTCGGGTATATATATTCTCTTTGTTTGTTATAATATAAGAGTTTAGTTTTAGTTCTCAGTTCTAAGACGGAGTTCGTTGTATGAACAACTGTATTTTCTTAGTGTTAAAAATAAGAAAATAAAAAGTTAGTTTATTCACTTGCTAGTAGTGACTTTTATTTAAATAATCCCAAGAATCCCAAACCGTACTTGTGGTCGACGTCCTTCATGTACATGAGGATTTTCAATGGACCAGACATGTTCATTGTGTCGATTAAACATGCCTGAGTTTGAAAACTTACACTCATCCGTAAATATTACGTTAGCAAGGAAATTAGGATTTTGTTCCAACTGGTTCATAAAACGAAAGTTTAAAATTTCACATTTTTCCAAAAATCTCAGCAACCCATGAAAATTTTTTAAGTTTCTCAGCAGCATATCTTTTCTCTCCCAAATGCGCAACTTTGCCCTAATTTAACCGTATCTCTTATAATAACCGAGTTCCCCATGCATGCGCTCGAAAAACGAGCACCCGGTATACACATGCTAAATTATAAAGCACAAGTAAAAATTGACGAAATAGTTACCACTCACGATGACGTACTTAAACAGCGTCCGAAAATGTCGAAAAAAATGGAACGTTACAGAAATGGTTCCTAACACCGCTATAAAGTTCCAGTTCCAACATTTTCTGTCTAAATGTCAAACGTCAAAATTCAGTTTTATTATTTTATCACTACAATTATGTCATAATTTTATTTTTAAGTATGCAATTCATTAACATTTCTCTTTTTATTCTAAAATAAAACAATGAATTATTATTTAAGAAGCATTCTGCTGTTAATATGCATATTAAAATTCTCCATACAATTTAAATTAACCATCCTGCACATGGAAGACTTCCATTCAAGTTTTTCTGAGATGATCGTTAACGGGAAGGCACACGGTGGCGTTTCACGACTGATGCACTATATTAAACAGCAAAAAAACACCGATCCATGGACAATATATCTTGACACGTTAGACTGGTCTATGGGCAGTATCTGGTTCAATCTCTATCATTGGAATATCATAACCAGTTTCCTTCAAGTTCTCCCGATAGACGCGCTCTGTTTGGGTGATAATGAAATGCTGGATGGACCACCTGGTGTTAGGGAAGAGAATTTCCTATCATTCTTGAAACATATCAATAAAACCGTGGTGTGTAGTAATTGCGACGCCGAACATGCACCAGGTTACAACAATTATATAAAGCACCGTACGATTTTAAAAGTTGGAGATAAAAACCGTTATGTTAGAATCGGAATTCTCGGTTTATTGTGGATTGACCGTATTGGACCGATATACGGAAGCATGAAAATATTGAATCCCATATCAGCAGTTCAAGAGGAGATCGATGCTTTACGCCGTGAAAACGTATCGACGATAATATTAATGACCCATACTAATGCTGAGGATGAACTTCGAATCCTCCAAAATATTTCAGGAATAGACTTAGTAGTCGGTGGCCATTCCCATGTATTATACTACAATGGAAAGCCACCAAACGGTAAAAATTACCAAGGAGAATATCCTAGTACAATTATCGATGTAGACGACAAGCAGGTGCCTGTGGTACACAGCGGTGAGATGGGAGAATTTGTTGGAAGAATACTATTACATTTCAATGATAGTACAGGCGCGCTTATAAATTATACAGGAAATCCAATGTACATGGATCACGATGTAAAAAAAGATCCGGTTGCAGAAAATATGATGAACAAATTTAAAGTGAAGGTAGACAAAGCAGGTAGACAGAGCTTAGGTAAGAGCTTTTGGCAGAACCAAAAAAAAACTTCTAACTTTCATTTTGTCAAAATCTAGGTAAAACCAGAGTACCGCTTGAGTCCAAATGCGCATGGGAGGAATGCAATTTAGGCAATTTAATATGTGACGCGTTTGTAGACTACAGAACTGCACAATATAAACATAAACGATATTGGACTGACGCCCCTATCGCCATCATACACGATGGCGGGATAGCAGCCGACATTCCTGCAGACCCAAACAACGAAAACACCATTACATTACAGCACGTTTTGAGCGCCTTGCCCAATAATGAAATAATAAAATTGTTGAGCATTAACGGAAGCGTACTGAAAGAAGTATTGGAATTTTCAGTAAGCGACGTTAGCGAACCTAACAGCAACAGATTCTTGCAAGTTTCAGGTCTTCACGTCAGATACGAAATGACGCAACCGATTGGCAAAAGAGTTACGTTTCTGAAAGCACGTTGCGGTCAATGTGATGTTCCAATATACGAGTATGTCGACGAAAAAGCCAATTATTCAATAATTGTACCGGGGTCTTTAGCTGAAGGTGGGAGCGGTTATAAAATGCTTACAAACAAGACTAGCATTCCGATTGATGATTCTCTAAAAGACTTCCAGATATTACAACGTTACATACAAACTTACAAAATTATACAAACCGGCGTTGAAGAAAGGTTAAGAATATTGAATATGCCAGAGCTAAAAGCATGCGCACTAAGTTATAAACCTATCACCTATCTATACATAGGTATCATACTTGCAACTTTTTTAGAACAAATATTGCAGAACGGCTTAAATAAATATGTCAAATAGAGTACAGGTTTTAATTTTATGAAAATTCTCAAATAAATAACAATATATACAAGGTTATGTTCAAAAACTCAATTAATAACAAAACCCTCAAAAACTGATAAAAAACTTTGTTGCAGGATAGAATTGATTATGGTTCGACCACCTGTTACTATTTAAAATTAATTTAAAAAAACAATTACTACATCGCTGACTCCCATGTCCGACCATCAAATCATTTTTCGGAAAACTCGAAAACAGTCTCAAAAACTGAAAAAACAAACCCGTGAAGTGTGAGCAGCTGTGGATATTTTATTATATGTAACTTCAAGATCGGATAAAAATTAACCGGTGGGTGGTTAAACGATGATTTTTTACATTTTGTGGTTTAAAGGCATGGAAGAGGAACTGGCATCATTTTCAGCGTTTGATCGCCTCTCAAAATCAGTGAAAAATAGGTCCGCAAAATTGGGACCACAAAGTGATAAAAAATCGACAAAAATGCTAGAATGCTGACCATTTATTGACCACTCTTGATCATCCGCGATTTCGATGACCACATTTTATTTAGGCTACAGCCGCTATACCCATATTTTAAGGTCTAATGGCGAAAATGCTAAAATTAACCGATATAGACATTTTGTTCATCCGATACGATTGACCATTGTTTGACCACCTTTCACATTTTCAAAATTAAAAAAAAAAAATTCTTTCGATTTTTTTTTACTACAAACTAAAATTTTGTTGCAGGATAGGATTGACCAACGTTTAACCATGATTGACCACCAAGTAATTTTTTTGAAAACTTAACAACAGTCGAAAAAAATGAAAAAAAAAGTTCATACCTCCAATAAAATGACATTAAACCCAGAAAATGTCGCAACCTCTTGCATCGCATTTTTCACAAATTTTAGACTCCAAAATATAGCGAATATAACAAAATGTGATCAATCGAAATCGCTGATGATCAATAGTGGTCAATAAATGGTCAATCCTTTCTAGCATTTTTGTCGATTTTTAACCACTTTATGGTGCCAATTTCGCGGACCTCTTAAAGATGCATTTAAATCCCAACAGAAGATAATAAGAAATCTATGACAGAATAATATACGCACTAATTCCTAAATATTACAGATTAATATAATTTGTTATTAATTACAAATTTATAATACAGCTTCTATGAAGTGATCTTTGAACAGTAAATACAAACAAAATAAAAATGTATTAATTAAAATGCAATATTTGCATAATTTTAGCTACAAATGCAACTCTGATGAAATTTGAACCTTTGCATTTTTCATTTGCCACACCTTTATAAGAGAATGTGATCTATATTAATACAAGTTTACTTTCACCTTTATAAATAAACAGAGATCAATATTACTATGAGAACCAAATTATTATGTAAACATTAAATAGACTTAAAACATGAAAAAAATACTATTTTCTAAAATTTTAAATATTCAAATCACATAGTAGAAAGCCATCGAAGACATACATACACATTATTTGAATTTGAATGAAATGCAAATTTCACTTACCCACGACCTGTATTATCAGGTGTACCTCCATCTGAAAGCGCAATCGTTAATGTTCGAGCATGATCAGCTAAAACTCTATATGCCATATCGATGCCATCCACATCTTCATCGCCCACTCTTCCCTGATAAGGTGGGGCACCAGTTCCTTTTTGTATTGCATGGAATATAGGTGTGAATAAATCTGTATCGTAGTTAGATCTCTTTTCCTGAATTACTGATACTAATCTTTCTAAACCCAACCCACAATCAATATGTTTCTTGGGTAGCTGTTTTAATGTGCCATCAGATTCTCTGTTATACTGAATAAAGACAAGATTCCAAATTTCAAGAACATCTGGATCATCTTGATTGACAAGATGAGGAACTTCTCTGTCACCAATTCTGTCAAAGTGAAGTTCAGAACATGGACCACAAGGACCTGTATCGCCCATTTCCCAAAAATTATCTTTCATATTGCCTGGTAATATATGATTTGGTTTGATTCCGAGATCTAGCCAGATCTTCAACGGAATACGATTATTAACTCAATATATCAAAAAATTTATTCAAACTTACTTGTTTGCATTCGTTATCTGGTTCAAGACCTTGTCTCTCATCACCACCAAAATATGTGACATACAAACGTTCAGAGGGCAATTTCAAAACTTCAGTTAGTAACTCCCAAGCCCATGCGCAAATTTCTTTCTTAAAGTAATCGCCAAAAGACCAATTTCCTAACATTTCAAAAAATGTATGGTGATAAACATCTTTGCCAACATCATCTAGATCATTGTGTTTTCCTCCAGCACGTATACATTTCTGGGTGTTAGTTGCACGTTTCCATTTTGCCATATCACTGTTAGGTTCAACAACTCCCAGAAAGATTGGTTTATATTGATTCATCCCGGCATTTGTGAACAATAACGTTGGGTCATCCAACGGAATGGTTGATGAGGAGTGAACATATTCGTGGTCCTTTTCTTTAAAAAAATTAATAAATGCATCCCTTACCTCTCTGGCAGTCATTTGAGTATTCATCTTAATCACTTTTACAGATGACGACATGCAAAAAACACTACAATATTGTTAAAGTTGTACACGTGCTGTCTTTAACACCGGATTTGTTAACCAATAAATAATGGGATATATTCACAGTGTGGAGATCCTAGAGCACTATAAAATTAAGTCAACGAAACAGGCAAAAACTTTCACCTTGTGCAAATTTGGTTGCATATATTAACTCATATTCTGATGCAATTTCGAAGTACGATTCAATTTACTTATGCAATATTTTGTAAATTAATAATCGCAACAAAAATATTAAAAATCGTTTGAATTGACTTTAATTTATCTTTACATTAATATATTCTCTTCGTTCGTGTTATGAGGATTAAACGATAGATCCAAATACTGTCAGCATAATTAATAGATATTAATAGTACCAACACTAAAGAAATCCAAAAGTTGCAGCCAGTATTGTCACAGCTACTTCTATTCGGAGTAAATTTACTCTATTTTATAAGATTCTATTTTGTAAATCCACTCTTTTACGCAGATGGATTTTGTATCCTCGGAATCTATTTTGGCTCACGCTTCTGAAAGGATCGATTTAAGCTCTGGCTTACTGGAAATATAAGGTTTGTTCCAACCACCGGGTTTGTTTCACATTTTGGTTTTGTTCAAACCCTTACGCGGCCGTCACAGCGAAAAATTTTAAATTTGCTTTCACCTGAGAACATGCCTGTATCCTGTATTCCAGAAATCTTCATTCTTGTTTACATATTCATTTGCAAATTCCCGCCGTAGTTTCTTACCCCGACAGCAAAAGTTTGAATTAAGCGGAATAAAAGTTACTCGGCACATTTTAAACCTCTACGAACAGTTTCGCTGTGAACATTTATGTTAGCATCTGTCCTTAACATTGCTGAATTTCTGATGCAGTAATTTTAGGTTTCTTTTTAAGTGTTCTTGCGATTTTTCTTTCCTCGCGTTCTATTAGTTTTCGTGGGCGGTTCTATGTCGATTCCTTAAACTATTTTCGCGTTGAAAGCGTTTTTATATTTCTAATCGTATATCTACTTCTGTTTAATACTTTGGCAATTTATGTATGTACATACATACATACATATTATGACTTGTTCTCTTCTTATAAACGCAAAACTATTTTTCTCTCTTCAGTACTTGTCTCTTTTCCTTTTCGTCCTATCATGACACAAGTTTCAATTAGACTGCAGTTATACTATTCTATCGACGAAAATAAATATGAATCAGAAATAGGACAATTATTCGGGAAAGTGCAAATATTTAATACATGGTTACAACTTATTCTTTAAGGTGTACCCAATACTTTTGTTGCTATATATACATATTGTACAGAAAATGTATTTATTTCGTTTGAATGATACAAATAAAATTTAATTTATTTATTAAATATGCAGAACATAGAGAATAGTTTTACTTAAAAAATACGAAGTATACATTTTTCTCTAAAACGGTAGATAAATGGGTACATTTTTATACCAAAAGAAAGAGAATTTAATTTTACATCCAACCCTGTAAACAGGTATAAAACGTCGCGTTAAAAAAACAGAGTTATTGGTATTTAAATGTCTCCAAATGTTGGCACCAGTAACAACAAAAGGATCCGTACGTGTTAATATTGGAAATAGTAAACCAATTCAAGACGTACAATTTGCGCAAATCAAAATTTTCTACCTCTTTTAGTTTTGATGCTACACAGGTCATTAGGAAGAGCGTTGCAATGGCAAAATTTTTGATAAAATATGTATTTTCTCGAAAACAAAAGCACATAGGTTTAGAAAGGTCTTAATAAAAGTTACTTCAAATATCATGTAGAATCTTAAAAAAATATAATATATAGGGTGATCCGTTTAAAATAATAAAGTTACATACGCTTTTTCTATAATAGGGACACATTGTATATTTGAAAATATTTTCTAGCTATGCGTCGTCTAAATAGGGACAACTTTTATTTGAAATTCTTTTCGTTATACTGTAAAGTAAACAAATTATTAAAGAAACCGCGTCAGCTGGGACACCCTGTATACTAGCTACTACTCATGATCAAAATTAATCGTAATTGTAATTTGAATTCGTTAATTAGTAAGTACAAAGAGTAGTTAAATCTTCAATTCTATCTTTATACACTTAACATATTCCATTTTATTGACCATTATATTAATTGCAAAAATTAATAATCTATTAATATTTACCTAATAGCGTTTATTATAAAAATTATTAACATCAAATATATTCAATAAAATATGTACAACCAAAAGACATACACTTAGAGTGTAGACTCTTGAAGAATTAAGTTACAATGTAGTTTATTTTCATGAATGGAAGAATGTTTTTCAAAATTAAATACTATTACATATCTATGTGTTATATATCTTCATTCCAGTCAATATCATTAATTTCTAGGGTAGTGTCGTTAGCTTTTTGTTTTTTTACAATTTTTGGAGTATCTTGAGATTTTTGATTTTTATTTTCCTTACTACATTCCAAGCTTTCTTCAAAATATTGATTAGGATGACTGATTGCAACCTTATTTTGTTGACCATGTATATATTCAAAATGTTTACAACATGCTATTTGATAATGACCTTTACTAGCTGTATTGACAATATCTTCAACAGCTACAAAAAAAGAGAAATCACCACCAGTGTTATCATATTAATAACTAAGATTCATTAACAAAGCTTACCTTCAGTAGTCATTCCCAATTCGTTTAATTTTGTTCTTAAAATTACCGAATCCCAATGCTTATACGGACAACCGTGGTGATCACCCACCCCAACATTACTGCTTATTATTTTGATACAACTGTACGCTGAATAGCTAGTTCTTTGACCAACGAGTCCATACATATGCTTAATATTGTAGGCATATTCTTTATCGAATTTGCCGCTATCAATTTTTTTTGTAAATTCATTTTTCCAGAAAGTCATTGAGTCTTCGTATGTTAATCCAATACCTTTTAGAAATAATCCTAATTGTAAGCGACAATCATGTTTCAAATGATGGGTTGATTTCAAAATTCCATAGACGTACTTCATACAAAGTGGGAAATGATCTCTTGCATACACATCTAAGCTTGTTAGTCCAACTTTACCACTATTGAAATTTTGTGAATAGTCTTTGCCTGTATAGATATTATGAAGGTTTGTAATTAAGAAGTTAATACGATCATCATCCATTAGAGGTAGACGACGATTAGCATACTACAAAACAGAATAAAAATACACTATCAGTTTTATATGAGGAACTAAATTTTAAATTTTCAGATAATTAATATGTACCGAGAGATATTATTCAAAATTATATATAGATATGTTAAAATTTACATACCACAAGAGCTTCATTAAGACTTGATCTGAAAATACCTAATATACATGTAACCAATTCAAAGTTTGGGATGTATGCATATCCCTTATGAACAAAAACACGTCTAGACTTTATCAAGCTTGGTACTTCAGTAAATCGAACTTTATAAAAATTCAACTGATCAACAGCGTAAGCATTTGCCGTAGAATCAGACAATTCAGAATAAAATTTAGCTTTCTCTTCAGGTGAGATTGAAGTATAAGTCAAATTATTCAGTTTTAAGAACTTTTCAATACTTTTTGGCGATTGTTGTAGAAATCGTAATTTAAACCATTCTAATTCTCTTGCTAAGAACCATTTTCTCAATGATTCAGTACGACAATATGCGAGTCGTAGTATAAAATGAGAAATATGATCAGCTCGACGTGCTTGTAGATCTATATCAGATGGATTTTCAAAGTCCGTGGACTTTGCTAAACGAAGATATCTTTTTAGTTCGTTTTTAATTAGTTCCCCATATACACATTCCTTCCATTCTTCACTATAAATCCTTAGTCCCTTTTGGGTTGTGTATTCTATTGTTCTGAATAATTGTAGACGTTCTAAAGCCAATTCTTCAAATTCAGAAAGTTGTATTTCATTACCGGGTGGAAAACTGTACATTTGTAAATTATGCGGATAAGAGTCCTTCAAGCTATTGCTTATAATCGTTGTGTAATTTCTTTTTCGCCGAGTACCCACCAAATCCATTTTTTTAATGAAAATATAAACTATTATATTAAGGCAAAATCATTTAAATCACAATTCAAATGTTGGGTTAAGATTTTTCGCGGGAAATAAGTATACCAGCAGGGCTGCGTTCGAAATTTTATATTCTGAACTAAGGTGTATGTCTTTCGCTATCATACGAGATTTGTATCTACTTCTCTCTCTCCCTAGTTAAAAGTATAACATTTTGAACGCAGTCTTATGGATACATTCAGATTTAAAGGCTAATTCATAGTTCTCCGTTGGTATGTTTGCGTTTATACGTTTAAACAAGGATTTAACGTGGGTTTAACGGATAAAAATCTCCTAGCGGTTCATAACTTCGCGTCTGTATGTTCACATACCAATTTTCAAGAGTTAATCTCACAACGGATGAACGAAAGCGGACACAGTTCAACTTCAACCAACTTTATCCGTCAGCGGATAGACTGTGAAAGGCACACAAATTAGAGATGTGTAGTTCGTGAACGAACTATTAAAAAGAACTATTCTTTGAGCTGAACTAAAAGAACTAGTTCACAGATTCGAAATGAACTAGTTCGGCCGAACTATTAAGGTTTCATGCCGAAACAGCAAAACACACAAAGCGGGCAGTTCGCATGTACCTAACATGTATCGGTAGATTGATAGACCCTAGTTTAATATTTGTGATTTCTGATGTTTTGAATGATTACGTGTATTTGTGTATTAGATATAGCGCGTTATTATATTTGCCAGTGTTTTTCAATTTATTATTTAGTCTGTTCTTGAACACCTGCAAAGGATTATGATTGTATATAAACATCTGTTTACCCCATTTTTAGCGTTATAGCGGCCTATGAGAATGCTTAAAGACACGTGGGGATACGGGCGCTGCGAGTCAATTCTGTTTCTGGTGAACGAGGCAAGCGAGTGAATGCGTGAATGCGAAGGAATGATTTTGCTTACTAGTTCGTTCACGAACTAGTTCGCAGAAGTGAAATAGTTCGCGAGAACTAGTTCACTGAAAAGAACTACTAAGCACATCTCTAACACAAATAACGCGCAGTGATTGGTCAACGGATCAATGTAAACGTACGAACGGATAGGTATGAACTTCTAGCTATTTTCGCACGCTGTTTGTCGATCGTACTGTTGTTTTCTTTGTTTACATAGCTACCAAAAACAAAGATAGCACGATATTTGATGTTGGAGATCAAATTACAGACAGTTCTCGACTTAAGGTTAGTTCATAGGTCTCCGTTCGTACGTTTGCGTTGATACGTTTAACGCGTTGATTGAAGGAATACATATAGATGCGCAACCTATGACAGTTGACAGAAATTTCAGATCCCATCAAATGGAGATTTGCATTGGATGGGATCTGAAATTTCTGTCAACTGTCATAGGTTGCGCATCTTTATGTATTCCTTCAATCAATGGTTTAACGGATAAACATCTCTTTAGCGGTTCATAGCTTTGGGTCTGTACGTATGTTCACCTATCAATTTTCAAGAAGCCCCGCTCAGTGCGCCGTTTTCAACATACAGTAAATATGCTTCATAGCGTTTCCTTAGTATACTAGCTCAATGCTCACAACGGATGAACGGAAGCGGACAAAGTTCAACTTCAACCAACTTTATTCGTCAGTGGATAAACTGTGAAGCGCACACAAATAATGTGCAGCGATTGGTCAACGTATCAACGTAAACGTATGAACGGAGAGTTATGAACTTATGAACTAGCCATTATGTATTCCTGAATTTCTTGCGTAGGTCGAAATTTACGTAAGTTGAACTAAGGTGTATTGAGAATTTTGCCCACCTGGGTGGATGGTAGAGTACAACATATTGTAACATTTTAACTCCATCGTATTTGAAATATGATGTATTGTACCAGTTCCTAATCTTAAACTGCGGGATATCTGCAGTATAACACATAAGTTTGTTAATAGACGATAAAAATCTTTACGTAAGCCAGAATTTACGTAAGTCGGGAACTGTCTGTATATTAAAAACAGTTTGTCAAATCAAAAGTAAAAAAAAGTAGACAACAAAAGTTTTTTCTGCCGCAACTTCCTCAAAATTGATAACAATTAAACAATTTTTCAAGTTCACGGGCAGTTTAAGATGGTATTCTACTAAGTACTACGTACTACTAAGTAACTAAACATTGTGATTTACAGTGAAATAGACAGAATTTAGTTACTTTTTGTTGTTGATTACCATCTTAAAATGTTCGCGAATTTCAAAAATTTTAATGGTTACAAAAATAATTTCCAATAATTGCACGAAGTGTTAAATAAATATAGTTCTATAATCAGATATTGGTCGTATTTCTTAATTAATATTTTTGAATTAGTAATCTTGTTCTTGTTATGAGGGCTTCCGGGTTTTGACCGCGTCATAGTAAAGTACATATGTATATACAATACAAAATAAAATAAAGCAAAAATGAAAAAGAAAAATTACAAAAAATATATATACAACTTACTCAAACTCGACGTTTCGCCACTAATGTAAGTGGCTTCTTCAGGAGCAAAACTAGGTGAGGGGCGCCAGAAGGTCACGGTAACTCGACGTGTCAACCACGCTAGAGGCGAAAACCTTCTGAAGGTCTTCTGGTCAGAAGGTTTTCGCCTCTAGCGTGGTTGACACGTCGAGTTACCGTGACCTTCTGGCGCCCCTCACCTAGTTTTGCTCCTGAAGAAGCCACTTACATTAGTGGCGAAACGTCGAGTTTGAGTAAGTTGTATATATATTTTTTGTAATTTTTCTTTTTCATTTTTGCTTTATTTTATTTTGTATTGTATATATGTACTTTACTATGACGCGGTCAAAACCCGGAAGCCCTCATAACAGAGACTCAGACCGTGGAAGCCTTCGATATCATTTAATCTTGTTCTTATTAGGCAAATACAATGTCATTAATCATATTTTTGTTATTTTTAATATAAGTAAATCATATTCATCAGACCATTTCTAGATTTTTGTTGAAAACCACTTGGAGAACGAGTTTGAAATCGGCTCGCGCATGACGTCAGCGCACGACAAAAATATATGAATAGATAACAGCACTATAGATAATATTTAGGTATATGTTGTTTATATATTTATTTTTTATATGTTGTTGTGTTACTGTAGAATTGAAATTATCGTTGTCTTTCGTTTGTTGTACTGTCTGAGGTACAGAAATATATACAATTAAAATTTTAGAAGTAATTAAGTAGGTATAATGGATTTATCTAGCCTAGCGGTACTAATAATCTCAACAGTTTCTTATTTGGATGCCACAGTATGAAATTCAACAGAATTAACGATATTCTAGTCGTAATCCTAGAAATTAATAAAAAAATGTGTGTTTAGTGAAGAAGTTATACAGTTTTTTCACTGTGAAAATATGAGAGGTATCAAATTATGCACAAATAAATACAAAGATATATTTTTTTTATATTTTGGTACATAAAAAGACAATGAATGGTACCTATATTTGACGGTTTATTTAACAATTTTTATAATTTTTCTTTTCTGTTTTTGATTTTGTTTCAACTTTTGATTTTAAATTCTCATTCGAAAATACATCCGACATCTAAAAAGGGTTTCTTCACATTATCAGATGTTTGGACTTCTGCTGATCTTTCCAATAATTTTTTTGATAGTTTTTATGCCGCAGCATACACTAACTTGTCTCTATTTATGAACTTTATTCCGAAATACTAATATATCAATAACTACATATACATAAGACAAATTTACACCCAAAAAACATAAACATACGCTCAGTCACAAGAACGTTTGTACATTTTCTGTCCTTAGTTTAAAATCAAACAAATATATACATAAACAATTTTAATTTCTAAAATATATAAGTAAGTGTATACTTTACATATATAATAATAATTATAATTATAATGAATATATGTACAGAAACAACCCCATCAATCACAAGATGTCCCTCTATTTTAAAACAATACAAATAACAAAATAGATAACGCTTTTATTCATTATTCAATTATTGAATGAAACTTTGTACTTATTTCATTCTTTCATTCATTGGAATGAACAGCATTAATTTCAATGGTATAATACTTTAAATAATTACTTTTAAGAGAATAAGCATTTTTGTTTGAGAAGCTACTTTTGTTTAAAATAATTTTTCAACCAGTATAGTTCCTTTATTCAGAATAAAGAGCGCTTGAGAAGCGTACAATATAAATATGAGATAATTGCTGGCTTGCACGATGCACGCTATACTATAAAATTGCTTGTCTGTTTCAATTTTCTATTTATTTTAGTCATAGATTAAAGATGAATGTAATTATATTTAGTAATTTATTATATTGTATTTTTATGCTTAGTTAAACATTTTACAAATATATACATTAAGTCGTATTATTTACATACATATAAACAGTTTCAGCGAGTCCAGTTTGTAATTTTATTTCGTTTTTTTTCTTTATTCGTAATAATTTCAAGATGCTTTTAAAATTCGGTAGATATGATAGCCTCATCGGTAGATATGTAGAAAAATCGGTAGATCTACCGAAAAATCGGTTGCTGGAACAACGCTGACCGGAATAGCGAAGCGGTTTTGTCGTGCGGTGATGTAGGCATAGAAGAGTGAGACAGACATACTGATGCGCCTGGCTTTACCTGTTATTCTCGTAGTATCATGATGTTTTTTAACGCTCTGATATTGTGTCTAGTCGCAACCTCCTTTATGTTGCGCCATAAATGTACTTATTTCCCAATGAATATCTCTAATTTTTAACGACTCCACAAATTAGATGTAGGTTTGTATGTACTGTACAAATAAAAGTTCCTGACCTTTTTGTAAATATATGTATAACAGCAAGTGTATTTCTCTTAGGGTTTATGTACTAATTTTTTTTTTTTTTTTACTGTGTGGTGGGTGCTTAGTTGCAGTGACTCCGTAAGCTGTATTACTTGTCTGGCTATCACTGCAACTCTTGCGGTGTAGTTTGGTGTGTGTAAGTTGTGTTCAAATGGCTTTGTGACAGCATCATATCGCCTTTTATGATGCCGCGCTGTTAATCACTTTGCTCCCAACAGCGAATGGCAAGTCGATCCGGGATTAAACTCTCTGAAAAAATGTCACCGTCCCTCCAGAGAATTGAACCCCGGCACCTATCGTTCTCTCACAACGATAGTCAGCCGCCTAACCACTGCGGCCATCGACCCGTTAATGAATGTATAATTATTTTTTACAATTTATACCTTGTCATTACGCAGTTGTTTTCAATATGTTTCTTGGGTTGAACATTTAATATAATATTCAAACTGTATATGTACTGAATATGTATAATATTCAGTTAGTATTTTATATACAGTCAGTAACGTTCATATTCGTACAGGTAAAAAAATCGCTTGTTTTACAAATAGAAGATAAAAAACGATTTATTTCGCCACAAATCGATCACTAACGACCAGAACAGCTTAAATGTGGAATATTTCGCTAATAAGTTAATTATGAACAAAGTTACAAGGTTTGAAGTAGACATGGAAAAATTCACCCCTCCTTTGTGGTGAAAGTTGAATTAAATTTGTGTCACTAAACGAAAGAGTATGATTTGTTCATCCAAAATCCAAAATTTCAATTGATTATCTGCAGCGGTTCCAAAGTTATGAATTTTTTGCTTTACGAAATAGAGGCGAAGATCCCGTGCAACTCGCGTTACAGAGCGATTTTCGCCTCTATTTCGAAAAGTAAAAAATTCATAACTTTGGAACCGCTGGAGATAATCAATTGAAATTTTGGATGAACAAATCATACTCTTTCTTTTAGTGACACAAATTTAATTCAACTTTCACCACAAAGGAGGGGCGAATTTTTCCATGTCTACTTCAAAGCTTGTAACTTTGTTCATAATTAACTTATTAGCGAAATATTCCACATTTAAGCTGTTCTGGTCGTTAGTGATCGATTTGTGGCGAAATAAATCGTTTTTTATCTTCTATTTGTAAAACAAGCGATTTTTTTACCTGTACGAATATTAACGTTACTGACTGTAGCTCTATAGAATTTTGTTCATTATTAGCATACGTGTTTATTTAAAAAAGTAGTCGTAACACTTCTTGTGTTGGTTGTTAAATATACATATTACATAATATATTCTTGTATTATTCTTATGCTACAAAGGAGATAAAATGAGGTTCAGTATTTAGATACGGATGAGTAATTTGATTCTCAGCTCAGGGGCGAGCGCGGTATTAGATTCCTTGGAAGCATTTAGCTTCCATATATTCACTATCCGGTATTTTGGACACGAGTCCAAAATACTAAGAGTCTAAAATAGGAGGCATGAGTCTCCTATTTTAGAATAGATTATGTATCTGTCATGCACGAGTTTACGGTTTCGGATAATGGCTGAAGATCCTATGTTGCACATAACGAATCCAGATACAAAGTTTCGGATCCGTATAATAAGACCAAAATTGAGATCTGGATAGTAGCACTCGAACTCATCGAATCACCTACCTGGTTTTTCGTTAAATTTGTCTTACCTTTTACATAGTCGCGACGCTAGGCGTCAGTGATGCTGGCGACGGACTCGCGCATGCAGCCCTTACAAAAATTTTACATGCCGACAAAAAGTTCGATCTCTTCGTAATATTATTTTGAACAATTTGGCTTTATTTTTGACATTACTTGAAATCTTTGTCAAAATAGAATAAGAAAGATGATTTTATAAGTAATAGGTATAATGATTTACGCAGTTTTTTTTTTAGCTAAAAACGTACAGTCATTCAAATTATATTAGAATTTCCAACTTTTAAAGACAAATGCTATCAGAGTTATGTGATAACGATACTGAGATGAATAGAGACATGGACGCGAAGAAGTGAAAGGGGGCTAGAATTGAGTAAAAGATATATTTTGTGGTTTATAGTTATAGATGGTATAAGTTTTCACCAGATTAAAAGTAGACGATTGTAATACTATTCCAATTTTTCGCAGTGGTATGGAAATGAGTAGCAGATGTAGTGATATATATGAATGGTGGCTCGTGGTAAAAATTTTAGTGTTCTGCAATTTTTGAAAAAAAAAATTACCTTGTAAGGGGGTTGTCTTCCATAGATTTTATCGTCCTTTCTCCGCCTTCCGTGTTGAAATATTGGATTACTGGAACGATTGTCAATTGCCACACAACAAAAATAAGAGTCACGAGTTACGCACTAAACACTACTTCGCTAATAAAAACTTATTTCTTATAAGTTAAGTCTGTTCGACGTTATTTTCGGTTCACAAAAAACAAGAGTCTTTAGGCACTACTTATCTAACAAATTATTTCTTTTAAATTAAATCTATTCTACGTTCTTTTCGGTTCGCAAATGTTGTAATCACTTTGTCATTAAAATTGTCTATTTCGGAGATAAATTTTAAAAATTTATTTAGCAGTTCTGGTCGGATCTTAAAGTCTTTCTAATGAAAGCAGTGATGGGATTTTCGTGTACTGTTGAACTCTACATATCGTCTAAATTAAGTTCTCTGTTTTCGCATAAGAGAATTGTCAATTTTTGGTGATATGTAGAATTACAGGTGTACGGAATTCCACAGATTCATTATAGAACTACAGAAATTTATATTTAAACTACCCGCGCACCAGAGATAATTTTAATGAAACCTGTATTATAGGGTTCTTTGCATGGGTCGCTTATTCTCCAAATTGCATAGATGGGACTTTAGAATGTTCCTTTTCTGTTCAATGTAGTGTCGTTTCTATCTATCTTTTACCTATGCGTTGGAGTAAATGCAGCGAACTATCCTGTTAAAATCGCGACCTAGTTTTAAGACGGTCAAGGGGGAGAAGTGTTCAGCGCGGGCGTTTGAAAGATCTCGCAGAGCACGTCCGCATGGCCCAGCTATATAAAATATCAAAGATCGCGCGAAATAGGTTCGTTATTCCACTGGTGGACTTTACTTACGCTTTACGCTTAGCCGGCAATTGGTTTATTTCAAGCTGTGGCTTGTGTTCGCAGTTTTTTTATCATTATGACAATGCGAATGCCATACAAAAATATTATAAATTTTATATTTGATAAAAGGAAGGAAATATTTTAGTTAATAGAAGATTTTTTGGGAGCTCTGCAGCACTTATGTACTAGCCGCCACTGCGGTATATTACGTATTCATCCTTGGTCGTATAGTCAATTGACGAGGTAAATATCATGAATTTAATAAGAAGTGAGATAAGACCTAAAATTAAGTAAAAATAAGTTGGAGTACATCAATAGTGCTATCAGTTTTACAACACCAAAGATTCATAAGAATTTAAAGTGATACATCAAGACATTTGAACGAATTGAAAGATCTAGACGAAACACTGGAAGACTTAAAAATCGTTCGCAAGAAAGTTAATTTTCGTTTTACTGTTGTTGTTGTTCGACATTTATTTTTGCCGGATTGGCGACATGAGACATGATACAAAAATTTAAACAAAAGAATTGAAATCAAATCATTTATTTCCCAAATTGATTTGTATATAACATCATTGTTGTAAAACATTAAATTAGTAAACAGACATATATGATGAAACAAATAAATTAAACAGGTATTCTAGTATCCCGTATATGTTTCCAACGACGAATATATGTTTTCTTTTGCGGCAGGGAAATATCGTAATAAGTAATCCCATTTGTTAAAATCGATAATTACCAATATACTCTGTTTTGTAGACTGATATGAATAATCGTGTGGGATCTTGTAATGTAAGCCTTGCTTAACACCGAATGTGTCACCATTTCTGAGAACTCTAACGATGTCTTTATCGTAAACGCTTTCATCTTTTAAAACAATTATTTCGCCGTCGTAAATAAAATACATACAGTTATCGATTACCCCTTTGAACTGTACATAATCACCATTAAAGAATGTTTCCGTTTGACCTTTTTGTATGATTTGACGGAGACAATCCCTATGACACTTGGCGAACACACGATGATTTTTCAACAAGTGGTGAAATACATCGTTCAGGATGGCATCTTGAAGATATCGAGGAGCTTCTTGCAGTAGCACAGGGTAGTTATTACCTCTGCTTTTTAGCCATAGCATATCAACATACGTAATAATTCTGTCTATAAGGGACAAAGAAACGTCTTCGTTATTCATAAAGGTTTTGATTCGGACCCTGTTATTAATGTAGTATTCTTTATTAATACTACATTCAGAGATAAGCGAGTATATTTGGCTGATACTAACAAAAAGTAAAGCTTCGGCTATCAGCATTACCGTAATGAAGAAAACAATATGTAGAGCGCCATCCGGAAAAAATGTATTTTGCGCGGAAAAATTCATAAAATTCGCTGCTAAATATATATGCCGTACAAAGATGCGGAATTTCTCATTTGAAGTCATATCAATGATAGCAGAACAATTTGCGACGCGAGGCTGGATGTTTACATCGAATGGACATGATATAATAGTCGCTAAAGCAGCAATGGTACAAAACGTCAAAGAACACCAAAGTATGATAAATCCGCAACGCATCGCATATATGTTTATGTTTAGTTTCCAGTTAGTTACGCTAAAGTATTCGAAGACGTACACCAAACGTAATAAACGATTTAAGCGCAACAGACTGAAAAATAGCATACGGTGATAGGGTGACAGATTTTTCATTGTCAGCACTACTATATCTAACGGTAGAATACTTATTGTTCCGATAAGTAAGCGGAATTTATTTTCACATTGTTTCTTTGCAATTTGTCGGAGATCTGTTATGAGCGTTCCCCATTCGTCTTCGTAAGCTATTCTGAATTTAAGGCAATACTGCGCCGCGTATAGGACATCACACGTATACTGCATTACCAACATGATAATTGAATTTTCAGTAGAACATAATTGATATAAATCTAATATAATGCAAACGTAACACGAAAAAGTTAAATTGATAGCATTCCATATTTGCATACGAAGAGTGTTTGGGTTGAACACGTATAACCATATAGACTTTTTAATGTTTTGAGCTTTATAGGTGTTATCACTGCGAATTGTTTTCTTGGTTTCATTACTACCAGGTATGTAGTTAAAGTAGATACGTATCAATGCTACATATTCGTCTTTAATTTGCGGTTCATACTCCAACAATTTATGGAACTCTAAAGCAGTTATCATTAATACTTCTGAGTGACAACATGCGACTGCACTGATTCGTAATCTCGATCGTTTTTTGTTCTGTAAATTACCGAACATACCTCCACAAAGCACGGTAGTGGTTACGGTACCGTCTGGAGCTAATATTTCAAATTCTCCTTTGCACACAATATAAATGTATTTAGTTATGTCGTTTATCGTCACGGCGTATCCTTCTTTTTGCATATAATTTCATGTCTTGTTTTCGGTACTAAGTTTTTAAAGAAGCTTTTGGTTTTCGATTTGAATATACTCGCATTATACAAATTCATTCCATATATTTCAAATAAAACATCAGATTGTATTTGTAACGAAAGAATTTCGAAAACATTGTGGACTGATCTACCTTTTTGCTGGCTCCATTTAATCTCGTAGTGATAAACGATGGCTTGCACTAATTGTGGATTTACCTGAAAATATTTCCTGTTATATTTAATTGTTTTTGTATTTAATAACAATAATTTATTTTAGCAAAATTTGTTTAAAATACAAATGGAATTGTTAAAGATACTTCTTTACTTTTTAACTTTTGCAAAAGTAGCGGAATGTCAAAATTGCTATCACAGCTGATAGCATTGCTTGTTTGCATTGAAAGGTGTGCAACAAGTGAATGCTACATAAAATTGGAATAAAAATTAAGCGGGGTATTCTATTTAAAAAAACTAGGCTGGTTTCCGGTATAAGCGGAAATCAGCTAACTCTGAATATGATTGATACTCAAAATTTCAGATTTACTCTACAAACGGAACTTGAGAGTCCGCGTAAGCCCGACGTAAGACACACTATATCTTGGCGCGTTTGTAGGTTTTTATTACATTTTGTTTATTTTAATTTAAGATCTTACCTTGATTACTTTCAAAAACGTTTCAGGCATCGCATGGCTTCTTGCCACTGCAGTAACAATCGGTGATGAAGGAAATATAAGGTAACAACTCTTCCAGCGAAGGCGACAGTTAAGTACAGTCCTATTAGACTTATTACCATTAGAATAATTCGTACTTCATTTGTGGATATATAGAATCCTTGCATTCCCATCGTAGATAAAAAACTAGTGCCAACGTAAATGGAATATAGTTGCGCTCTTATTCTATTAATTGGTTTAAAGAATTGTGACTTGGCCAATAAAGATTCATTCGCATAATATACATCTTGAATAAATGCTGGTCGTATTCATGTTTCATGCTATCGTCCTGGAAGTTGAAAGAACATTCTCGTGCTACTACGAAGCTACCAGCATAATTTGCCAAGACCAGTACGATTGGTACAAACCATAGAACGAATATATTAGGTACTGGTGTTAAGCTATTGTCGTAAACCATTGAGATAAAACCGTAATAACGGTATAACGGTAGTAATTTGTTCGAATAGAAAACAAAGTACATGTAATTATTTCTGCGAATAAATTGATTAATTAGTAATCCTGTCGGTAGAATAGCAATAAAATCGACAAAGAAGGCAGTACGTAGATAGTTGGCAGCAGTTTTCAGAGGATGAGTAATTCTTAAGCCCTTTTCGTTAAAGTAACATATATGCAGTCTCAAATATATATCTATAGCGCCTGCAATATCTAGTAAGTACAGCATTATTCTATATTTAGACATATATATAGGCATCACGAAGTAAAGAAAACTGGTTAAAATCGCTAGTATACATCTAACAATTTCCCACCAATATAAAAATCGTCCTTCACAATTTATGGTAATTCTCAGAAGAAAATAACGTATATAGGATAATGGATAAATTTCCTCAAATGGTCGATTATATTCATATTGGGCATATGTCGATTGCATATGAATATCGAACCGAAAAGCGTTCTGTTTTCTGTAACAAAATAGTATGTAAATTAATTATGTATTATATACCACTGAAGTAAATTTTTAGATACTGTTAGCTTTAATTAAGATTTGTTTTGCTTTATTATTGCCGTGAAGCTGGTTATACAGGCTGATTCACTGAACTCACCAATTAGAAGTCTGAGTCTACAAGTTGCGATGCTGAATTTGAGAATTAGACGTAGTTACTTAATCTGTATCAAAGTAAAATATTTTCATCCTTTCTGTATTTCCGGTTCTATCAGAAGTTGTTAACATTTTTATTTTAATGTAAAGGTTTATATTTCATTATTTGAATTGTATAAACAATTTTTATTAAATGTCTTCCTAACCATTTAAAAGTTATTTTTTCTTTTGTTAAAATATCATTTGACATTGTCCTTAATTAAAAAAAAATATAAGTAGCAGCAGTGTAAGAAAGTATATAGTGGTTAACAGGTCACTCATTGATTTACTAATACGATAGTAATTTGTCCACATACAAATCAAAATGATTCTTTGCTTAGGCTAAGAATACGCGCTCAGTCGGGGATGACTACAATTGTTTTTGAAATTTTGATGCAAGATTACTTAAAAATAATTGATCAATGCAAATTATAATATATATATTTTTACTTAAAAAAATAGTAAACCTTACTAATATTTTTTCAAGTACTTTTTCAAAATTAGAAATATGTCAGTATGTAAGCAACAGTGTGACAGTTGCCCCTGTAATTATCTCTGTAATTTGGTTTTCTTCATTTGATAAGGTAAACTTTAAGCGTAGCTACTTACCTTTTCAATTTAAAAGATGTTGTTATCGAATTTATTGGCACGTATATTTTTCATGATAGATTCTTTAATATCGTTTGATTTAGCGATCGTATTTGATAATACTGACGATTCATAGATATATTTCTGCATTATCGCGCCCAACTTTTATATTCCAAGCTCAGCAGCGTGCAATTTGATCTTGTTACTATGGTCTGCATCGTTGGTACCTTCAATAATGTTTCCAACATGTTAAAACAGCCTTTGTTC
>CM043017.1:121001958-121180699 GCA_023690525.1 Holotrichia oblita
CTAGACTGTTTCTGACAGTAAATTTCGATAAGCTAATTTACTGATATATATGATCTTATTCAAACTATTCGGATGCCTAATATAATAAAAAAATTGAAAGATTTGAATCAGGTCTACAAACTCGTCATGACAAAAATTGCAAAATATTGCCTTCGAACGAAAGTCGAAACTGTCTTCTGATTAAATACAAAGGTCCATGTTTAGGGAAAAAAATGTGAGAACGCTGTGACGGAATGTTAAATGTACTTGAAACACACAATGCATTGATTTCCATAGTTATTCCAACGAATATAAAATCAATCTTGAAAATTAAATGACGTATTCACACCAAACCAAACAAGCTTTTGGATATGCCAGTATAAAATACAAATGTTCGATTTAAGGGTATCGACAGTACCTATAACAAAGGATATAAGGTAGTGAAACCTCCTCAATGATCTCATCTATTCTGTGTACTGCCTCTACATAGAGAGAAATGCATAGCAGTTTGAAATATAAATAGTCTTATAGAGTGAATGATGAAATGAAATAAATTGGCACAAGATAAATGGTAAGAATATGCTACTCGATATGATAATAATGTTATCAACTTTAAACAACTCGAACAACAAATTCAAGTGATATGAAATTATTTATCAAAATCCAAAGATTTAAAGACAACTACACACAGAATCGTTTACAACAGTACGATCTAATATCTTTAAGTTAGTCTTGGAAAACAATGGAGAATTAATTAAGTACTTTGATATTATATGTTGGATAACTAACTTCTTGGACTGATACTTATATTTGGAAAGTCTATATTCTAATAAGTACTCATAGTTTTGCATGGAAGCTAGGAAAGATTACATCTTGGATGAAATAAAAATAAGGTATAAAATGTTCTACCAAAAAATGCCAATTCCAGAAGTAAGAAAAACCAACGTTACATAATTTGATTATCAGAAACGAAAAGTATGTCGACAGAATTCTGTGAACGTAAACTAGAAGAAAAATTAAAAACAAAACCATATTCAGAAGGAAATCTTAGTTTTCAGATATAAAATTGAGATAGAATAAATAAAATTTGGCGTCACTAATGCAGATCTATATTTGAAATAGACTGGATCGCGCTTTTACCGAAAACAGCTTTCTGTAAAGTTTTCGACATTTTTATACTAACGATTGAATTCAAACATTTTACAATGTGGACGATTAAACAGAAACGACACAAAGTATCTGAAAAAAAGCACAGGCTCAATGTGAGTTTCAACACGCCATCGCACGCTGCTATGTATGTAAATGTTTGTCGTCAACACAAAAACTTTATACGGCTGAGTATTAGTAGAAATCTAACAATTGTGAATTTTTTGGAAACGTTGTCTGTTTAACTATTATTTAGTTTAATGTCGTATTCGTTTGACGATCTATTGCTAATGATGCAAGTTCAGTATCGCCAAAACGTTATAAAATTATGAAAAAGAAAAAGAAGATCCAATTACTTACAGAGAGACGCATCACAATAACTAATTGTTAATAATTATAAAAATAAATATAAGACATTCCTCGTATGTGTTGTCGCGTAAAGAAATTTCGTGTTGTGATAACCACAAAGAAAAAATTAAAACAGAAATTTTTAACGAAATATATAAAATTGAATTATGGGAAAATATCGTATTAATTTATAAAATTCCTCTGTAAATATGTTTCCGTCATTTAAATTGTACTTAGATATCTTGCATCTTCGTTTATACACTAGGTACTTAAAGATAAATATTCTGTTCAGTATTCAAAATACTAACAGCAAACAGTAAAATCACAATGTTTTAAAAGAAATAAATGTTAAATCGTACATTATAGTGTTACACTTAAATATTAAGCAGAATACCTATCACTTAAAATGGGAATTTCCAAAATTTCCTACACGTATCACCTATCTCAAATGTATTTTTTCTGAAAAAATGTCAACGAAACGTATTGAGATGTTACATCTGCAATGCATGATTGATAACTGGATTATCGTCTTGCAACATTTCATTATCTTCTTTATAATAAGGAATTCTAATATTTACCTCTATTTGTCTGAGGTGCACTATTATTCGTTGTATATGTATATTTAAAAAGATTATTTATTGGTTTTACTGCATGCTGTATAATATAACGTTATAATTATTACCAATGTTACGAGAGGTAGTTAAAACTACGAAAAACTTGAAAAGTGAACAAAATAAAGTTGTTATAGGTACTAACTAAGTGTTATCTGTAATACATATATAGTTTAGCTAAAAAACTAGTAATTTGTAATTTTACTGTAAGTCAAACAAACATTCTAATCGTAGTTATTTTATTTATTCTGCATATCATTACATTCGTGGAGATAACAGGGACTACCCACGCGGTTCCTTTTACCTCTACTGCCGACACAAAAAAGACAAAAATGTTGTTCGCTAAATATAAATAAAAAGATCGTGCATAACTTGATTCTATTAAAATTATTTAAACGTAATAAAGCAAAACATTATTTCTAGATCAATGTCGATTGAATACCTATGCATTAACGTAAAAATGATAAAGAAAAAAAATCTTGTGGTTTAATCTCGATCATATTTAATACATGTTCTTGATTCAGTAGTAATAATTACTACATGTGTGCAATGTGCGCATACCTACGCATAAAATTTGTTTTGATTATTATGCTTAAATGTAAAGGTTTTTTAAAAAATAAAACAAGATAGTATTAATGTGTATTATTTCACAAATTCACGCATGAATGTCGTCACCTATTCCCGGATGGAAGTCTTCTACTTTATCCACAATTCACGCACAATGGCGGTTCAAATACTGATTAAGGTGACGTTACACAGTTGTGCGGGAAGTTTAAATTTTCCTCATTCTTAGAGTACCGTAGATTTCTAAACGTGCAAGAATATCGAAATTATTGTAATTTCTATAAAACTATAACTGCATTAGGCAGTTGCTGATTAACAAAAGAAAATTGGAAGACCTGTAATAAAAAAATTAGTAAAAATTACTTGACGAAGTAAGGCTTTTTTAACGATATCTCTTAATCATAACCTAGATATATACATGTAGTTCCATAAAAAAGACACAGTAGCTGGAAATATAGTGTAATTAAAAAATGTATGGTATTTTTTTAGTAAAAGCTCAATAATTTGATGCCGAAGGCAAATGTACATGCATGAAGTTCAGCGATTGTGCAACAGATGACGCTCATTAAATGTCAATAGGTTTGTTCCTTTTAGACGTTTACAACACGACGCATGCAGTGATATTCGAAACTCGCTCTTACGACAATGCAAATGGAATAGGGTATTTTTATGGCGCATGATAGTGCCTTTTACTATATAAAGCAAGAGACCAAATCGAACAAAGCTAATAAAATTTTCAATTGCCATAACAAAATTTAAAACCTTATGAGAAATTATTAATTATTTTCTAAATATTTTAAATTTCTAAATATTGAGGTTTACTATTAATCTAAGGCCTATTTACGTATTTTTTTTGAAAAAAATTTTGTTTTAAGTATGTCAAATTGAAATTATTTTTACCAAATTATCGTTTTATACTATACTTGCAATTTAAACAGTTTAACAAATTAGAGGAAACAAAAAAGTATTTTTGTTATTAAATTATATTTTTAATATGTTTCACCAGTATGCAACAGATTACTACAGAAAGTAATAAGTTAATAAGGATACTTAAAAACCTAAGAAGTTAAATAAAAATACCTTAATTTTTACATAAAAGGCTAGTTATGGGTAAGAAATATCACAACTTGCTTTTTTATTAATTATTTCTGGAAATATAAAAGTGTGATAAAATGTTTCTAATTTAGGAACTATTTCATTATTGATATAATAATAAATTGAATTGTTTGTTCTACAAACGTTTTATTGATATGTAAACTGGTACAGGTAGGTACTTTTTCAATTTGAATTAATCCATTATTAGCTATAAGATCTAGAAAAAGTTAAATATATTAGACCGAAATTTTAAAAAATTTATATATAGGACTGAATATCATATTTTCCTTTTTGCCCGTCGTTCCTGCATTTTCAAAAGTCTAGGGTTTTTATAAAGAATACATTGGCGAAATGATGTATTTCTTGCTCTTCTATCCATTCTGCAAATCCTGAAAAAATTACTCTACACTACTTTATGCATGTACCTAATTCTTATGCTAGCAAAACCTTTAGTAAATTGATAAGCTATCGCAGCATAAAATATTTATATAAGTATATAACACCGCTATATACACAAACCTGGAATTACTACTGTATATACGGTATTTTTATTTACACTAATAACAATAATAGTAAAAAATGATAAAAATGCTAACAAATAAATCTCTTGCGAATTCTTGCAGGACTAGAAAAACCAACTAGCGAACAGTAGAAACACAATTAGGTACAATACTGATTGATACCACATTGATACTGATGCACAACTACTCAACTACATCCAGATGTAGTTGTGGAGTAAGGAAACTTTCGAGAAAACGAATATGTAATTTTTACCCCAATGTATTCATTGCTCGCTCTTCCCTTTCCTAATCCAATACAACTGACAAAGATAAACCGAGAGTCTGATTATTCAGGTAAATCCAAATACAAAGCAAATAAACTTATAGTACGGAATTAAATCAAGGTCATTAAATTGAAACGGAAATTTGTGATGTGTATAGAAATATAGTACTCTCCGAGCCATCTATGTTTCAGTTGCGACATAAAATACAGTTTGAACAATATGATGAAAATTTAGGCGCGGAAACGTCCCCTTAATTTCGATGTACTTACTTCAGCTTTCATTTGCAATGGACAAACGTAGCATAATTCATGATACGTTTGTAGGAATGTATGTACCGCCACTGTCTTTAATAATTTCCGGTCGCTAGTGGTACAACCTGTGCTCCTGTCACTATATCGGTTTATCGTCAACGGATATAGTGATAGGAGCACAGGCTCTATCGCTAGCGACCGGACATTATTAAAGTTCGTGATTACATACTAACGAGAACAACTACATATATATAAAAAAAAACAACAAAGAAAAACATCAATCAATAAAATCATCAATCAAAAATTTGTAGGTAGCTACAAATTTTTGATGTAAACTATGTTAACATGTGCATTTCATTTTTAGTACAACATACGCATATTAATTTTTTTTTGGTTTACAAAAGTCGTTTTAAGATTCCGATAATAATAATTGAAATATACAAGTGTAAGTGCAAGTAATAATAAAAACAAAAGCATTATAATTAAGTAAATTAAATTAAATCAATAAAATATGTCACTATAGTGAAGATTAGCTGCTCTGCACATCACCACTAACGGAGATCCTTGAAGAAGGTCAGTTCGAGAAAAGGGAACTAAGAAGGTATGAGTAAAACGAGAGGAGTTTCTAGGAATGAAGAAATCAAGACATGAAAGTAAATAAGGGCAGTCGATTCTCCCACTGGATAGTTTCCATACAAATCTTGCACCATGTAGCTCTCGACGATAATTCAGGGCTTGCATATTATGTGCGTCTAACAGATATGTACAATCTATGCCTCGCTGAGGATAAGTACCGGAACTTTTAAAAGAAAAATATTTCAGGAATCTTCGCTGAACTTTTTAAATGGAAAGTTGTAAGTATATATAGATATTGAGGAGACCATACTTGAGATGCATACTCCAATTTGCTCACAACTACACTGAAATAAAGTGTCTTCATCAACTGTATATTATTAAAAAATTTGCAACAACGCATTACGAAACCCAACGTTCTAGACGCAGATGCACACATCAAGTCAATATGGTTAGAAAAGCTGAGCCGAGTGTCAAAGTACACCCCAAGGTCCTTAATACCATTAACTTTTGGCAATATATTGCTGTTTAGGATATATACTGATGAAATATTGTTTACTTTACGTGTGTAAGATATGAAGCAACATTTATATATTATATTATTATATATTTATATTTAACCTTAAGTTGAATTTGTGACACCAATCAGTCAAAACATTTAAATTACTTTGGAGTTGAACCACATCATTCCAGGATTTTATACAACTATAAATTTTCAAATCATCAGCACACGCAAGTAACGGACATGTTAATTGCATCAGTAAGTCGTTTATGTATAACATGAATAAAAGAGGACCTAGATTTGAGCCTTGTGGCACACCAGATGAAGGAAAGAATTCTAGCGACTTGTATCTATTATAAAAAACGTAATTAGATCTTCTAGTTAGATAAGAATGGATAAGCTTGAGTAAATCCGGTGTTAGTCCCAGTTCATGTAGTTTGTTCATTAAGAATCCGTGATCTATCCTGTCAAATGCTTTGCTAAAATCCGTATATATCACATCCACCTGGTCTGAATTGTCCAATTCTTGGCAAGTAAATTGTGTTAGCGAAGTTAAGTTAGTAACTGTCGAACGCCCACGCACAAATCCGTGTTGGTGTAGAGAAGTCAATGATTTAGTATTAAAATATATGCATGAATAAATTACACTTTCGAATACTTTCGCAAAGTTACAAATGATGGAGATCGGTCTGTAATTCTCCATTTTGGTGGTATCATCTTTTTTAAAGATGGGAGAGATTCTTGTTCTTCGCCAGCGGTCAGGAAATTCCGATGTCTTGATGGATAGGTTTATAATAAGCGCTAGCGGCTTTGACAAGGAGGATCTTGCTTGACGCACCAGTTTACTAGTTGACCAGAACTGAAATCATCTGGTAATGTGGACATAATTTTTAGCAATTCATCCTGAGAGGTACTATGCAAAGTAAACGGTAAGTGGTTGGATTCCGAATTTTCCTGCTGATGAAATCAGATTCATCCGCTCAAACATCTGTTTGCTGTTTCGCTACACTTGCTATTTTTGGCAAAACTTACCGAAGTTAGCAATTCAAACGAACAGGCCTACTGATTCTGCCTTTGCTCAGAGCTAGTGCAATACGTGTAATATAGATATGTCGATAAAACTGGGGTTAGTGCTTTACTGCTTTGTCGGGATGAACTGCTCATCGCAAAAAAAATCTATAAAAGTAAATAGTAATACGTATGAAGTGTAGATGAAGAATTACACCCGAAACTATTACGTACAATGATTGTTTAATTTTTATTCATTTCTGAAAATGGTCTTTTAGTGGACAAAATATTTTGTATAAAATATGCAAAAACGTATTTCATGGATGATGATTTTGAACAATTCGTTTAATTATCTGTATCTGACAATAACATGAAGTAGTATGTTTCAAAATTTAACAGTAATTTGCAGAATATTTTCGGCCATAACGATTACCCGATTGATTGTATACATTTATATACCCACTTGCTCATTGTATGCTTATCGAAAGTACAATAAACTGAATAACTTGTAATAACATCAGATTGCACTATAAGTGGCCCCGCCAATTTTGAAAAGTCCAGTTTTTCGCAATCAAGGTCAAATATAGTGACGCTCACATGTCGTCACTTCTACGTAAGCAGCACGAAATTTACGAGTGGAACACGTATAATTTTTGCTTGCAGCGAGTGCTAAGACCAGTGGAACAGCCAACATCGAATTAATGCACTTTTAGTGCGCTCTAAAGGTCCGAGTGGAAAACGCTATAAGATCTAAGATCACTACAGAGTGATTTTAAATGTTTGACGATAGTTTAAATTTCGCACCTTACTACATTTTTGTCAGGTTGGCGATTTGACTTTGCATTACTTACCAGTAGCGTATCAAATAAATTTTGGATGGGTGATAACATAATGACACTAGATCTTCACGAAATCAATTTCATATTGATTTTCTTTATAGAAAATTAAGGCAAATATAAAAAATAGAAGGAAATGTAGATAATTTTAAATAGACTTTCAATTAATATAAATGTCTAAATTGTGCACAATATATTTAAAGGAAAACATTTTGTTTTTTGTAAATTATATTTCAATGAAACAATTACACAGTGTTCGTAAAACTGTTGGTCGTCCAGTAGATTTTCCCTTACAAATGCAGTGTTTGCCTTCGAATCATTCAATAATTCTATCTCTAAAACACTTTGTATGGTACGACATCAGGATAATTTTCATAAAATTGTTGTATGCATGATTGCAACGAATAACTCCATGATCCATCTTCATGATGAGTACTACTGCGGTAATGCGCCTTCAAAATAAAAGCGTCTTGCTCGGCCTTAACCTCTACAGACCTGACAGTGCTTTAAAATTTTACATCAGTTAATACTATTTGTACATTATACTGTACATGGATTTCTAACATGAATATATCAACTGAATCTGAAAAGTATAACTAGAAAACTGCTATAATATATAGTATAGATTCCTATAACTCTAATTTTTCTGATCTGACATCTCTTGGTTAGTATCTGAAACTGTAATAGACAAGTCGGTAACTGAAGTTTCACCAATAACTTGACAGGAGGAATTACTCTGTAAAAACGGTAAGTTTTTAAATATGTACTTGACTGCAATCTGATATTAATGGTAAAAATTGCAAAAAGAAACCTTAAATTTAAAATAATATCTATGCATATAAAACGTATAAATAGCTCAACATGTAGAAATTAGTGTCTAAATCGAATGTACACTATACTGTACATTGGGTCTGATATTTTTCAGTTATTTGAAATTATGTATAGATATGAGAATATGTATTTTAAAATTCCAAAATCCAAAATGTTTCTGAAAACAACAGTAATTTTTACTAAGAATTGCGAAGAAAAACTAAAATAGCTATTTTTCTATTTGTCAGAATACTATGTATCGCGGTCATACAAGTCGTGCGGAGTACTTGATTTCCCTTTTGAAGAATGGAGATAATTCTGATGTAGAAAATCTAAGTAGTGATGAAGAAAAAGAAGAAGTACAAGTTCCTCGGCAGAATTACCTATCCGAAGATGTGGAGGATGAATTTCTGGAACTATTAAATGAAAATAACATTCCAACGGAGATTTTACAAAAAATTGCTGAAGTTGCCGGAAATGAAAATAATGATCCTGAACATGAAGATGACAATCCGCAATGTGAAGACTTTGTTCAAGATGAAATTGATTGCGATAATATTAGTAATAATAATAATGATGTTGAATCGCAAGTAGAAGACATAGATATTGCTGAACTTGAATTTGTGACAAAAAAAGCAAATATAAAGTGGACAAAGAATAGTCAAGTATTTACACAGCCCAAGAACGAATTTCAATTAGTTGCATCTAATACGAGCGATGTCTTGACACCTTTAAACTATTTTCTCAAATATATTCCTATAACAATGTTTGAACAAATAGCGCATTTTACAAATATGTATGCGTTGCAACAAAATGGGAAGAATTTTAAAATCTGTAACGCGGCGGAAATGAAAATTTTGTGTGCACTGCATATAGCAGCTGGAACTCTGAAATTTCCCAGATCGCGAATGTACTGGGAAAAAGCGTTAGGAATTGATCTCTTCACGGAAAATATGAGTAGAGATCGGTTCTTCCAATTACGAAATAATATACATTTTGTAGATAACTTGACAAAACCTAAAGACTGCAACGATATTTTCTATAAAGTTAGACCTCTGTACAACGCCATTCGCGATCGGTGTCTGCAATTAGAACTACCTAAAAATTTGTGCATCGATGAACAAATGGTGCCATTTACTGGGAACATATCAGTAAAGCAATATGTTAAATCGAAACCAAATCCGTGGGGAGTCAAAATTTTTTATTATGCGGCACAAATGGTTTGGCGTATGATTTTGTTATTTATCAGGGTAGCAAAACAGAAACAACGTCGACGCTGACGAAAAAGTTTGGAGTAGGGGCATCTATCGTTCTAAAACTATGCGAACGAATTTCTCAAACCGGCCACCATTTGTATTTTGATAATTACTTTGGGTCTTATCATCTATTACAAATTTTAAAAAGAAAAAGTATATACACTAGTTGCACTATTCGCGTAAATCGATTTCACAATCCTCCATTCACATCCGATGCGCAGATAAAAAAGATACTCAAAGATAATGCGAGAGGGTACTTTGAAGAATTTTATAGTGAAGACGGTGACATAGTTGTTGTAAAATGGATGGATAACCGTTCTGTCACACTAGCATCTAATGCGTTAGGAATCGGGGAAAGTGACACTATTAAAAGATTTTCCAAACAGGAAAGAAAATATATTGATGTTAGGAGACCTGAGATAGTAAAAAACTATAATTCTGCAATGGGCGGTGTAGATCTACTAGATCGCTTAATCAGTCATTATAGGATTTACATTAAATCAAGGAAATGGACCCTTAGAATGTTCTCACATGCATTGGATCTAGCCGTTGTAAACTCTTGGCTAGAATACCGGACCGCATGTAAGCAATTAAATGTCGACAAAAGGAAGACGTTAGATTTGCTGCATTTCCGAATGGAACTAGCGACCGATTTAATAAAAGCAAACGAACCTTTACCACGCAAACGTGGTCGACCAAGTTCTGCGCAAAGCTCAGAAAATTCATCTTCTCCGGTTCCACGCAAGAGATGCGAAGTAAGACCGACTGATAGTATAAAATTCGATACCATCGACCATTTACCTGAGCACGACCAAAAAAAGGAACCCACGCGATGCAAAAAAATAGGTTGTGTAAAGGGTCGGTCGCACTACATATGCAAAAAATGTAATATACAGTTCGTGTAATGCATCTTTAGACGCACGTCATCAATTTTTATGCGTACGAATCAAATCGGTACTTCTAGTTCAAGTTAAGCACTATATACATAATGCATTAAAATAAACAACACATTTCTGACAGTTCATATACATACAAAGTAGGTTAGGATTTTTCTATGGTTAGGATTCCGTCAATTGCATTAGCTGCATTAACCTAAAACACGCAGGACTTGACAAGACAATGATTACTAATGAATACAATCTGATACTTGATTAATGTAGTAGTCTAGATATGATTTATATTGCAGACGTACGTATTTTCCGCGCTTGAACATTCGACACCGATATTAAATAAGGATAGGTAGATTAACCAACAATCTTTGCTTATGTCATCAAACAATGACGTGCGTCTAAAGATCCATTACACGAACTGTACATCTCTGCTTGAGCCGCGAGAGGAATTGCTTCCTTGAATTTCATCTGCAGAAATAATTTTATAACATGTACAGTATAATGTACACGAGGTAACAACAGTAACTTCTAAAAATATTAATAGTACATATTCGACCTCATATACAGTATAATGTACATTTTCATATTTACTGAAAAAAAATAATTTTTATTTTGGTTTTGTATTTTTTACATTTGTATACCTTAAATAAAGTTACTTCCACTGCCAAATATTTTTTATCTTGAACATTTAGGTACCCAGGTCTGAAGACTAGTTGATTATGAACGTACACTATAGTGACCGTCAGGTCTGTAGAGGTTAAAGGGCATCTTAAAACCAACAAAAATGAAGTTCAGTTAATTTAGTAGAAATATTTAAAAACGTACCTGGACAATGATATAGATAAATAGTAGGTCTAAAAAGAACAGATTACAAATAAAAACGAAGCAAATAATAATAAATACAACGATTATAAATAATGAGGAATAACAAAATAACGAGTCGTACGTTGACAGATACTAAAAATAGCCACTCTCAACATGTCAAATCCCCTATAATCCACGGCGGGCAGTTTAAACTGTCGTCAAACATATAAAATCACTCTGTATCTTTTGGGTACTGCAATGTAGATGAATGTCAGTGGCATCTATCAATAGGCCGGAAATTAAATAATAAATAGCGCGAAATTTAAGGTATTGGACAGCAAAGTGATGTCATGGAGTTTTAACAAAATCACGTTAAAATAATAGTAGACGCTAAAATCACGTGATATAACACAAATTGTATTGCCACGTAATTGTAGCGTTTACCATTATTTTACCAATGTAAATTATATATAGAGCTACTAAACAATTCGCAAAACTATATCCGTGAATCCGTGATACAAGATCTGATTGATGAATACAACAACTAATGTCAGTTTCCCTAGATTGTACTAATATATTAGCGCCTCTACCGTATAGTTGGAAATTAATAACATTGTTCCACCAAGGGGAATTAAGTTTAATCCCTATGGTCCTCAGTAATTATAGGTAAATGTTCAAATTAAGTATGTAATTCACCAGCACCAAGTTTCAATTTTTTTATAATATCTTTGAAGATTTAGTCCAAGATTATTCCTTATATTCTTTTATGCAGATATAAATGAGGCAACAAAACCCATAGTGTTAGTTTTGTAAATATTTACCATAATAACAGGCTATCTAAATATAATTATGCCACGTGTTTATTTTTAAAAAATGAATGAGCGAAACGAGAAATCGCGCTTACATATCTAAACAAATAACATATTGCTCTTTTATACGTTTTATCTTTTATATTACTCTGTTTGAAGCATACTGTGTGTTGAGGGAAACTATGCATTCAAATCTATGATACACAGACGAATAAATGGACCTTGGAACAACAATGACTATAGAATACAGACTATTGCGGTCAATAATAGATATACGATAAATTTAGCAAACAATATTTTGGCACGTAAACAAAAATTTCAAATCTTTAACTTCTCCTAAATCATCAAACTGTATTAAAAAAATATATAAGAGAAAAGGAAGGACACTGTATGGACTTTTATTTTTATTAACCACTTCCTATATCTAAAATCGTTAATTTCTGGGATATTTAATATTTTCTTAATGAAAGGTGAGCTTTTTCGAAATACTTGCATTATGTCAAATTAGCCATGGAAAAATTACAGTAAAAACTATTAAATCATAAATTGAAATAATCTTGTTAAATTTAACATAATTGCAAAATATTAAACTTATATCGGTAATTAATATTTAATCATTCAAGCCAAATGTTCTCAATATAACGGATTTAAATGTTCAAAATGTCCACCAAAAATATCAATACAACATTGTAATCATCGATTTACATTTCTTAACATTTCTACATACATCCTTTCAGTTATGGACAATGCGCATACTATCTACTACTCATGAAATCCCGCACCAACAAAGTATTAGCCAAACGGCATTACGTAAAAATAAATTCTATCCATACCATATGAAGTTGCATCTGTCATGAAAGTTGAAGCTAGTTTACTGGACAATGACTTACCCTATAGAGTGGTTTTTTGGAACGAGTTTAGCAACAAATCTATTGTCAAGCAGATTTCTTTAATTTTGTTCTTTTTAGAGAGGAACCTACGTGTTATAAGAGTGGAAATGTGAATCGACATAATATTCATTATTATTCCGCAAGTAACCCTTATTTTCTAGCAGTTCAACCAGTTTTAAAATAAGCTAATTATATCTATATAATTATATCTAAGTAAAGTAGTATCAAAGTAAACGACTGGTTCCGCTCATATTTGGCAAATCGCCGCCAATTTGTAAGGCTGCGGGTTGGAGGTGACAGTGTAGATTCAACACTTGGCCGGGTAGTGTGTGGTGTTTCCGCAGGGCTCGGTGCTTGGATCTACGTTATTTTTCATAGTTATTAATGACCTGAAACCTGGGGCCTCGTCAGTCTAACACGATTCTCTTCGCCGACGATAGATCACTGACTTGGCATGCTTCGGAACGTGGCGATTTGGAAGAACGAATCAACGCCGACATCTTCAGAGTTGTGAGTGGTTTAAAGCTAATGAAATTATTCTCAACGCTAGCAAAACTAAATTGTTAATTTACAAACAACATACCAACCTCAATATCGTCATTGATAACAATCTTTTATCCCCAGCGACTAATGTTAAATTCTTGGGTGTTCTTGGGTAGACTGAGGATGTTCAGCTGTTGTCGAGGAGCTTGTCATCAGCCTACTATGCCCTAAGAATCATGAAACAAAATCTTGGGGAGCATACGGCCAGGAGGGTCTACTTCACATTATTTGAGTGTCGCATGAGATATTGTATTTCCTCGTGGGGTTTGGTTTGGGGGGCCGTGAGGGTGATTGGCTGCGAGGACAACAGAGCCCACTGTCGTCCTCTTTTTGTTTGTCAGGGGATACTGACACCATATTCATTGATTATCTATGAGTCGGTGAGTATGGTGTTTAAACATAGATGCAAATATACCTACCGAGCAGACATTCACTCTTACGACACTCGTAACTGTAATAGTATCAATCTTCCAAAAACTGACACCTCTCTCTGCAAAAATGCTCTATACTTTATGGGTTTTTCTTTCTTCAATAAATTGCCTCGGTTTATATTGGATTCCCCTAATTTAACTACATTTAGACGCAAATTAAAGAACATTTTACTAGAACAACCTTTTTATTCATTTGACGAATTTATCAAGTTCAAGTTTTGACACTTCTCCACGTTGTGAACGTTGTTGTACTACCTGTATTTTAAGTGCTAATGTCAGACAACATGTATTTGTTTATTGGCAAATAAATATTCTATTCTATTGATAAGCTTTTGTGTCTGAATACGAGGCTACACGAGGCCATTTTGAATATAACAATATATGACATATTAAACAGATATAACATCGGTATCACCAAACGCCACAACTTTGATTGATTAATCGGGACACGTATTTCGAGAACGCGTGGGTTCTCATCATCAACCGAATCCTGACTGAATAAATAAAATTAAAACTATCACTATAAACATCCATTCACTTGAAACCGATTTTGAGACATGCATAACGAGGTTAACCTTTTGCATTCAGTTACTTTACACTCATATACGTTATGTTTAAAAAAATCTACTAAATAGTCCAACGTTTCTGGTATAGGTACGCTCGGAAGAAGTAAACTAACATTAAATTTCTCCTTGTTTTAGCTCAACATTGTTTATGTATTCCACAAATTCAATTGAGTTTTCAACAGTTAAGTTTTCTGTATGTAAGCAGAATTTCTTATATTCACTAGATAGCCATTTGGATAAACAATAAGTCGGTGAATTGATTCGTGAAACTACAGGTCTTACCGAATTTGCGGGTTTATGAATTTTCGGCAAACAATACCTACATTTTCGGAATGGTAAGGTGAGAACTAATCAATTTAATTTTTAAGTTTTTATCAATTAAGTTGTGGCAATTTTTGATTGTGTACCTAGTTTCTATAATCATTGCCGGCAATGGGTTCTTTTTTAATTGTTTATATAGTCCGGAAGCTAATAAGTTGTCAACTCACGCATAATATTCCTGTTTATCCAAGATAACTATCTTGTTTCATCTATCGGCTTTTAGATAAAAACAATCTTTCTCCCTAAGACCTTTAACAATTTTGAGTTCCTTCTTACTATTGTTGAAACAGCTAACACGAGTATTTTTTGCAATTTTGTTTTTGCATGCATTCCTAATGTATTCCTTAGTTGTATAATCCATGCCTCTAATAGACGCAATAACTTCCTCCATTGGAGCTTTTCCGTAACGAATGCCAAATTTCAAGCCTTTGCTTAACAACTCTAATTCTTCGTTGTTGAAAGTCTCGATTGATTACAGACTAGCGGTGTGTTTTCCATTTCTTTAACTCTTTGTGTATCAGTCTTTACGGGCCGTAACTTTCAAAACTTTTTGTTTTGGTCCATCATTTATCATCTATTTTATTTAAACTTCTGGTTCGCCCGTTCTATCACGCGTCTATGGAAATCACACCATTCTTGAAAACCGTCCTTGTCTAAATATCGCGTTATTTGGAGATGCAAATTATACAGGGTGTCTGTAAAAGGTCTTTACACCGCCTACCACGTATTCCTTAAACCAAAATAAACCGATTTAAGTAAATTTATCTTAGTCCAAAGTCGCTTAGTTTGGGTACTATGCGACCTTGAAGTTAAAATTTTGAAATCGTTTTTTTATTATAAATTCAAAACGGCTTATGCGATTTTAATAGGATTTGGCACTGTCAGTTAATATTATTGGACCTATGTTTTGAGAAAATTTCAAGAAAACACTAATACCGGAAGTGAATGAAACACGCATGACCATAATGAAAATTAACATAATTTTTTTTTGCTGTATGTAGTAAAGACACGACATAATCTTTATTCGATAGAGTATTCAAAAACGATCAAATTATGTGTCTTGTAAAATTTTCTGGTTTTTATTCGTTTTCGAGAAAAACGAACGAAAGAACTTATGGTCGTGCGTTCGAAAAAGTATAAGGTAATCCAATCGTGATTTCTATCATAAACAAATGAATTTTGCATGGCTAAATCTACTCTTCAAATTAAGACTACATGTAAAAGAATAGGCTTAGTAAAAGTTCACGGTTTCGGAAATTCTGGGTAACTTATTGACTACAAAAACGACACTCTTTATAAGAATTGATTACTCTAATGGTTTTGCGTTATTTTACACAAAAATTATTTAAACAATTATTATTATTAATTAACCATGCAAACTTCATTTGTTTATGATAGAAATCACTGACTGGATTACCTTATGCTTACTACGTCTGAAGTACTGATAGTTTATTTCGTTTTTTAGCCATTGCTTCCTTGCGCAATTTATTATACTTAACGGTTTTTTACAATTCTTTGAAATTTCAATTTTAATGAATTTTGGACCAACATTACATTTTTTACACCGTTTAAGAAATAAAATATTCAATTAACGTAATTTTTGTACTTACAGTACCAAAACGATTTAATTCCTTGGGCTGGAAGGCCATATCAGACTGATTTTAAGGACTCTGTGGGTTCGTAATAAACAGACCATTAACCATTTGATAATATCGTTCGGTTGATGATGAGAACCCACGCGTTCTCTAAACACGTGTCCCGATTAATTAATCAAAGTTGTGACATTTGGTGATACCGATGTTATATATGTTTATTACGAGCCCACAATCCTTGAAATCACTCACATATGAAATATTGCTAAGTAATAAGTAATTTCATATTGAATCCAATTTATTATTTCGAGTTATTATATTCTCACATGGAAACGTTTATTTTCATATTAAGTTTATCAGGCGCTTATTCACACTAATACTTCGATGGACTATACAACAAACATAATATCATACTGCTGCTGGTTGCATACTCGGAAATTTAAAGTACAACATAATGCAAAAAGTGGTTTATTATTATTATTATACTAAGTTTTATAAGCGTAAAACGCAAATATGTCAGTACATATAGAAGATAGGAGTGATTATTATAGTTATTTTTGCAGTAGCAAAACACAAAAACAACAAACGCAAATAATTATTAATCAGACTTAACACAAGCAACAAAATATAAATACAACAAAATGTTTATAAGAACTTATACGGAAACATTTGCCTGGTTATTCTAGTGAAAACGGAGTCCATTTATTACAGAAAAAAAGTTTAAAGAACAAGACTTTTATTCAAGGACAAAAACAAATATTTTACCAAACCAACAATTTTACCAACCAAAAATTACAAGAACTGTGCAAAGTGACCACCTGGAGCTCGTTTGCAAGAATCCAATCTTCTCATTGACTGGCGAACTCTCTCAAAAAACGGGATCGGTTTTAATTGAGTTGCACCCAGCAATGATTCGATTTCTTTAGTCTTCTACATTTTCCAATAGAGTAGCATACACCAAGGACTTCAAATGGCCCCACAGGAAAAAATCCAGGAGATTTAAATCCGGAGATCGTGCAGGCCATAAGTGAGGTCCATCTCGGCCAATCCAGCGATTTCCGTATGCTTGTGTTGAGAAATCACGAGCTACTTGACTAAAGTGGGCTGGTGCGCCATCGTGCATATACCACATTGCATCTCTAATTGCTAATGGCACGTCCTCCAGAAATCCAGGGAGCGTGTTTTCCAAAAAGTTGCGATACACCTCTCCGGTAAGTCTCCCTGGTAAAAATACCGGTCCAATTAGGCAGTCACCCACAATCCCAAGGCAAACGTTCAAAGAAAACTGATGTTGAAAACGATCTTCAACAATTTCATGTGGATTTTCGTCACACCGTACATGGTTATTATGGAAATTGCGTATTGTATTTCTTGAAAAATTCGCTTCATTGGTGAACAGAATCATCATCAGGAATTGAGGGATTTGAACCATTTTGTGCAATAGCCATTGACAGAATGCAATGTGAGGAGGAAAATCAGCAGGAAGAAGTGCTTGAACGCGTTGTATATGGGATGGATACAACAAATTTTCCTTCAGAATGTGCCAAATAGTCCCATTGCTTACATCCAAAGCGTCAGCAATTTTTCGAGTAGAAATACCTCGATCTTGTTTAATCATGTCTAGCACATCCTCTTCCAGCTCTACCGTTCTTCCTGTCCTTGGCCTTCCTGCTCCTCCATTTTGTCTTAATGTGCCTGTTTCATAAAGACGCCGATGAATACTTTCGAAAGTTTTTCTATCAGGAGCAATACGGCCAGGAAATCTTTCAGTATACAACCGCCTAGCTTGTTGGTCATCTCGGCATTCGTATAGCGATTCATGATAAGGAACTTCAACAAATTCGACACATACAAAATTATTAATCACTAGACTCATTCAATATGTCATTCAATATGTCAGTGAATAAAACAGGACTGTTTAATAGTTATTTACGAACCAAGTGCGAGAAATCAAATTTCGCGAATGAATGACCAGTTTAGAGCGCGAGCCGGAGACGAGCGCTTTAAATGTTTTTTTTTTACTAAAAAACGGTACGTCGTACGATAAAAAGTTGAGAGAGCTTTTTCCTTCACAATTGAACAAAGAATAAAAAACATATTTTTATTTTCAGAGATATCAGCGGCATCCTATTTTTTTCTTGAAAAATAGCCTGTGATGTGCCAATACTCGCGCCACTGGTACGACTAAAACATCGTGTTGTATTGCAAAGTATGTGTCTCCCACAGCTATTAACACGCCTAAAATTTCATTATGATATCTCAAGTCGTTTTGAAAAAATCTAATTTTTACTGTTTTTTTTTAAATTAAACTTCAACACGCTGTAGATCGGTAACGAAGCGTTTGTAGACCTATGTTTATAGGAACTTTTTTGTATAAAATGATCTGGGCAATCACCCCCTTTAATATTGCCGCATCTTTTTTAAACACCTTGTATAACAGTAGTTACTGCAAAATCGGTTAATTTGCAGGAACTGCAACAACCGGGATTTTGTAGCGGTAGTTCGGTAAGTTATGTCACATGTTGTGCTTATACGTTTAATATTTACACGTTACATGTAAACAATGGTCGTGTTCAGTTAGCACATCGGTTAAGTCACCGGTAGTTACAGATTAGTAAAGTAGGTAGTGAACTAAATACCTGTAGGCGATATTTGACGCTGAAGTGTGCATGTCAACGGCACCCCCACAATGACAAATTAAAATTTTATGTAGCACAAGGTTTTGTGCTAGTTTTGTGCCGTTTTGTGCTGAAAACCAGAAGTTTTGTGCTGCTTCCGTTCTCGAGATATTTGCATTTCTTTTTGGCGGTGCCGTGGACATGCCAGCACCTCGACAGTCACAAATTCAAAATCCAATATGCCAAAAGTTTTGTGCTGCAAAGCGGAAGTTTTGTGCTGCTTACATTCTCGAGATATTTGCGTTTCTTTTTGGGAGTGGTGTTGACGTGCCAGCACCCCTACCAACAAAATGTTGCTGTAGGTATGTAGTGTTTTGTGCTGCAAATCGCAAGTTTTGTGCTGCTTCCGTTTTAGAGATATTTAATTTTCTTTCTAAAACACTATATCTATGGAAATTTTCCATATCGCAAGTAACAACCAAAAACTGATTTGCTTATACTCGTATATATTATTATCACCTCAACATGCCGAAACCAGAGCTGATAAATGTCTTTGTTGCTATTATCAGCAATATGAAACAAAACAAATTTGGATATATGTTATTCATAATTAAAAAATAATAATTCGTTTCTGTATCTTATTTAATTCAAAGTATTTAAATTAAAAATTCGCAAATCGATTAAGTTAAAAAAACGGTCGAAACAACCATACACAAATATGCATACAAAGTGTTCATTAAAAAAGAAACCGCCTTAATGTCGAAAATGTCAAAGAATATGGAAAACACACAGACGCAAACTTCAAAAGCTAACTTCAAACATTTTTTGCGGGAAAACGGCACAAAACTCTATGGGGGCAGCACTAAAATTCGCTCTAAACGGCACAAAACTCTGGGGCTGTAGCACAAAATTTTGGCGTACTGAAAAATCTGCTAGCGTACGCACTTTTGCAGATATAGGATATAGTTTAAGTGATAATCAAAAACTAATATTCCATACTTTTTCTCCACGTTTTAAAGAGGAAGACATGCTAACTTCAAACATTGCTTTAAGCAGTTTTTTGCGGGAAAACTGAAATAAGACTTAGCTAAAGTAATAATAGGTAGCATTCAGAAAAATTTGCTCTCAACGGCACAAAACTCTATGACAGTAGCACAAAACGTTAGTCTATAACCTAATCCGTTTTTGGTTGTTACTTGCGATATGGCAAATTCCCATAGATATAGTATTTAAAAAAAAAATTAAATATCTAAAACGGAAGCAGCACAAAACTTGCGGTTTGCAGCACAAAATACTACATACCTACAGCAACATTTTGGCGGTAACAGATTTTGTTTTTGTTGGTAGGGGTGCTGGCATGTCAACGGCACCCCCAAAAAGAAACGGAAATATCTCGAGAACGGAAGCAGCACAAAACTTCCGGTTTCCAGCACAAAGCAGAACAAAAGTAGCACAAAACTTTGTGCCATATAAAATTTTAATTTGTCGTTTTAGGGGTGCCGTTGACATGCACACCTAACTGAACACGACCAATGCCTGTCAATGACAATTGACGTTCCATTCACCGAAACGCGTAATTCTTACCTCTACAGTAACAGCGTTGATTGAAGGAATACATGATGCGCAACCTATGACAGGTAACAGAAATCTCAGATCCATTAAATGGAGATTTGCATTTGATGGATCTTAAATTGTTGTCAACTGTCATAGGTTGCGCATCTTTATGTATTCCTTCAATCAACGCTAACAGCAAGCAACCATTTGATAATATGTATTACGGTACATTGTTATATGTATACTATCAATAATTACAGTTGAGATTAAGTTTGACTTATGTCTATATTCAATACCAACATTGAAAAATAATAGAAGCGTATCACAATGAAGTTTATTTCAACATACGTTTGCGTTTCACAATAGCTTCATTATCAACTCAAAATAGAAAAGCGATTTGTTCAAGTTGAAGAAACTTAATTATAATTGAATAATTTCTTTGTCGTGGAATCTTGTTATTACAGCAAATTGTTTTTATCAAAGTTGTATAAGATCCAAACTAAAGTGCAGTTAATTTAACCTTCCATATTAAAACTAAGAAAATCACCCCATTAATTCTTAGTTAATTGCATTTGACGTTGTTATTATATGATTAATAAAAATTAAAGCTATATCACCGATATAATCTTTCACAAGCCTATCAAACTGCGCTAAGTTTGATTCTTGTTTGCATACACCCTTCCACCCTGACCACGAAAAGTAAAAAACGGAAGAACACATGCACGCACCACTTGCCGTTGATTGGAAACCCATTTATGTGTAATCTTTTACTATAAGAATAAACGCAGAATTACGAACATAATTGTTGTCACCATTCTGATTTATTTTAATTGTACCACGCAAAAATATTTAAAAAAAGTAGTGCCGATCAGTATCTGATTATTTTGATAACAGAGTTGTGCACCTGACGCAAAATCATCTACTTCATTATTCAACACACTTGACCTATGTTTATCCAATGAAATATTACCACAAAGGCTGTACCAATCATTCTTAATAAAAAATATTCTGATCAGCTGTTAAGAAAAATTCCACAACGATTATTTAATTTATGAATGCCGACCAGTAATGCGCGCAGACTTAAGTACGAAAATTATAACACTTTGTACCAATATAATCGTTCGTCTAGTTGCAACTGGAATTTTATCAATCAAAATCGTTACTACGCAGTTCTCTTTCAGTTTAAATGTGTTCAAAAAAAAACTAAAATATGACTAATCAAAAATCAAAGTCTTGTTTTAGATAGATTAATAAATAATATGGTGATACATAATTAAACTTATCAGTGCCAATGGGGTCATCGACAAAAAATTGCTAAGATATGTGGGGTCTGGCAAGGTCTAGACTGTATGATATTGTTAATGTGTATTATTTTACAAATGAACTGTGCAATGTAGAGGTCAGAATACAAGTACTTAGATAAGAACAGATACAAATCCTTATATATATTGATTGTTAAATATAAACATGGAAGTAGGAGTACCCCAATAAAAAAAGAGTGCAAGGTTCAATGCGAATCGAGTTAATGTTCGCAAAATTTCGTTGAGAAAAAGAAAATGTAAAACTCATAAGATTATAAACAAATGAATTAATGTTTAGCATGTGTTATCTAACATGAAACAATCTCATGCAATTAAAATCACATTTAATATTCATTATTATCAATTCACACTATAGAAAAAAGGACGCAATAGTAATAGATTATTGTAATTTCCTATGCTTATTTTTTAATTTTACAAAATTTCTTTGAAAGTTTTCAAAATATATATTTTATCCAAGCCGTGGCATTTTTTTATTACCTAGAATTTTATTTGTAATAGTTACAACAATTTATCGGAGCAATGTAACATATTTCATTGTACTTTTTCGCAATTTTTATCTATTTTAAATAGTCAGCTGATTGACAATGAAATTTCTCTCAAAATAATTTTACATATTCCCACACTTAAATCAAATGGATTTTTAGTTTGTTTTCAGAAATCCGGAAAAAATAATTTTAAACAATTATTAAAAACATTCTGTTGGCATGTAATGTATTTGTAAACTGTCAGTTTGTTGACGCTTGCAACTTGAGATTACCAAAATAAATAATATATTAATTAACCACTGTACAAATCAATACATTTTAAATTTATTTGTTATACAGAATGATTTATAACGGAAGATGAAAACTAAAAATTCGCATTCTAGCTTGAATTTTAAAACAAAACAACGGTCTTTGTTTTGGAGATATCGAAGTTCAAACTTTTAGATATAATTTCCAAGATTCACAAGGAATTGATAGATAGGTTATATGAAAACTTTATTTAATCACTCTAATATTTACATAGAAAGCAAAACCATTACTTTATCTTATCTTAATCGAAAAGTACATTGTTAATTTCCAATTTCAAGTGCACCATTCACATTTTTTTTATATAATTGTTCCTCATTTTGAATTTTCTCAGTATAATGTAGTAAAGATCGAATGAATTTATTGAGGAGGGGGGAAATCTTAAATCAAGACGCCCAGACAGATAGAAAACGTGGAAAAAGGAAAGCATTCGTTGAACGTCTTTCCTGTTTGATCGGCGTACTCTTCTCGGGTAGCATGCCACCTGGGATATTTAAAAAGTGTGTGCTCTGCCTCATCAGCGTCGTTGCAGTAGAGGCAGATATCTGAGCTGGATCTATATCGGCATTATAAGTATTGCCTAAAGTTTCCATGAGCTTGTGTTAAGTAGTAGTCGACTTCGCCACAGTGGCGCTTTATCCAGGGCTCTGTACATGGAATTAGCCTGTACGTCCAGCTTCCGTACTTTCCATTGGTTCATTTAGCTTCCCATTCCGATTCCAGCTCCGCTCTGGCTTCCTTTTGCATTAGTCCACGTACCTTTCATTTCTTTCCCTAATCTGCGGGTCTATAGGTGGAGTTCCTGCAATGATGTTAGCGGCTTCTCCCGATATGATCTTGTAGGCGCTACATATTCTGATGGCCATTAGTCTCTGTTATTAGAGTCTGTTCAACACCGTTTTATTTTCGGTTACCTGATACCATACAGGCACGGCGTACAATATTTGGGACATCGCCGCACATGACAATAGTCTTTTCTTTGAGGATCTTGGACCGCTTATGTTAGGCATGAGTCTTCATCCTTTTTTCCAGCCAAACGCCCAGATAAAGTTTCGTGGTGCAATAGGCATACCCAAGATATTAAAGGCGATTGGGGCTATTTTCCTCTTTTTTTTGGTGAGAAGTACTGCTTCGGTCTTTTCGAGTGCAAGCTGTAGTTTATGTCTGTGCATCCAGTCTGAGACTTGATCTAGGGCCGCATTGGCTCTTTTCATAAGGAGGATCTCATTCTTTGCGACGACTACCATAGCGATATCATCCGCAAATCCGATGAGGGTAGTCTCTTCGGGGAGCTCTGCTCTTAGTAGTCCGTCGTAAAGTACGTTCCAGAGAGTAGGACCGAGGATCGACCCCTGTGGGACTCCATTGGTAACGGAAATGCTTTTGGACCTACCCTCCGCCTCCATGACATTGACATTGAGGACAGATATGAGGCTATGATGTTCCACAGTGCTCTATCGATTTCCCTGTTTTCGAGTTCCCGTAGTATTATACTCTATGATGCGCCGTTGAAGGCATTTCTCACGTCCAATGTTATAGCGGCGCAGAGCCGTCGGTATTTCCACGAAAAGTTGTTAGTCATTTTTGCCAATTCTAGCACCTGATTGACAGCATCCACTGTTTACCGTCCTTCGCGGAACCCATATTGCCTCTCCGCTAGTCCTTCCGTTTTATTTAGCTCTTCTTTTAGTTTTGCAAGCAGTAGCTGCTCATAAAGTTTGCCTCTACAACATCAAGAAGACAGATAGGTCTGTGCGCTTCCGGCTGCAGTGGTACTTTGTTTGTCTTACTGAGCAGTACAAGTTTTGCTTCCTTCCATATTCTTGGGAACACCGCCCTTTCAGCGAGGGTAATGTACACTTTCAATACATATTCTAATTTATATTGAACGGCTATAGTTTAATGATTTCTGGGGTATTTTCCCCGGTGCCTTCTTGTTCTTCAGTTTGTTGCACGCCGACTCCAATTCTTCTTTTATGAACTCCCAAAACTTAGAGGTGTTATATTTCGTCAAGATCTCTTCCTGATGGGTTGGAAATAGGTGTTCAATGATTTTCTCTACTGTTTTCACGGGCACTTGTGGTCTGGGCGGATAACCGATCATGTTTTTCATGACGATTTTATATCCGTCGCCCCATATATCGCTATCGACGCTAAAGTGGATTTAGATCTGGTGACGTAACTAGCCACTGAATTGAACTGCGCCTGTCCAGCTGCATTCCATTAAATTGAAAATCTCACATAACGTGTTAATAGAAAATTCGTGTATTTTGTAGTCATTGTCACAATTGTCAATACCGTCCCTGGTGAAAGTACTTCCGTCGGACCACAAAATGGAACGAATAAAGTTGGGATCTTGCCTATGCTGACCGAGCAGCCATTGAGAAAATAGAAGTGATGGATACACTCATAATGGTTGGAATGCAACATTTCTCTGTTTAAAGTCCTCCCAACATTCCTCTCATAGATGTATACCAACCGTGTGACGATTACCAATTCCTCATTGCCGCAGTTTTTAAAATGCATGGAAAAATAAACGGGATGTTTAACGTCTATTCGAGAAGCTTTTTGATATTTCCAGCAACTTTCTGAAGCATTCGCGTTACAAAAGTTGTAAAAAAATTATGTCGAGATATTCTCCATTACTGGACTACGTTCTTCACAAAATTTGTACTTTTTTTACACACAATTTAGACCATTACCCCAAATATGTGGCTGTCAACAACTAATGAGTATGTAAGTCTGGTATTTCAAAATAATTTTCATGACTTGCTGTCAATTTTATGGGCAAAAATTAAGTAAGTTCAGAAAACTTCATGCCTCAATATCTCCAAAATAAAGATCAATCGGAAAAATGTTATTTCGCATTTTTTGCTTACAATACAATCTTGAACACAAATTTTCAGTTTTTACCTTCTGGTATAAATCACTCTGTACACGGAAAGTGCGATAAAATTAGTGGAACTCTAATAATTAACCTAATGGTAACAAAAAATTGTTGTCGAGAATGTCAACAGGAAAATAATTGCAAATCTGTGTCTACCAACTTGTCAAAATTGATACATGTTCTTCTCATTTAATACAAATTAAGAATTAATAAACAATATTGTGCGAAACTGTTTGTGTCTGAATTCATGGTTTCACTTACTTTTGATAGAAATAAAAGAGACTTAGTTCATTCGTTAAAATGTATCAGTTTCCTATTACTTCTTACAATATTAAAAGTTGACTAAAACTACAAAAATACAAATAAATGTCAATGGTATAATCAACAGCTATTTTAAAATATTGAAGAACATACAAAGCCAATATAATAAAAATGTGTATTTTCTATTGAGTAAAATATACCCATCATTTTATATCCTTTGTACTACAACGATTCAAAGAATAACTTAACTCAGTAGATTAATTATGATCTGATTAAGTTAAAAAAAAACACTAGTTTCATATACATATATATAAGGTCTTACAGTTCAAATTTTTATAATGCATCATGTTGTGTTTTACTACGAATGTTGTACTCTTTGGCCCCCACAAGTTTCGCGAAACTTGAGAAAAATAATAGTTATCAACTCATCGATAATACAACAACATTAGGAACGTGAACGGAAGATGATCATGACGTTCAAAGCGCACACTTTGAAACTACATATAATATCTATGTATAAATAATAATACATAAATAACGTGTTAAATTAATAAGTCAAGGAAACGATAAAAATTTAAATTTCATTCAGAAAAATAATACATAATAGAACGTCCTTCGGACAAGTGCAGATGAAGATTTGTAGCTATTGCGTTTCCTATATTGTCTAAATAGCTACATAATAATGCCGAATTAAATGCACTTATAATAATACACATATGTATGTACATACATATGTATATAATATACATATATAAGTAAATATATGTAGATACATCACAAACAACATACTTGAAAAAGGAATTCATTTGAAGTAATTTTCCAAATATTTCGGAATCATATCCAGAACAATATTTACCTTTACAACATGAAATATTATAATTTTGATAAAGAATATGTGGTAAAATTTGTTAAACTGTAATGAATGGAATTTTTATTATGTCTGTCTTATCGTTGCCACCACTTACAAATACGCATTTGACTGTATTACGAATGTATCATAGTACTGCTAATTACCGATATTAATTAACACGTTACATTTTTTTACACATATAAAAAGTAATTCAAATAAGATAAGCCAAACTTGACTAAATTAGAAGTTGTCAATAACATGGTCCACGAATTACCAAAATATAAACGTCAACATTTTGTTTGTGTTAGCACAGAAAATATTGTACCATATAACAAATAAATAAATGAATAAAATACTAATATGCAATTTGTAGTTTATTAGTAATCCTTTAGGCAAAACATGGAAAAAATGTAATTTGCGTATTTCCATCGCATTTCTGGCAAAACAAAACTACAAGAAAAACCCACACATACCGACTGATATCTGCATGCCAGCTCACATCATCATCCAGCACAAAAGCAATCGGTAATCGGCTCTCTAGTACATTGCGCGATCTCAATTTCCCAACCCGACAACATCGACAAAAAATTGAAAGACGTGAAAACTGCTCTTCTACAGAATGGCTATACCTCCGGCCCTCCGGCAACATACAAAGGGTCATAAATAGGTACATCCACGATCTCCTAAGGTAGCACCAGAATCTAGTAATCAGCTAAGTACCATCGTTCTCCCCTACATCCATGGCCTTACAGATCACATCGGTAGAAGTCTTCGTAAGCAAAATATCTAACCCATCTTTAAACCTTTAAAGAAGATCTCCCAAATTCTTCCTTCGCCCAAGGACACTCGCCCTGCTCTCTCCCATAAAGGCATTTACAAAATTCCCTGTGACTGTGGCTCAGGGTACATTGGCGAAACTGGGCGTTCTATTCAAACTAGAATCAAAGAACACCAACGGTACGTTAAGTCACGTTCTTCAACACACTCAGCCTTAGCCGAACACTTTATTGATACGGGCCACAAAATTTGTTTTGATCAGGTATCTGTTGTAAGCAAGTCTCATCGCTATTTTCCACGAAAGGTAAGGGAAGCTATCAAGATCCAGAGACAGCCCCAAAATCTCAATCGTGATATGGGTTACCCACTCTCCAGTATTTGGAAACCCGTCCTTTCCGCTTCTTTGACCCGTGCTCACTGTTCCGCATCGTTACCTCGCGCTCACCGTTCCGTTTCCCTGCACAGTGGTATATATACCCCCGCACGTCCACCTTCTCCTTGTCAGAAGGTTTTCGCCTCTAGCGTGGTTGACACGTCAAGTTACCGTGACCTTCTGACGTCTCTCACCTAGTTTTGCTGCACTTACATTAGTGGCTTGATTTCAGATATAGGATAAATAACGGCGTGAAGGGGCAAGGGGGACGAACAAGGGTCGTGGATCATGTGAGTGTGCCAGAGCGCTGTAGACTAGACGAGACTAGAGTGTGATAGAGAGACTCGTATGCGCCCCCACTTCTTCGTACCCCTTGCCCCTTCCTGCCGTTATTTGTCCTATATCTGAAATCAACCGGTATGTACTTTACTATGACGCGGTCAAAACCTGGAAGCCCTTATAACAAAACTACAAGATGCCTAGTCAAGGTCTTTCGTTCACGTATTCAACCGCGAACACATTGAAAAATCTTGGAGAAGAAAATTTATTGTGAGTTAATGATTGCAAATTAATATTCATCTGATCTAAATCCTATGTCATAGATTACCATAATTACAGTATCCAAAAAAAAGACAAATTTTTCCAATCTAAAATCAATAAAAGTTAATTAATAAATTAAAGTTCAGTAAATTCGTTTATTACTAAAAATAATATAGAAAATAAGCGTCCGTTTCCATAAGTGTCTGGCAAGATTGTAGAACTACCTATTTATTTTTTTAATTCTTGATATTGCCACTTGCAGGTTAATAAAACAAGAATAAACTGAAGTTCAATTTATTCCAGAACACGTAAAACATATTTTTGTTTGAGAACTTCTTGACTAGAACAAATTGACAATAATAATTGACAAATCATATCAAATCATAATATCCTACTAATGAAAATATCTAGAAGGAAAGAAATCATTTGATATACAGGGTCTACCTTGGAACCTGTTGATTAGAAGTTTTCAGACTCCGTAACTACTTAAGAATTTGAATTAACAGGATCCGTCGTATACCCCGTATAGGATTATCGTCGTGACAGGACAATAGGTGTCAGATTTCAATTCTCTGAAAGACGGTGACATTTTTTCAGAGAGTTAAAATCCGGATCGACTTACGCTGTTGAGAGCAAAGTGATTAACAACGCGGCATTACAAAAGGCGATATGATGCTGTCACAAAGCCATTTGAACACAATTTACACACACAAAACTATATCGCGAGAGTTGCGATGATAGCCAGACAAGTAATACAGCATACGGAGTCACGCAACTAAGCACCCACTACATATAAAAAAAACAATAATAGTAAATAGGTATGTGTTTATATATTTCTAATAAAATAATTAAATCATATTTAAAAATTTCAATTTCTCTTTTCTAAGTTGTATCAATTCTGTTCAAGGACTAGGAAAAAAAGCATGACAAATAAAGGACTAGCCTAGAGCTTAATTTAACAAAATTCAGGCAAATAAATAATCAATTGTTCATTCTTCTAAACTATTATTATTAGACGACATAATTTTGATTTTGAAAATTCCATTATTTTAGAAAAAGAAACTCATTACAAAAAAACTGGAGCAAATCGGGCCGATTAACTCATTTTAGTACTGCAAAAATATAATTTGTACTATGTACCAGTTTGAAAAGAAAGTGGTGCAATACTAAATTAGCAGAACAACAACTAAAAAAAATGTTAAAATAATAAAACACGATATTTAATACATTTATTTTTTATAATAATTAATTATTTAATAATTTGTGCTTATAAAATATGAAGTTAAAGTTTTTGTATAACAATTTTTGTGTTGTTTGTACAACAAATTTTCGTTGTCTATTATCTCTAATAAGTTTTTGGAATGGTTACGCATCTCTTTTTCATTAAGATTTATATCTAATTCATTTTGAATTCAAGAGAAAAGTGTTTGTTGTTGCAAGCACAACTAATTGCTATTTAATAGTGTGGTTTATTTTTGTTTTTATTGTCGTTACATTGAATATTAAAGACAGTTATTTAACGACAACTAACTCAACATAATTTATGGGTGATTTTAAGATTAGAAAAAAACAAACACATATACTAAACACTTAAATTAATAATCAATGACTCTTATTTTTTTAATAATACATCAAGCTGCTTTGCCGCAGTCATATGATGTGTTAAAGTAAAACAGTAAAATTTCAAAATCACGTAATTGTTACAAATTTAAGAACAATACTAAATTATAATAATTATATTGTGTACTAAAATAATTCTATAACTGTTTTAATCGCTAACAAAAAGTCAATCATGCAAGTCGACAACAGCTATTGATTTCAACTTAACATCAGATTTAAGAATATTATCAATTAAGCTAGATTATTTAGTTAAATCCTCTGCACGTGTCCGTCGTAGGAAGCACGATAAAATGCATAAGGGTAATATTATGGCTTTATCCTTTACACGTGACAACCTATAACGTATAGCAAACGTTAATGTATATAAATCAAATTTCACAGAAGAAGTACAGATTTTTCAATCGTTTACATCATAAATTCAACTATTAGGATTGTTCACAGAACTGGTTCGTTAGAACTTTTCAATGTTCTATCTAAATCTAACAGTTCTGGAAACCATCTATTAGTGCCGTTGACGAAATTATTTATGCTTTTGTATCACTTCCGGATTTATTGAAAGTTTCCCGTCAATTTTCTTAATTTCAATAACACTGTATATTTATCACGATTTTTTTTATGCAGAATTGCATATGCGACTCGAGAAACTCATCAAAAATATACATTAATTATATTTATTATTTGAATTAAGAAAGTTGATGTCAACTTCCAATAAACTGGGAGTGATAAATAATTTCGCTAGCGAGATCAGATGACACTATCTCTATAATAGAATCTTCTTCTGGGATTCGCTGTGCAGTCGCAATTCCAATCGATGTTTCGCTGTCCATGCTACCAGCGTCAACTGTTCGCCAGCACAGTCATAAAGAAAACTTTCAAGAGCCTGCAAAGAACTACCACCGTAGAATTATTAGGGAAGCCAACGAGATAGAGATATACCCTAATTTCAACCGTGAAGATGGCTATAGACTCAGCAACACGCGGAAGAGCTTACTACGAAAATCAGTCACGCCCAATAGAGCGAAACGGTTATGCACCGATGAATCTACGAGGTATATAAGGAGCAGCAACAACGGAGATAATTAGTCTGATAGCAGATCTCGAAGAAGCTGGCAGCATGGACAGCAAAACGGCGATTGGAATTGCGACTACACGGCAAACCCCGGAAGAGGATTCTAGCTGTTAGATTTCCTTGAATATTACATTGGTCGTGTTCAGTTATACATCGGTAAATAATGATGAGTGAAGTATTGCACTGCTAATAGTATAATATCTACAATGAAGGTATTCAATTCACTACTTCACTAATCTGTATTTACTGCTGACTAACTGAGGTGCTAACTGAACACGACCATTGTTACACACTATTCACAAATTACATACATATGTATACTCTACAATCATCTGAGTCCATGCTTGTACTATTTTTGTTTTAAACTTCACTTTTATTGTAAATGTTTTTAAAACTTAATTTATAAATACACCTACAAAGAATTTGTTGCAGTGGGATTGAAATTTGATATATTTACCACCAAAATATATTTATATGTTAGTGCAACGGTTAAATTCTAAATAAAGAAATATTTGGCAATGTTGCAAATGGATCATATTAATGCTATATATTTTTGGAAGCAAATTACATTGTGACTTAAATTGGCTAAACTTATAATACGATAAATAACTATTGCCCTACCTCAACAGTTACTTAAACAACCATGCATAGTTATCCTTGATAACTACTATAAAGATATGCAAAATAAATATCACGCATAATTTTTCTTATTTCCCTTACGTTGTAATGCCTTTTGATATAAACAAATATCTTATAACTGCGTAATATACTACACAAATTATACATAGTTCAGTATAAACGTAGTAAATAAACTACATATACGCTGTACAGACATCCCAATGCCAGAGGTCAAATCGTATTCTATATTCGTACCGTCAATTTCTAGTAGCTACTGTCAATCCAAGATTTGTAAGAATGTTTGTTCCCGTATTGATTCTTAAATTTTCTCTTTCTTAGATCAAACAGTACAAGCAAAATTATATTCATTGGAGCATGAATCAAAAAAATTACATTATTAAAGAAAGCTTTACTAGGTTATCAAAACAGTTAAAATATAAATAAAACTGATGACATTTGTAAAGTTCGTTTTTGTAAAAAAATCTAATTTATGTATCAACAATAACAACGAAGGACTGACCTACTATGCGGTGACCAATGAGATAAAAAACTATATTTTGGTATCTTAAAACAATCGGAAGTAAATTGAATGATTTAAGAACTCTATAAATAAAAGTATTATCATCAAACAGGATGACAGAAGAATACGGTCGCTAAATACAGACAAACATTTATTTTAAAATTTATTGATTTTTTCTATTAGACTGAATTCTTGCGGACGGTAATATATTGAATTCTAAGATTATAGCAATGAATGAAACAATATATTACGGACTGTAGAACTTTAGTGATTAGCCTATGTCAAATTAAATCCTAAATAGGTTGTTAAGCAAATAGTTAAAAAGTATTTCGTGATAAATATATAATAATATATGTAATATAATATATAATAATTTTAACAACTTGATTTCGGTATGAATCAATTAACACAATATGTCTCTGTTGTTAAATACGTAGGTATTGTTTCAATTAATAACTTTAGAAAGTTTTTATTTAAAAATGTTTTAATATACTGGAAACTGGTTTAAGACGGGATAGGGGATTCCCAAACAGAATTTTTAGGATACCATAACTAGGATTTTAACGATATTTTCGTCTCAAAATAATCGCACAAAAACAAAGTGGCCAAACTGGTTAAAACATACAGACTAACTAGACTACTCAGATTAATTGCCTTAGCTGGAGAATTAAAATATCCAGATTAGGATAGAACGAGTGGATCTCAAATTTTGATGAAACTTGAGCATGTTTATTTTTTTTATGTAGATATTTATATGGTTGACTAGAGTTTAAAAAGATTTCTTAGAACTAAATTATGTTATAGTTTTCTATTAGTTAGAATAAATTCAATTTAGATATAATTTTGGATAACCTATTTTACAACATTTATTAAAATGTATTTGTTCTGTACATACCTAATTAATAAATCTCTATATATTTAAACAGGTACCACCAAATCTTTTCATTTTTGTTTTGTTGGACAGTTGTCTTTCATTGTTAACAAATGAACAAACTTTTTTTTGATTTTGAAATCAGTAGAAAAAAATTAAGTAAAAACTTTCATTTTATTGCTTCATGTGATATTACGCTTTTCTTATCGATAATAATCCACTTAGCATAGAATCTGATCTGTATCTAATTTCCATTTTCAAATGTTGTGTTTTAGTTAAGTTACAAGGTGTCAACACATAATTTCGTATTTTAAGTCGAATGATATAGTTTTTATTATTTTAATATATTTTATACATCATTTATTTATTATTATTTATGTTATTCAATTGCTTACATATTATCTACGAATATGCTGCAATTGTTATCATTCTACCGTTCGTAATTAAATTAAATATTTAGCCATATATTCAAGATTAAGAAGTTCTGTCTAAATTGAAAATATTACCATCGCCTATCCATAATTTAGCAATTATTATTGGTAAGGTCACATTTTAAAAACTTTTTTTTTAGTCAAACAGTAGTTCTGATTTTAGCAGTTAAGGCAACGCAACCTTCTAGATAGATGATAGATTTTGCAATATTTGCGATTTTTATCTTAATATGTGTTACCAAACGATGCTAATAAACCTTGATTTTCCAATTGACTATGTATATTACAAATCTGACTTTTACCTTTTCAGATTATTAAAAAAAACATCTGCGAGGACGTCGTTTTAACTTTGATGAATGTCTTAAAAACGCAGTCGACAACTTTTTTACAGATCAAGAAACATTTTTTACAAAGGGATAAAGTCATTACAGGAGAAATACCACAAGTGCATTGATGTAATGGGGGAATATATTGAAATATAAAATTATTTAAAAAATCATGTCTTTTCTTTCAGAGCTAGTATTAGAACAGAAATAATGACTACTTAGAACACTACTTTGTATAATTTTACTTCAATATAATGATACAAAATCGAATGTCGTCCAATTAAAATATAAATATTGGGCACTATTGGTCTCTACTCGTCTGCGACACTTCACAACTCAATTTTGTCTACCCGCAAAATTCAAAACTTATTTCCCAGGCAACCAAATTACGTTTATGAAAGGTCAAAAACACGTCATTTTCATCACCAATTCACGTCAGCTTATGATGTTTTATCGACGTCGCTAATCACGTGAATTTGTCTCATCTAAGAAACGTCATTTTGATCACGTTTTTTGTACGTCGCAGTAGATACGTATTGTTTACGTTATTTGTTGGTGTGTATATGCACCATGACGATCAAAAAAATGTGGTACAAAGTCGTAACTTAGACATCGGTCATGTAAGCGTTTCTATCACAATTACGACAAATTCAGATTGACAAGTTGTAATAATTGTGATAGAAGCGGTTACATAACTGATGTCTAAAGTTACGCCTTTGTCCTAGGCACGCTTATACACATTTCAAGGGCTAAATTCAAACCACAAATCAATTAGAGAGTGAAGTAGGTAAATTGTAAATAACAAACACAAGTGTATTGCAGTGTTTCAAGATTTATTCATTGCTATTTATTTACATTTTATCCCAACGCACATGAAAAATAAAAGTTTCAAACATCCTAAGTGCGAAAACAAAATCTTGCAAAAGCAAACACAATTCTTGTAAAAGGTTACAATTCTGCTTTTCATATACAAACAATGTATTGTTATAGGCTCTTACCTTAAAAATAAAAATGTTTTTACAAGAAGAATTTGAACGACTTGTTGAAATCGTTATTTTGATTAGGATTACTCCAAAGCAGCATTTTTTAAATTTGCGGACGGTTTAAGTTGGTACTTACGGTACAAATTCTGTACATATTTTACCCATTTTTGTAGCCTTTAGTTCTCTACCATCACCTGTTTTTACATTAATTGGTTCTCTTAAATCTATATATTCATTAAACAACCGATCATCATTTACAATATGGTCGGTACAACCATATCTAAAATCCATTTAATTTTATTTATATCTAAATTATTTTTACCTTCAACCTATGATACATTTACTTTTGTGATAAAAGAGTTCCTGTTGACCTGTGTTTCCCGTGATTTACTGGATGACGTTCTCGTAGCACCTCGATAGTTGCCTCTGCCTCTTCGTTGATTGGGACAACCACGTTACCAACCTTGATGCTTTTCACCACGCCTTTGTTGTTCATTGGAATTAAATTGATGACAATCCTTTTGATAGTGTCCAGGTTTTCCACAACAAAACATTTTCTTATTCGATTCCGACATAAAAGTATTCGACTTAGAATTGGGGGAGCTTTCTTCGTACTTATCTGTTCGGTTCTTCGCTTCAATTGACTTTACCTTTATTTTACTTTTTAAATATTCAACAGTCCATTCTGATTCAGGTACTACATCTACTAGATCTCCTATATAGCTGTACGATGGGGGTAATGCTTTCAACATGTGTCGTAATTTCTCCTGTTCGGTTATTTTTGCACAGCTTTTTCAAATTCATCAATGAATGACAGTACTTCTGCGAAATCTTCAAATTAATATTTTCTAAATTATTTCTACATACGATCTGTAGTGCTGTTGACTCCTTCAGGTACATTGCGTCGAATTTCTTCATTATTTTATACGGCAAGTCTAATTATGAAATATATTTCTAACTGTTTGTTCGAAATGGCACTGTATATGTAATTTGTTGCTTTTATGTCTCCCATATTCCACTCGTCTTCTTTATCTGTACCTTCCTTTTCCCTTTTAACTACTAATTCACATTTTTTTAATTCCAAAAATTTGATAATCCTTTTTTCCAGTTTGAATATTCAGAGCCGTCAAATATCGGTATTGCTATATCATCCATCTTCATGTACGCCATTTTTTTCTCTCTTTAGATTGTTCTCGATTCACCTTCTCTTATCATCAATACTGAATCTTCTTCGCAAGTACTTACTGCTACCATGTCGGAATAAACGGAACACACTTGTTCTATAATGTTTATTTTATTGTACGATATGTTAACAAAAAAATACCACGAGCTAATCTTCTTACACATGTCTATCATTCGTTAACGACACATACTGTGTTATATTACTACAGCATAGATGGCAGCACATACAAATAGTAAATGTACCTAACCTATTAGGTACTAACAGATATTTATCTCGGCAGCACATTTTGCTAACATTGTATATGAATTTTGAAACGAATAAGTAATTACAGCTCATTTTCTCGAGTCTTAAATAAAATTATATTTAAATCTCCAGAAATGATAAATTTTGTATCAAATGAATAAACGTTATTTATACATTTCTTTGACGTCACTTTAGTTACGTGTTTAAGATCACGTATAAAATACGCTCATCTGACATAATGTACAAACCCGTGTATATATTCGACCAAAAACTAACGTCTACCCGACGTTACCTGTCGTCATCTGGTTGCCTGGGTTGTAGCACTAGATATACCTACTTATTTCTTTTTTTAGTGGCCCTCGTAACTCATAATGATGTACCATATAAGTATGTACTATAAATATATTGAAATAATAAATATGTCATTCCATTTAAAATAAATTATTTGTCGACATCCTGTCCTGTATATCAGAAGTACATATTAAAACTTGATACAAAATTTCATCAATACAATTTGATACAAATTTTATTATTATATACAGCCTATAAAACTTCGAACTATAGGTGTATATTGAGAATATGTTGCGAATTTAATTTAATAACTATCTATACAATTTCTATATTATGTTTGTAATTTGCATCGTAAACAACAAACATTAATTCCTACTTTTATCGGTTCATTTTTCTGTTAACTGTAGAAAAGATAGCTACTATAAATAAAACATAATACTTAATAGTAAATTCTATTATTTGGTTCACTGTCTCAAAATAAAAATATTCACATAAACAGCATGATACAAATTCGCATGAATTTGGAACCACTAATATTGAAGCAAATTATGAATTCCCTTTAAATAAGCTCTAGATTATTGTTTATCTTTTCTTCAATTCCCAATTGAATAAAAGAAGTCAATTATTAATTTTAAGAAAGCTGAAAGAATAATTAATAAATGACGGTTACCTAAATCATTGTTTTGATGACAATCTTATCCTTATCACAATAGTTTGCAAGAATTAATGCACATTCCTATAAGAATTTTTGTAACATTCAAATAATGCAATTAATTTGAATGGATACAATTTGACCTTGGTATTTCCAAAGGTTAAAAATTATCATATGCTCCCGTACCAACCGAATCCCATACGTTTCTGAACCTACCTTTTTGCTTTTTGAGGACGGTAGCGAACACACGATCTATAGGTATGTTTGCAATTTAAACTTATTTTAACTTTATTTTATAGTAATTTAATTAACGCTTATACTTGTAATTAGCCTGCAGACATGCATTGAAGTGCTCCTAGACCATAAAATGTTTTATTGACTTTCTGAGCATGTCAGTAAGTGAACCTTGCAGAGGTTATATAAATGTGTATATTTATATTTAAATTTCCGTATCGCACTATTGCTTTATATAAATGTGAGCGAGCTGTCGAGGAGGCTCACTTCAGTATTTGACTCGGTGCATTAATTTATTTATAGTATTAATTTATAACTTCTGAATATTGACATGTTATTTTCATGTTTATTGTAGAGTATTGTCAATTATAGAATGAAAGTATCTCAAGCACTCAATTTAGCCCTCCGTTTGACTGTTCCCCAGGTAAGTTTTGATTAAATCAATTCTTTTGTTATTCCCTTTTTTTCTAATATTGTAAATATTATAATAGATACTACATTAAATCTACAATGACTAAATATATTTTTATTTTATTTACAGAATGTGTCTGCGAACTCCACTATAGCTGACAAGTTGGTGTTCCCGACTGCCTTCATTTTAGCTGGATTAGGGGTCGGTTTATCCTCATTCAGCCTAAAACGCCTCATCGAGTCACCAAAACATTAAGTGATGTTTCAATGGATGTGAATCTTTATTTAAATTAATAATTTGTGTTCATGTGATTTTATTTTGATTTACGTATAGTAGATATACATATATTGAAGAATCATGATTGTAGTGCGTAAAACCAGAAAAATCTGTCGTTTTAAGAGGTATCCTTATAAATATATTTTGACAATAAATATATGAATTTACTATAAATAATAGTGTTATAATTTCACAATTACCTATTCAGCATGAAAATTTATAACATTATGAAATATATGTAATCCCATTACATAATCTTACAACAGTTTTCTTATCTCATGTCTAACACTGATAACGGAATTCTGTCTAGAGTAGTATTTGTCAATTGCATAAAAACCGTTTTTATAATTTAAATCATAAATGGAATAGCCAAATTTAAGGAGGAAAATCAAAAATCATTTTTGAATAACATTTGAATACACTTATTTCGGAAATGTTTTTGTCTAAGATAATTTTAACTTAAAACTTGCTGGAATTTTGCCAGTAGTACATACTGCCAATTTTATATACCATAAAAACAAAATGCGTATATACATATGTATGATTTAAATAGCCAACAAATTACTAAAAACATGAAACAAAACTTTATATTAATATGAAGTCACTTGAGTAAGCAGCGAAATATTTAACGTGCGTAAAGAGGAGGTAAAATTTTGCCAGATATTCATTTATAAAGTAAATGACGAATACATATAGTACCGCCGGCGCCATCCACGTTTCTAATAAAAGTTGCTAATACACTCCTCTCCATACCGCGATTAGGTACTAACAAATATTCTATTATATTTGATTTTTTTATAATCATTTAAAGTACAAACACTATGACAAAAACAGCATTCATTTAAAATTCTCTCCGTAATATTACTACAATATAAGTATGTACATAATAAAATATGGACTCAAATCATTTTTCTTTTGAAATCCTCGAGTATACAGTGTCCCAACTGACGCGGTTTCTTTGATAATTTTTTTATTTTACAGTATAGAAAAAAAGTTTCAAGTAAAAATTGTCCCTATTTAGACGATGCATAACTAGAAAATATTTTCAAATATACAAGTGTCTCAATTATAGAAAAAAGCGTATGTAACTTTATTATTTGAAACGGATCATCCTATATATTATATGTTTTTAGATTCTACATGATATTTTAAGTAACTTTTATCAAAACCTTCATAGACCTATCTGCTTTTGTGTTTTCGGATATTTTATCAAAAATTTTGCAATTGCAGCGCTCTCGTTAATGAGCTGTAGGATCAAAACTAAAAATGGTACAAAATTTTGATTTGCGCGAATTGATATATCTTAAATTAGTTTACTATTTCCAATATTAACACGTACGCATCCTTTTTTTGACATACAGTTACTGGCTCTCTCTGTTGTTCTTTTAAATGGAACACCTATACCTACAGGGTTGGATGTAAAATTAAATTCTCTTTCTTTTGGTATTAGAATGTACCCATTTATCTTCAACTGTTTTAGAGAAAAATGTATATTTCTTTTGCTACTGTCGAAAAAGACTTCAATTTGCACGAAGTAGGCTACGTAACAATAATATTATGGCAGATATATTTAATAACCATTTGTACCATTTATAATTATGCATAACACCTGTATATTTTATTGCAGTTTGATTAAAAATTTAATTGTGTGTGTGTGTGTTTTAATACAACATTGGGAAAAAAATAAAGAAGTTATTATGACATTCTGTATGTATTACTTCAGCACCTTATTTAAGAAAAATAAATCAACCTAGCTATGAAATAACAATTCGGTTTGTTTATGTATCACCTGTCAGTAGAAACAATAAATGTACTGAAATTGTGACAGTGCGTAAGCGCTATTAATTGTCATTTGAAATATAAAGATCGTGTTTACTCATTTAGAAAAATGTGATATGTAGAAGCGTGCAGAAGGAACGCTACGCAAGCCCAAGAATATTATAACGAGGTATATCCTGGACGCAACATTCCGAACCGACGATATTTTTTACTTTATAGAAAATTTAGAAGAAATGAAGAGGTTTTCAAGAAAAAAAGACGTACAAAGCAATTTATAATCGACGAAGAAACCGAAATAACTATTTTAGCTTATTTTCAAACACATCCAAACAATTCCTCGAGATTTATCACGAGATGCGGATTTCTCTCTAAACACCATCCACAAAACTTTAAAAAAGCATAAATTTGTCCCTTATAAATATCAACCAGTGCAAAATTTACACGCTGGTGATTTCGAAAGAATGGATTTTTTTTTGGCATATTTTAGCTAGTTGCTGCTCGACAATATTTGTTGAAGCTGTAACATCATCGGATTTATTTATTGTTCATCTTGTAGTTCATTGTTTTCATTAAGATGTTACATTAAAAAAAAAGTGCGATAGACGACATATGTATATCAAACGTTTTTCAAATTATTTTCTATATTGTTTATTACTAGTAATTAATTAAGATTTCTAACATGTTACAACCTTCAAAAAACTAATGTATGAAGTATCATTATAAAAGTAGACTCGGCAAAGAGGGACAAGTTTCAGTGCAATGCGGAGAACAACGTGGAGAGGTCGAGCGTTCAGTAACCTTTACGTACTCGAGTCATTTATGTTCGTAACTTTCAACTTGAGATCGCATAACGTGCTCCAGAAGGAAACAAATGCTTCTTGGCGTAGTAAAGTGAACGGTAAATTACATAGAATGAAACATATCAAATGTTAACTATTCGCTGCATCGCTTGCCACGGATTGCAGAACAGCGTTTTACACTTTTTAGGTGGCGTTCACATTTCTCTCTGCTGGTACATGACAAATAGTTGTCGCACCTTACACATTTAATTCTATCGCCTTCGTATTCTAAATCTGGCATACTCGCTATTACGTTTTCCAGTTTCTTCTAAACACACCGTTTCCGAAACGTACCTAGCTGCGACATTTTCTAAGTATATATGTGTGTACCGAAAAGCACTCATAACGACCAGTAGAATAATCAACAAGTGTGTCTTCATACGAACGCTCGAGTTTCCGTGCCAGGTACTTCGTCCCTTTACGTTGCTCTCCGCATTACACTGAAACTTGCCCTTCTTCGCCGACTCTAATTATAAGAATAATATGCATTTCATATACAAATTCTTTCATCGGTACGGCTTGGTTTTAATGATTGTATGTATACTAACGGCTACTTGTTACAAAAAAACTTCTCGCTGAATTGTTTTTGGAAAGGTCTATGTCCTATAAAATGATTTTTTGTTAAATCCTCCTGCAATATCACAAATTTTCGTGAGATGTTTTTTCCACAAACGCAGCTTTCTTGCAAGATAAAAAACATCTACAAGATGGTTTTATAAGGAGAATGAAATTTTCTACAAAAGTCCATGAGAATAATTTCCTGTTATAAGTTATCTAGTTGTAGAGAAAGTTGTGTGATAAAAATAAATTTTGTTTCGCTTTGTTTATCATCATGATGATTTGGTCTTATTAAATTAATTAATAATTAATCTCATTAATTTTATTTTTTCTATTTCGTAATGAAAAATATTAAGTAGAGAGAAGTGTGCATATATTAAAATTGCAAAAACATGTTTGGTGTGCCGTTAAAAAAGGCAAAATTAGTTACTACAGGAACAAAACAAAGGAAGTATTAGTATGCCAAAAGCGATTTTTATCGATACCGATGTTATCGAAGGTATCGGCGAATCGATACCAGTAATGGTATCGATTACTGGACGATGTATCGATACTTCGCCCAGCCTTAGAATAGACATTTTGCGATGTAATAACACTTCTATTTTCTTTTTATTGTACTAGTAACTAGAATCATGAATAAATAGACAAATGTATCAAAAACGACTGTTGGCGATTGCATAGCTAGTTTTGCTAATTACACGTAAACACGAAAGGAAAGAAAGGATCGAATTTACTGATTTGCGTCTCTGAGTAATTTGTAGCTGTATATTGACGGCAAATGGTTTTCCCTTCTTTTTGGTATACAACAATAAAAAATACAGGTCGAAAGAAAATCTAGAATTACAAAAAACAATAATTATGCTAAACTATTACTTTTTGGCATATAACTAAATAAATAATTAAAACTTTTCTTGTTGCTTCGAGTCTCAATATATGAAATTTCAAAAATATAAAGGAAATTTCAATTATCGAGGCAGATAAAAACATACTGTTTTTTTCTATTTAGTAAGCTAACACGCACAACAACAACAAAAATTAGGATTTGTTTGGATTTTCGATTTCGAAAACTGCCATTTCATAATAATTCAGTTTTTTTGACGATGGCTAAATAAGGTTTCATTTGATATCGACTTTTTGGCGGCCACTATAATAAAACAAATAAGAACTTCGCCAATGTTTATTAATTTATAATAAAATTAAAAATGTAATATTACATAAGATACAATGACAATATAAGTAGCAAAATAATTTAAGACTATTGCAGCTTCGTTTGAGCAAATTTTAAAGCTAAATCCAAAACCTGATTCAGACATGCAGTATTGTTCCCAGAAGCTTGGGCAGAATCACCTTTTCCTCCACCTTTACCGCCCATGATACTAGCAACAGACAGTACCCATTCATTAGCCTTCAAACCCTTTTCTTGGGCTTCTTTCGGTACAGAAGACAAACAAAATATTTTATTGTTCTCATCATCAACAGAAAAGAACATAGCAGATGTTTGCGGACTTATGCTTTTAACCTGTTTTAAAGCAGAATCTAGAGCTTTCGTATTCGAGAATGCTTTCAATTCTTTCACCAAAACGGGTTGATTTGGATCTTTTTGAAGGTAGTCTTTCATTTCCTCAACAATCTGATTAGCTATTGCTGCTTTCTTAGCACGATCTTTGTCATCGAGAGCTTTTTTAAAATTTTTCAAGGAATTCCGTATGGATTCTTTCTTCCAATAAGGTATCGTAGCATGCGACACCTCCTCAGTTAATTCTACTATATTTTTGACATGTTGCCTTGATTCCGCACTATTTGCATCATTGTCAATACTGCTTTTTAATGCATTTAATTTATTTTCTAATAATTCGGTCTTCTTTAAAGCCTTAGTTGCCTCAGGTCCAGTTAATGCAACTATACGTCTAATACCTTTAGCTATTGCTTCTTCACTGGCAATTACAAAATCTCCTATATGTCCAGCATATGTTAAATGCGTGCCTCCGCAGAATTCTACTGAAGTTTCCGTACCAGCCGGACCAAAAGGATCCGATTCCAATTTCTCTACAGGTACGCCAATAGACACAATCCTAACCGGATCCGGATATGTCTCTTCAAATACTGCACGTAAGCCATTAATCGTCTTTGCCAGAGCTAAAGAAGAGTCTTTTGCGAAAACTTTTCCATTTTTAGCTACAAGAGTTTTTGAAAACGTTTCGGTTGCTTTAACCTGATCCACAGTCATAGCACCTTTATTTGTAAAATCGAACCGTAATCTATCGGGAGCTACCAGAGAACCACGTTGATCTGCTTCTGTACCTAGAACTTTTCTTAAAGCAAAATTTAAAACATGCGTGCCGGTATGATTATTCATGATTAATCGTCGTCGAGACGTATCTATCTGCAGAACCATTTCATCGCCTACTTTAAGGATGCCTTCCAAATTTCCGATATGAACAACATATCCACCGCGTACTTGAACGTTTTTAACTGTAAATTCTACGCTTTCATCGTCAACTTTTACGATATAGCCTGTATCATAGATTTGGCCACCCTGTTCGGCATAGAAGCTTGTTTTGTCGAGTAGTACACCGCACTCTTGACCAGACTGTACTTCTTGTACGAATTGTTTGTTGTGTCGAAGCGCTATAACTTTTGCTTGACATGTTTCGAACGTATAATCATTAGAATTGCTATCTGCTTGATATTTATATTTGGGTGAATCGTCTGTTGGATGCACACCTTTGTTTTGGAGGTCAGTAATTGCGTGGACGTCTAAACTGATCGTATCTTCAACGCCTGTTCCTTTACCCTAAAACAATCAGCAAATTTTTATTGAGTAAATAATAGATTATTAGTACTAAATTATGTAGATCACAAACACTATTACAAAACACATATTAAACTTATCTAACCTATTTAAGATTGGGTTCTTGTTTCTCGTCTTTCATAATGACAACCTTATGCAGTGTTGTCTGTCATTTTCTCCATTAACTAATATTTACATTTTACAATTTTATCAGTCATTTCCATACTTATACGTGAAAAAAAAAATATAATAAACTGTTATTGGTACTACAAAATACCGTAAAATTAAAACCCTGGGACTATAGAAGTCTCAAAGAAAGAGAGATGTTTCTGGACAAAAATAGATTTTTAAGTTATATATCTTAGTATTTTGGTTTTTAAGGTATGTTGTCTTTGATATCGCAAAGGAACACAAATGATATGTCACCTTTCAGAAGCCGGAAGAAATTTAGTTTAATTTTTCATTGATTATTGTATTTTAAAGATGCAATGATAAAATGAACATATACCTGTGAAATAATTTGCGCTAATTTCTTAGATTCTTCATAGACATTCATATCTACAGTTAAGCCTTTCTCTTCAGCCATTAGCTGGGTAAGATCAACAGGAAAACCATATGTATCGTATAATCGCCAGGCGACGTCTCCGGGAACATTTTTAGAATCTCCCAACTTTCCAATTGTTCTATTCAGCAGATTTCTACCTCGCGTTAAGGTTTTCAGAAACTGTTCTTCTTCTTCATTTATAATATCTACGATCCCTTGAGGATCCTTTCGAACCTCTGGAAAAGTGCTTCCTAAAATGTCGACGACATTGTGTACCAAAGTAGCGAAAAATTTAGGCTTAGCGTGCAATTTTTCTGTCGCATAACGGACTGCTCTGCGTAATATACGTCGCAATACGTATCTGAAATTGAAGTATGATCGCTATTAATATACATATATGTATATTTATAAATCGCTTTATAGTAAAACCACAATAAGTTAGTTTACCTAACAATTTTATAGTAAAGAATGAAAGTCAAGTATTTACTTTCATTCGGCACTCTAATGCGTATGCATGTAGTTCAAATAATTATATATTTAATATATTTTTAATTTACAATTAACTACTGTAGGATTTACAAACAAAAATTCCAAAAAATCACCTAGATTTTTATTCATTACCGCCAAATTCGTCTCAGCGGTAACTTAACGAATGCGTTTTTGATCTGTCGTTAACATTTTTGGTACCCACCGTGAGAGCACTTTTTTGAAACCTAACTCATCCTGTAACATTTTATCAACATTTCTAACAAAAAAAAAACACATATCCCCGCTATAAATTCCGTATATATCAACCAAATCAATACTGTCTTGAGTAATCATGGGTTTGACGACATCAGCACCTGATACATGTTTGCAGGTCTTTCTAGTTTAAAATCACGTGGGCGATTTTTGATTACTTGATATGAAGGTGCACACTCAGCCAATACCTCCCTCGACCATATGCGTATAATTTTAGCATTTTATAAATAACTAATAATTTATAAATAATAATAACTCAAAAATTAATAAAGATAGCTATATGAGACCTTAATATGAATCTATGTAGAATTTCTTATTGAATTAAGTGCTGCAATAAAAACTACTATGTGCTATTTGAAAAAAAAAGGATTTTTAATGTTTGAAGATATCTGAATTGGTTGCAAATTTCTACACACCCTGTATAAATTTGGTTGAAAGTTATGACAGTTTCCTGTATCTATGACCCTTTACTTTTGATTGCAGAAGTTTGATACCTTACGTTTCAGGGGTTTTTAAAATATTTCTTTTTCTTTAAGATGGTGCTTCGTGAAAGACCCTGTATAAATAAACCTTCAGTAACACAAAAAAATAACTATGTGTCAGATGTATTGTTGGCTTTAGATGAGCATGTTTAATCATGGTCTACTCTGGAAATCCATAAAATTTCAAAATTTGTTGAATATTAAGGTTACTACTGAAAATATGTATGGATAAATATACATACATATGTTTATAAAATCATCAGATCAGGCAAAGATATACAGGGAATCTCAGAAAATATCGATTGTAAGAAAAAAACGCACACAAATGAAATAGACTAAAGGAACTCGTTTTCACCACCAAAAGTAGTTACAATGGGCTTAAGAAATAATCTTCTCAGATATAACACGGTCATGATAAATTAGCTACTATTTTTATGACTAAATTTCTTGTATGTTTTTCAATTCGGATCGATTTAATTTTGACGTTAATAATCAAGGAATAAACCAGCTTTTTAAACTTCTCGGGCTTCATTCGGATTATTGGTGGAAAATTTAATTAAATTAATATCAAACACATCCCAAATTTAGATGCAATTGAAATAATTTATCGGGGGTCTTGTTATATTCTCTATAAAGATTTCAGTTGTAACAATGAATATTTACGGAAATGAGTCCTACATTTGATAGTATTACGCATTGATTTCATCATGATACAATAGTTTCAAAATATCTGTTGATAGAAATCGTAGCAGAAAAGCGTGATTGGATAAAAAATGATTTCACGTGCGTGAGAAATTATGAAGTCTGTAGCGTTTTAAATATTAGTTGAAAAATTGGTTAACCTATTTGTAAGTTCGTAGAAATTATAAAAATTAGCTTTTTTACTTTGAAGTTGACTATTATCACTCTGATTGAAGGGAGGTACGAGCGATTTACGACTTATATACATCAGTTGCCCTCGACATTGGCATGCCAGGCAGGGTGGCATACAAGCGAGCAAATTAGTTTTAAGTAATGGCAAATTAATTTTTTCAATGCATATCCAGAAAATTTTATTTTAATTTTTTGAACAGACTATTACAAACTTTCCAGACCATTATTTTATTTTAATCAATTATACGTGGATAATATCGGCATGAGCATAAAATCACATCATGATTTAAACGAAAACCAGCAGAGGCGAATTACTAATATCTGAATCTTGGTGCATAATTCCTAAGCGTTAATTAATACATAAAATATAGATTTTAATCTGAAGATAACATTGTTTAACTGGCTTTTGTTTCTATCTCATTTTTCCTTTAAAAGAAATTTACAGATTTCTATTCCTTGACTATTTTTATTAATAATAATTTATTATGTTAGAATTCTGCATCTTTGCTTATCAGTACAAAACTATATTAATAATCTTAATAATCATTTTCCAGATTCTAATACTCTTCCTCTAGTTTTAAATGTACTAAATCTAACTTCCTGATAACATAAAAATCAATTTCTGATTATTGCGTTCGAATTATACATTTTCAGATAAAATCTACGAGTAACATTTCAAAGTTACTATTTCATTTATCCTGGATGGTTAAAATGTTATATAACATTTTGTTACATATTATGTTTTGTGTTATTTGTCTTAAAGAACTTGGCACCACAAAGTGGTAAAAAATCGACAAAAATGCTAGAAAGGATTGACGATTTATTGACCACTTCGATTGACCATACTTTGTTTAGGCTACAGCCGCTATACCCATATTTTGGGGTCTAATGGCGAAAATGCTAAAATTAGCCAATATAGACATTTTGGTCATCCGATACGATTGACCATCGTTTGACCACCTTCTTTTTTTGAAAGCTTAACAATAGTCGAAAAAAAAATTTAAAAAAACAAGTTCATATCTCCAATGAAATGACTCAAACCCAGAAAATATCACAACCTCTTGCTTCGCATTTTTCACAATTTTTGGTTGAGAGGTGGTCGTTTAACCCCCTCTCAAACTTTGCGAAAATTGCGATGAACTTTGAAAACTCTGTTTTATGTTACTTTGAGATCGAATAAAAATTAACCGGTGAGTGGTCAAACGAAGATTTTCAATTGTTTATGATCTAGTGACACGATAAAATAAATACAGTGAAATCCGTTTAACACGAAGCTGACGGGACCGAAATATTTGTTCGTGTTAAAGGATATTACAAAGTACATATACCTACTCAACAAAATTTCGTTTAGTACATTTTATTTACATAGATATGTTTGCATGCCTTTAACAAAAATCAATAAAACAAAAATATTAACAAAAAGTTACTGAAATTTAATACATAATTTGCAATTTAGAAAAACAAATAAAACGTTTATAACTTTTTTGAAAAATAATCTGACATATTTTTTGTATTGTCCTTTTTAGATAAACAACATTGTCTCATTCTCTTTGATTTCAAACACTTTTTTATTCTCGCCGACGCGGCAGCTTTTTTCAGTATTTTGCTCATTCCGAGAAGCGATACTTGTTCGTGTTAAGCGATTTTTGTACTTTTTCGGGACCCCTTTATTGTTTCGTGTTAACCAATGTTTCTTCTTAAGCGGGTTCGTGTTAAACGGAACGGTATTATTTTCAGCGTTTTTCAAAATTTGTGAAAAATGTGATGCAAGAGGTTGTGACATTTTCTGGGTTTGATGTAATTTCATTGGAGATATGGACTTGTTTTTTTCATTTTTTTCGACTATTGTAAAGTTTTCAAAAAAAAAATACTTGCTGGTCAATCATGGTCAAATGTTGGAACAAAAAATTAAAAAAAAATCGTGAAAATTTTCAAAAAATTGGCGAATTTTGATTTTCGCCATTACACACCCTAAAATAAGCTGTAGCCTAAACAGAATGTGGTCAATAAATGGTCCACACTTTCTACCATTTTGTCGATTTCTGACCACTTTGTGGTGCCAACTTCGCGGACCTAAGATCTGCTAGTTTTCATTATATTTTGGATAACTTTTTTATAATAAGTATATGTAATATACAGGGTGCCCGTTTTTCGAGCGCAAGCATGGGTAACTCGGTTATTATAAGAGATAGGAGATCGGTTAAATTAGGGCAAAGTTGCGCATTTGGGAGAGAAAAGATATGCTGCCGAGAAACTTAAAAATTTTCATGGGTTGCTGAGATTTTTGGAAAAATGTGAAATTTTAAACTTTCGTTTTAACGTTGTATATCGAAAACCCATCAACGTAGACGTTTCTAACTCAGACATTATTAAGGCACTTTTTTACATGGAATCCAAATGTGCCATCTATTTTTTCAAGACGTTCTAGATTCAAAAGTTATGGTAGTCAACTTTGTTTTTTCTTATGGGCACCATATTGGATTTTTACATTTTTGAGTAGAGCTCTTGATTCTGATTACGATGATGTATCACACGATATGGTCCAGTTTCACAATTTTATCAAAATAACCAGAAACCCGATTTTGAGAAGAAAGCCTTGGAAACAATTTCCATACTTGTGTTTAACAAATGCATTTGTGACAGTTCGATTAAATTTAAAATTTTAAGGTTCACAAAATTTATCCAGAAAATGATGATTTTAATAAACAAATAAAACAAAATAACATTATAAGAGATACTCGAAGGTTTCACCATCTACTTCTAAACACAATTCTATGCGTCTCCTGAAATGTTGTACAGCTCTTGAAATATTCCTTCTTCTTATTTTAGTCCTTAAAGTGGTAATTATCTTTCTTCGCAGCTCATGAATATCAGCAGGCACTGTTTCATAAATAATATTTTTCATAGTTCCCCATAAATAATAATCCAACGGAGAAAGATCAGGTGAACGCGCTGGCCAACGAATGTCCCCATTATTTGAAATTACTTTTCGAGGAAATAGTTCAGACAAATAATCACTTACTCTCCTAGTGTTATGCGGCGGAGCACCGACCTGTTGAAACCAAAGGTTATTCAATCGGTTGAGGCAAATGTTGTTGTCGATATAATCCGTAAGATATGTCCTTAAAAAGTGTAAATAGCCATATGTATTCAAAGTCTCTTCATAAATGTATGGGCCAATGATTGTGTCGCCTAACAGACCGACCCATACATTTATCCCAAACCGTACTTGTGGTCGACGTCCTTCATGTACATGAGGATTTTCAATGGACCAGAGATGTTCATTGTGTCGATTAAACATGCCTGAGTTTGAAAACTTACACTCATCCGTAAATATTACGTTAGCAAGGAAATTAGGATTTTGTTCCAACTGGTCCATAAAACGAAAGTTTAAAATTTCACATTTTTTCAAAAATCTCAGCAACCCATGAAAATTTTTTAAGTTTCTCGGCAGCATATCTTTTCTCTCCCAAATGCGCAACTTTGCCCTAATTTAACCGTATCTCTTATAATAACCGAGTTCCCCATGCATGCGCTCGAAAAACGGGCACCCGGTATACACATGCTAAATTATAAAGCACATGTAAAAATTGACGAAATAGTTACCACTCACGATGACGTATACTTAAACAGCGTCCGAAAATGTCGAAAAAAAATGGAACGTTACAGAAATGGTTCCTAACACCGCTATAAAGTTCCAGTTCCAACATTTTCTGTCTAAATGTCAAACGTCAAAATTCAGTTTTATTATTTTATCACTACAATTATGTCATAATTTTATTTTTAAGTATGCAATTCATTAACATTTCTCTTTTTATTCTAAAATAAAACAATGAATTATTATTTAAGAAGCATTCTGCTGTTAATATGCACATTAAAATTCTCCATACAATTTAAATTAACCATCCTGCACATGGAAGACTTCCATTCAAGTTTTTCTGAGATGATCGTTAACGGGAAGGCACACGGTGGCGTTTCACGACTGATGCACTATATTAAACAGCAAAAAAACACCGATCCATGGACAATATATCTTGACACGTTAGACTGGTCTATGGGCAGTATCTGGTTCAATCTCTATCATTGGAATATCATAACCAGTTTCCTTCAAGTTCTCCCGATAGACGCGCTCTGTTTGGGTGATAATGAAATGCTGGATGGACCACCTGGTGTTAGGGAAGAGAATTTCCTATCATTCTTGAAACATATCAATAAAACCGTGGTGTGTAGTAATTGCGACGCCGAACATGCACCAGGTTACAACAATTATATAAAGCACCGTACGATTTTAAAAGTTGGAGATAAAAACCGTTATGTTAGAATCGGAATTCTCGGTTTATTGTGGATTGACCGTATTGGACCGATATACGGAAGCATGAAAATATTGAATCCCATATCAGCGGTTCAAGAGGAGATCGATGCTTTACGCCGTGAAAACGTATCGACGATAATATTAATGACCCATACTAATGCTGAGGATGAACTTCGAATCCTCCAAAATATTTCAGGAATAGACTTAGTAGTCGGTGGCCATTCCCATGTATTATACTACAATGGAAAGCCACCAAACGGTAAAAATTACCAAGGAGAATATCCTAGTACAATTATCGATGTAGACGACAAGCAGGTGCCTGTGGTACACAGCGGTGAGATGGGAGAATTTGTTGGAAGAATACTATTACATTTCAATGATAGTACAGGCGCGCTTATAAATTATACAGGAAATCCAATGTACATGGATCACGATGTAAAAAAAGATCCGGTTGCAGAAAATATGATGAACAAATTTAAAGTGAAGGTAGACAAAGCAGGTAGACAGAGCTTAGGTAAGAGCTTTTGGCAGAACCCAAAAAAAAACTTCTAACTTTCATTTTGTCAAAATCTAGGTAAAACCAGAGTACCGCTTGAGTCCAAATGCGCATGGGAGGAATGCAATTTAGGCAATTTAATATGTGACGCGTTTGTAGACTACAGAACTGCACAATATAAACATAAACGATATTGGACTGACGCCCCTATCGCCATCATACACGATGGCGGGATAGCAGCCGACATTCCTGCAGACCCAAACAACGAAAACACCATTACATTACAGCACGTTTTGAGCGCCTTGCCCAATAATGAAATAATAAAATTGTTGAGCATTAACGGAAGCGTACTGAAAGAAGTATTGGAATTTTCAGTAAGCGACGTTAGCGAACCTAACAGCAACAGATTCTTGCAAGTTTCAGGTCTTCACGTCAGATACGAAATGACGCAACCGATTGGCAAAAGAGTTACGTTTCTGAAAGCACGTTGCGGTCAATGTGATGTTCCAATATACGAGTATGTCGACGAAAAAGCCAATTATTCAATAATTGTACCGGGGTCTTTAGCTGAAGGTGGGAGCGGTTATAAAATGCTTACAAACAAGACTAGCATTCCGATTGATGATTCTCTAAAAGACTTCCAGATATTACAACGTTACATACAAACTTACAAAATTATACAAACCGGCGTTGAAGAAAGGTTAAGAATATTGAATATGCCAGAGCTGAAAGCATGCGCAATAAGTTATAAACCTATCACCTATCTATACATAGGTATCATACTTGCAACTTTTTTAGAACAAATATTGCAGAACGGCTTAAATAAATATGTCAAATAGAGTACAGGTTTTAATTTTATGAAAATTCTCAAATAAATAACAATATATACAAGGTTATGTTCAAAAACTCAATTAATAACAAAACCCTCAAAAACTGATAAAAAACTTTGTTGCAGGATAGAATTGATTATGGTTCGACCACCTGTTACTATTTAAAATTAATTTAAAAAAACAATTACTACATCGCTGACTCCCATGTCCGACCATCAAATCATTTTTCGGAAAACTCGAAAACAGTCTCAAAAACTGAAAAAAACAAACCCGTGAAGTGTGAGCAGCTGTGGATATTTTATTATATGTAACTTCAAGATCGGATAAAAATTAACCGGTGGGTGGTTAAACGATGATTTTTTACATTTTGTGGTTTAAAGGCATGGAAGAGGAACTGACATCATTTTCAGCGTTTGATCGCCTCTCAAAATCAGTGAAAAATAGGTCCGCAAAATTGGGACCACAAAGTGATAAAAAATCGACAAAAATGCTAGAATGCTGACCATTTATTGACCACTCTTGATCATCCGCGATTTCGATGACCACATTTTGTTTAGGCTACAGCCGCTATACCCATATTTTAAGGTCTAATGGCGAAAATGCTAAAATTAACCGATATAGACATTTTGTTCATCCGATACGATTGACCATTGTTTGACCACCTTTCACATTTTCAAAATTAAAAAAAAATTCTTTCGATTTTTTTTTACTACAAACTAAAATTTTGTTGCAGGATAGGATTGACCAACGTTTAACCATGATTGACCACCAAGTAATTTTTTTGAAAACTTAACAACAGTCGAAAAAAATGAAAAAAAAAGTTCATACCTCCAATAAAATGACATTAAATCCAGAAAATGTCGCAACCTCTTGGATCGCATTTTTCACAAATTTTAGACTCCAAAATATAGCGGGTGTAGCCTAAACAAAATGTGATCAATCGAAATCGCTGATGATCAATAGTGGTCAATAAATGGTCAATCCTTTCTAGCATTTTTGTCGATTTTTAACCACTTTATGGTGCCAATTTCGCGGACCTCTTAAAGATGCATTTAAATCCCAACAGAAGATAATAAGAAATCTATGACAGAATAATATACGCACTAATTCCTAAATGTTACAGATTAATATAATTTGTTATTAATTACAAATTTATAATACAGCTTCTATGAAGTGATCTTTGAACAGTAAATACAAACAAAATAAAAATGTATTCATTAAAATGCAATATTTGCATAATTTTAGCTACAAATGCAACTCTGATGAAATTTGAACCTTTGCATTTTATTTCATTTGCCACACCTTTATAAGAGAATGTGATCTATATTAATACAAGTTTACTTTCACCTTTATAAATAAACAGAGATCAATATTACTATGAGAACCAAATTATTATGTAAACATTAAATAGACTTAAACATGAAAAAAATACTATTTTCTAAAATTTTAAATATTCAAATCACATAGTAGAAAGCCATCGAAGACATACATACACATTATTTGAATTTGAATGAAATGCAAATTTCACTTACCCACGACCTGTATTATCAGGTGTACCTCCATCTGAAAGCGCAATCGTTAATGTTCGAGCATGATCAGCTAAAACTCTATATGCCATATCGATGCCATCCACATCTTCATCGCCCACTCTTCCCTGATAAGGTGGGGCACCAGTTCCTTTTTGTATTGCATGGAATATAGGTGTGAATAAATCTGTATCGTAATTAGATCTCTTTTCCTGAATTACTGATACTAATCTTTCTAAACCCAACCCACAATCAATATGTTTCTTGGGTAGCTGTTTTAATGTGCCATCAGATTCTCTGTTATACTGAATAAAGACAAGATTCCAAATTTCAAGCACATCTGGATCATCTTGATTGACAAGATGAGGAACTTCTCTGTCACCAATTCTGTCAAAGTGAAGTTCAGAACATGGACCACAAGGACCTGTATCGCCCATTTCCCAAAAATTATCTTTCATATTGCCTGGTAATATATGATTTGGTTTGATTCCGAGATCTAGCCAGATCTTCAACGGAATACGATTATTAACTCAATATATCAAAAAATTTATTCAAACTTACTTGTTTGCATTCGTTATCTGGTTCAAGACCTTGTTTCTCATCACCACCAAAATATGTGACATACAAACGTTCAGAAGGCAATTTCAAAACTTCAGTTAGTAACTCCCAAGCCCATGCGCAAATTTCTTTCTTAAAGTAATCGCCAAAAGACCAATTTCCTAACATTTCAAAAAATGTATGGTGATAAACATCTTTGCCAACATCATCTAGATCATTGTGTTTTCCTCCAGCACGTATACATTTCTGGGTGTTAGTTGTACGTTTCCATTTTGCCATATCACTGTTCGGTTCAACAACTCCCAGAAAGATTGGTTTATATTGATTCATCCCGGCATTTGTGAACAATAACGTTGGGTCATCCAACGGAATGGTTGATGAGGAATGAACATATTCGTGGTCCTTTTCTTTAAAAAAATTAATAAATGCATCCCTTACCTCTCTGGCAGTCATTTGAGTATTCATCTTAATCACTTTTACAGATGACGACATGCAAAAAACACTACAATATTGTTAAAGTTGTACACGTGCTGTCTTTAACACCGGATTTGTTAACCAATAAATAATGGGATATATTCACAGTGTGGAGATCCTAGAGCACTATAAAATTAAGTCAACGAAACAGGCAAAAACTTTCACCTTGTGCAAATTTGGTTGCATATATTAACTCATATTCTGATGCAATTTCGAAGTACGATTCAATTTACTTATGCAATATTTTGTAAATTAATAATCGCAACAAAAATATTAAAAATCGTTTGAATTGACTTTTAATTTATCTTTACATTAATATATTCTCTTCGTTCGTGTTATGAGGATTAAACGATAGATCCAAATACTGTCAGCATAATTAATAGATATTAAATAGTACCAACACTAAAGAAATCCAAAAGTTGCAGCCAGTATTGTCACAGCTACTTCTATTCGGAGTAAATTTACTCTATTTTATAAGATTCTATTTTGTAAATCCACTCTTTTACGCAGATGGATTTTGTATCCTCGGAATCTATTTTGGCTCACGCTTCTGAAAGGATCGATTTAAGCTCTGACTTACTGGAAATATAAGGTTTGTTCCACGTTTGTTCCAACCACCGGGTTTGTTTCACATTTTGGTTTTGTTCAAACCCTTACGCAGCCGTCACAGCGAAAAATTTTAAATTTGCTTTCACCTGAGAACATGCCTGTATCCTGTATTCCAGAAATCTTCATTCTTGTTTACATATTCATTTGCAAATTCCCGCCGTAGTTTCTTACCCCGACAGCAAAAGTTTGAATTAAGCGGAATAAAAGTTACTCGGCACATTTTAAACCTCTACGAACAGTTTCGCTGTGAACATTTATGTTAGCATCTGTCCTTAACATTGCTGAATTTCTGATGCAGTAATTTTAGGTTTCTTTTCAAGTGTTCTTGCGATTTTTCTTTCCTCGCGTTCTATTAGTTTTCGTGGGCGGTTCTATGTCGATTCCTTAAACTATTTTCGCGTTGAAAGCGTTTTTATATTTCTAATCATATATCTACTTCTGTTTAATACTTTGGCAATTTATGTATGTACATACATACATACATATTATGACTTGTTCTCTTCTTATAAACGCAAAACTATTTTTCTCTCTTCAGTACTTGTCTCTTTTCCTTTTCGTCCTATCATGACAAGTTTCAATTAGACTGCAGTTATACTATTCTATCGACGAAAATAAATATGAATCAGAAATAGGACAATTATTCGGGAAAGTGCAAATATTTAATACATGGTTACAACTTATTCTTTAAGGTGTACCCAATACTTTTGTTGCTATATATACATATTGTACAGAAAATGTATTTATTTCGTTTGAATGATACAAATAAAATTTAATTTATTTATTAAATATGCAGAACATAGAGAATAGTTTTACTTAAAAAATACGAAGAAGTATACATTTTTCTCTAAAACGGTAGATAAATGGGTACATTTTTATACCAAAAGAAAGAGAATTTAATTTTACATCCAACCCTGTAAACAGGTATAAAACGTCGCGTTAAAAAAACAGAGTTATTGGTATTTAAATGTCTCCAAATGTTGGCACCAGTAACAACAAAAGGATCCGTACGTGTTAATATTGGAAATAGTAAACCAATTCAAGACGTACAATTTGCGCAAATCAAAATTTTCTACCTCTTTTAGTTTTGATGCTACACAGCTCATTAGGAAGAGCGTTGCAATGGCAAAATTTTTGATAAAATATGTATTTTCTCGAAAACAAAAGCACATAGGTTTAGAAAGGTCTTAATAAAAGTTACTTCAAATATCATGTAGAATCTTAAAAAAATATAATATATAGGATGATCCGTTTAAAATAATAAAGTTACATACGCTTTTTCTATAATAGGGACACATTGTATATTTGAAAATATTTTCTAGCTATGCGTCGTCTAAATAGGGACAACTTTTATTTGAAATTCTTTTCGTTATACTGTAAAATAAACAAATTATTAAAGAAACCGCGTCAGCTGGGACACCCTGTATACTAGCTACTACTCATGATCAAAATTAATCGTAATTGTAATTTGAATTCGTTAATTGGTAAGTACAAAGAGTAGTTAAATCTTCAATTCTATCTTTATACACTTAACATATTCCATTTTATTGACCATTATATTAATTGCAAAAATTAATAATCTATTATTATTTACCTAATAGCGTTTATTATAAAAATTATTAACATCAAATATATTCAATAAAATATGTACAACCAAAAGACATACACTTAGAGTGTAGACTCTTGAAGAATTAAGTTATAATGTAGTTTATTTTCATGAATGGAAGAATGTTTTTCAAAATTAAATACCATTACATATCTATGTGTTATATATCTTCATTCCAGTCAATATCATTAATTTCTAGGGTAGTGTCGTTAGCTTTTTGTTTTTTTACAATTTTTGGAGTATCTTGAGATTTTTGATTTTTATTTTCCTTACTACATTCCAAGCTTTCTTCAAAATATTGATTAGGATGACTGATTGCAACCTTATTTTGTTGACCATGTATATATTCAAAATGTTTACAACATGCTATTTGATAATGACCTTTACTTGCTGTATTGACAATATCTTCAACAGCTACAAAAAAAAAAGAGAAATCACCACCAGTTTTATCATATTAATAACTAAGATTCATTAACAAAGCTTACCTTCAGTAGTCATTCCCAATTCGTTTAATTTTGTTCTTAAAATTACCGAATCCCAATGCTTATACGGACAACCGTGGTGATCACCCACCCCAACATTACTGCTTATTATTTTAATACAACTGTACGCTGAATAGCTAGTTCTTTGACCAACGAGTCCATACATATGCTTAATATTGTAGGCATATTCTTTATCGAATTTGCCGCTATCAATTTTTTTTGTAAATTCATTTTTCCAGAAAGTCATTGAGTCTTCATATGTTAATCCAATACCTTTTAGAAATAATCCTAATTGTAAGCGACAATCATGTTTCAAATGATGGGTTGATTTCAAAATTCCATAGACGTACTTCATACAAAGTGGGAAATGATCTCTTGCATACACATCTAAGCTTGTTAGTCCAACTTTACCACTATTGAAATTTTGTGAATAGTCTTTGCCTGTATAGATATTATGAAGGTTTGTAATTAAGAAGTTAATACGATCATCATCCATTAGAGGTAGACGACGATTAGCATACTACAAAACAGAATAAAAATACACTGTCAGTTTTATATGAGGAACTAAATTTTAAATTTTCAGATAATTAATATGTACCGAGAGATATTATTCAAAATTATATATAGATATGTTAAAATTTACATACCACAAGAGCTTCATTAAGACTTGATCTGAAAATACCTAATATACATGTAACCAATTCAAAGTTTGGGATGTATGCATATCCCTTATGAACAAAAACACGTCTAGACTTTATCAAGCTTGGTACTTCAGTAAATCGAACTTTATAAAAATTCAACTGATCAACAGCGTAAGCATTTGCCGTAGAATCAGACAATTCAGAATAAAATTTAGCTTTCTCTTCAGGTGAGATTGAAGTATAAGTCAAATTATTCAGTTTTAAGAACTTTTCAATACTTTTTGGTGATTGTTGTAGAAATCGTAATTTAAACCATTCTAATTCTCTTGCTAAGAACCATTTTCTCAATGATTCAGTACGACAATATGCGAGTCGTAGTATAAAATGAGAAATATGATCAGCTCGACGTGCTTGTAGATCTATATCAGATGGATTTTCAAAGTCCGTGGACTTTGCTAAACGAAGATATCTTTTTAGTTCGTTTTTAATTAGTTCCCCATATACACATTCTTTCCATTCTTCACTATAAATCCTTAGTCCCTTTTGGGTTGTGTATTCTATTGTTCTGAATAATTGTAGACGTTCTAAAGCCAATTCTTCAAATTCAGAAAGTTGTATTTCATTACCGGGTGGAAAACTGTACATTTGTAAATTATGCGGATAAGAGTCCTTCAAGCTATTGCTTATAATCGTTGTATAATTTCTTTTTCGCCGAGTACCCACCAAATCCATTTTTTTAATGAAAATATAAACTATTATATTAAGGCAAAATCATTTAAATCACAATTCAAATGTTAGGTTAAGATTTTTCGCGGGAAATAAGTATACCAGCAGGGCTGCGTTCGAAATTTTATATTCTGAACTAAGGTGTATGCTTGTGTCTTTCGCTATCATACGAGATTTGTATCTACTTATCTCTCTCCCTAGTTAAAAGTATAACATTTTGAACGAAGTCTATGGATACATTCAGATTTAAAGGCTAATTCATAGTTCTCCGTTGGTATGTTTGCGTTTATACGTTTAAACAAGGATTTAACGTGGGTTTAACGGATAAAAATCTCTTAGCGGTTCATAACTTCGCGTCTGTATGTTCACATACCAATTTTCAAGAGTTAATCTCACAACGGATGAACGAAAGCGGACACAGTTCAACTTCAACCAACTTTATCCGTCAGCGGATAGACTGTGAAAGGCACACAAATTAGAGATGTGTAGTTCGTGAACGAACTATTAAAAAGAACTATTCTTTGAGCTGAACTAAAAGAACTAGTTCACAGATTCGAAATGAACTAGTTCGGCCGAACTATTAAGGTTTCATGCCGAAACAGCAAAACACACAAAGCGGGCAGTTCGCATGTACCTAACATGTATCGGTAGATTGATAGACCCTAGTTTAATATTTGTGATTTCTGATGTTTTGAATGATTACGTGTATTTGTGTATTAGATATAGCGGGTTATTATATTTGCCAGTGTTTTTCAATTTATTATTTAGTCTGTTCTTGAACACCTGCAAAGGATTATGATTGTATATAAACATCTGTTTACCCCATTTTTAGCGTTATAGCGGCCTATGAGAATGCTTAAAGACACGTGGGGATACGGGCGCTGCGAGTCAATTCTGTTTCTGGTGAACGAGGCAAGCGAGTGAATGCGTGAATGGGAAGGAATGATTTTGCTTACTAGTTCGTTCACGAACTAGTTCGCAGAAGTGAAATAGTTCGCGAGAACTAGTTCACTGAAAAGAACTACTAAGCACATCTCTAACACAAATAACGCGCAGTGATTGGTCAACGGATCAATGTAAACGTACGAACGGATAGGTATGAACTAGCTATTTTCGCACGCTGTTTGTCGATCGTACTGTTGTTTTCTTTGTTTACATAGCTACCAAAAACAAAGATAGCACGATATTTGATGTTGGAGATCAAATTACAGACAGTTCTCGACTTAAGGTTAGTTCATAGGTCTCCGTTCGTACGTTTGCGTTGATACGTTTAACGGATAAACATCTCTTTAGCGGTTCATAGCTTTCGGTCTGTACGTATGTTCACCTATAAATTTTCAAGAAGCCCCGCTCAGTGCGCCGTTTTGAACATACAGTAAATATGCTTCATAGCGTTTCCTTAGTATACTAGCTCAATGCTCACAACGGATGAACGGAAGCGGACAAAGTTCAACTTCAACCAACTTTATCCGTCAGTGGATAAACTGTGAAGCGCACACAAATAATGTGCAGCGATTGGTCAACGTATCAACGTAAACGTATGAACGGAGAGTTATGAACTTATGAACTAGCCATTATGTATTCCTGAATTTCTTGCGTAGGTCGAAATTTACGTAAGTTGAACTAAGGTGTATTGAGAATTTTGCCCACCTGGGTGGATGGTAGAGTACAACATATTGTAACATTTTAACTCCATCGTATTTGAAATATGATGTATTGTATCAGTTCCTAATCTTAAACTGCGGGATATCTGCAGTATAACACATAAGTTTGTTAATAGACGATAAAAATCTTTACGTAAGCCAGAATTTACGTAAGTCGGGAACTGTCTGTATATTAAAAACAGTTTGTCAAATCAAAAGTAAAAAAAAGTAGACAACAAAAGTTTTTTCTGCCGCAACTTCCTCAAAATTGATAACAATTAAACAATTTTTCAAGTTCACGGGCAGTTTAAAGATGGTATTCTACTAAGTACTACCAAGGAGCATGTATATATTAGAGTGCTCCTAACAAACTTTTCGTGATTCCAATTGCATATGTAGTTGTGAATGGAAATTTGTGAGAAAATGTGCTGGTATCTGGTGACGAGCAGTATAGTTACTAGTATGTTCTGGACTGATTTATAGGTGCCTGAAACGGGTATTGGTTTACGGCGCTACTAATTTATTCGGAATTATTTACTAGGTACGTCTATAATGGACAGAAACGTAAAAACAAATTACCACCTCAGCGGATTACAACCACTACTGTAACGTCGACTGAAAATTCAAATAATGAATTATTGTGTTTTACGCCAAGGAATATAAAACAAGGAATTATTGTATTTTTCATTAAGAAATTAAAAACAATTTGCTTGTTTTGATATGATGATATGTCTGGGTGTTTGGTAAAAAAATATCCCAATAAATCATTTTCTAAAATATACAGTGATCGAACTCGCCCATGAAAACCACATAATTATGATGTATTCATATAGAGGAATAGAAAATACGAGTAATGCAAAGATTTATATGCTTTAAAATTTAAACAAACAAGACCAATTTAACATAAACTTATATTTTCTTTTTTGTCTTACTAACACATATACAATATAATTTGGACAAATTAAAACGAAAAATCTTACAATTAGTCAACATCCACACATGATGTGTACTTAATAATAAATAAAAGTAAATTGTTATGAATATTAAGCAAATTAGATTATTACATTACATTAATAATAAATTACAATTACTGGGTACGGGCGCAGCAAAATGTGCGATATATGTAGGTACACATTTGGAATAAATTTGAAAGTTTACGAAAGCCTGAGTTATAATAGTATCAAAATAGTAGTTATTCTTGATGAGCAACGAATAACAATTTTATTAAGATGTCCTTAAATATCTAACTGCCACTGTATATGTAAATATTTATTGATTTCTTACGTTTTTTAATTTTTGTTTGTGTTTAACATTTTTTAAAGCTACTCTCTTTGAAAAATTGTGAAGCTTAGTCAAAATTAATTTTTCCAAGAAAAATGATTTGTGTTGATCACATTCATCGTTAGATAGCCACGTTTTAATTGTAGCATGGGAAGTTATAGCATTTAATATAATTCTTTTTATGCCCAAGATGTGACTATGGGTCGCCATAATATGTTCAAAGACCTGTAAGCAGGTCAGCACAACAACATACGTAGCAGGTTGAGGAGAGTTCAGATATTTTATGTTATCCCCTTTACTGTAATCTCTTGCAATCAATAACAATTCATTTTTATCAGGAAGCATTTCATCAGTTTTAACCAAAAAATTGCTACAATTAATACAACTGAATTTTTTTAAAGTGCAGTGGGCTACATATCCAGCAAAATATGTTACAGAACATGTTTCCAAAGTTACAGATGTTACATTTTGGGTACATATCTCTGCATCTTCTTCATAGTTTTTATAGGTAAATGAAATGGGTTTCTCTTCCGTATGCTGTACATCTGATTTATTAGTGACACCCATTACATCCATAATATATATATCATCATCTTCCTCACAATTTGAACGCTCTGAACATTTGCGTAGCGATGCAGTCATTATACCCTGTAAAGATAATCTGAAATGTTTTGCTGATGGATTAGGGTTAGAACCGCGATGCTGCCGAATCGTTGAAAATAAATTTTCAATTGGGTCTTGATTCATTCTGGCCGTCAACAAATAAGGATATTTGTTTTTGGTGTTACGCCATAAACCCAAGATGCCATTAATTGTCTGAATTAATCCGTCAAAGCAATAAATTTTCGTTGTTTGTTTTGAAATACGCCAAGATTTTATCCACTGTATTGACTTTTTTAAATTATCTTCCACATTGCTGGTCCGGTCCGATAAAGCGCAACTATTAGGAATCGGAGAAAATTGTCTTTTTGAGTTTAAATTATCAAACAAATTATTTATCTCTAACAAAAAATTGGCTGTATTTTCACAAGTAGTGGATTGTAATTCTCGGGTTTGTATACAAGTATACATTGCAGCATAAAAAGTCTTACTGAAAACTTGTGTGGCCAACTTGACTCGCATTTTTTGAAAATTATTTGGGCAAATGTGAGCATCAGTTATTTTATTCAGTGCTGTGGATAAATTTCTGGATTTGTTTATATTGTACGTTGAAACTACGTCGTTCCATGAAACTTCTTTATTTCCGATGAATATATTCTGCTTTAGTAAACAATTTCGAATATTTTTAATTAGGTGAGGACAATCAAAGACAGCAAATATTTGCCCCTGAATTGGGTGTATAAAGTAAGGAGTATCTGTAGTTACACCAAGCGTTTTATATAACAGTCGATTATTGCTGCCTTGATCACATACCACTGCTCTAATATTCAACCCAATACTATTAGCTTTCTCAATACACGCCATAACTATGTCGCTTAAACTTGTTCCAGCAACAGGTCCACCGCTAGTATAATACGCAATTGGCATCTTCCAGTTATCATATAAACCTCGTATCATTATTACGAGTGCATGATTACCTAATTTTTCCGACCTTCTTCCCTCACCTAAATCTTCATATCCCTCAAAATAATCTAAACTAATGTTATAATCTAAATGTTGCATTAGCGACATTTCATCAAGCAGTAAAACAACCTTTTTCTCTGTTTTCCATTACATCTACTTTTGCATGTAACATTTTGAAAAATTTGTTATTTAATCCGGTATTTAGCTTTAATACGTTAATCAATTTTCTCACTGTTGAAGTAGCAGGTAAATTTAATCCAAGAGATTCACGCATATGTCTATAACAAGCTGGTGATTTGTGAAATATATTAATAGCTAACCTCTTTTCTTCAATTGACCATTTTACTTTTTTTTGGTGTTTATTTTGCATTGTAACGAATGTAAGTCTATTTTTATTAACTGTAGTAGTTCCAACATTAAGTGCTCTTGTATTTGTCGCCATCGAAAGAATTTTTTTTAAATCGTCGGTTGGTTAATTTAGTTGCCTTCATACGTTTTCTTAAAATAGCAACTTTCTTTAATAAGGATTTTTCTGTAGGTCTTTCTTTATGTTTTGGAGATGTTAACGATATCATAGGGTAATCGATATCTTTACTAATTACACTTTTAGGTGACTTTCTTTTGGTGAAAATTCTAACATTTTTGAAATTGCTCGTGTTCTGGAGTATGTGTATATAGGCCTGTGTGTAAATTTTACTTCCGGACTTGAATTAGTTACAATGTTAAAAACTGAATTCTTTTCGCTATCATAGGCAGACGTGTTTATATTTTGTTGACAATGTCGCGGTACGGCAGATAGTATTAGTTTATGGCGAGTTTCATTCACAAAACATTCTATATCAAAATGATTTTCACATATCGCCATTTGTATTAGTCTACTAGCTTCTATATCTACAAAGATAAAAGTGAATGGAAAAAAAATGACTAAAAACATAGATAAACATTTACCTAGTAATTTCACGTTTCCCGAAGCGTCTATCCATTTCTTTCGCCGATCATCTTCTTTCGGAAAAGAGTAAAATCTAAGCGTACTATTTCTTCTTTTTTGGTTGCAAGTAATATAATTACACCGAGTGAAAGACATGTTAAAATGTTAAAACAAGCACATTTGGTGTTAAAAATATCGATTTTTGTCCAGACGCATATAAATATAAACAGGTGCTTTATTGCATATTTTGTGCATTTAGGGTAAAGTGGCATCAGCAGGTTTTTATTCTGCGGTTACTATCCCACGAAAGTTAAGACAGATACATACATACATATATTATTTTCTACGTATAATAAATTAATATAATCTTTTTACTTTTTACTATAGTATAAATATATTGGTTTTCATGTATTAATACAGAAAAGGGTTTCACATTATTTAATCTTGACGTAGTCAAACAGTAAAATAATATTTGTTACACAACTGTAGTAAATCTTATTATAATTATGGTATATATTTTCCATTTCATCGAGTTCTTTATTTATTTTTAAGAAAAAAATGCATTTTTTTCATGTGAGATGCTTACGTAGGTTTATATGTACCATCTTTGGCAAATTAAATGCGAATTTCTCAGTGACGAATTTCCATTTTCTAAATAAAGGCTATACTTTGAAGCAAATTTAATTTCTCTAAAAGAGCTTTAATGAACTTCTTTAGAGTAATTAAATTCACTCTAAAGCAAAGCCTTTATTTACAAAATCAACATTCCCCGATAAAAAAAATCGCATTTAAATTGCCAAAGATGGTACAATTTACATACTATGTAGGTATACCGTGAATCTTTTTTAACAGTAAACATAGAGCATCTTGTTTTTCATAATAACCAAATGACAGCAATGTAGTCGTATTATTCCGTATATATTTTAAATGTAAACATTGAAAATAGCTAAGTTTGGATAAATAACTTTAAAATAACCTAATTAATAATGTAGATGACGTAGATTAGGATATGTATTCAAAAATACATCGGATACTTGCCTCAAACTTAAATTTAAATTATACATGCTGAAAATTTGATTTTTTCTCTTTCCTAACAATATTGGCATTGTACTCGTAGCTAGCATCCTAACCATCCCCCACGCTATTCAAATTATTTAGTTACTCTTACTGGTAACAGATGATGCTAGGACTCGGCCGCTATTGATTTTAGTTATCATTATAGTGCACCAGATGTCTTTTTTGGCGCCCCCTACATTTCAATGTTATTTTTTGGGATCATCATTTTACGCTGTATGAGCACTCTATTAGATAAATGCTCCTTGGTACTACGTACTACCAAATACTATATGAATATATATACGTGTAAAGAATAGTTCTTTAAGTGAAGTATAGATGCCGCCTATAGCTGAATTTAGCAGTTGCGTGAGACCAGACAAATATTGTCTATTACTAACCAACTACTGAATGCAATTATTCGTTTGGTCCGCTAGTTGTTCGCGTGCGTGCCTTGCTCTTCCCCTTTAAAACTCTCCCGGCTCTAAGCATACGGTAGCGCCGCTCTATACTTCCCTAATGGAACTACACTTCTTTGACTATATTAATACTAGTATTATATTTGGTACTACTAAGTAACTAAACATTGATTTACAGTGAAATAGACAGAATTTAGTTACTTTTTGTTGTTGATTACCATCTTAAAATGTTCGCGAATTTCAAAAATTTTAATGGGTTACAAAAATAATTTCCAATAATTGCACGAAGTGTTAAATAAATATAGTTCTATAATCAGATATTGGTCGTATTTCTTAATTAATATTTTTGAATTAGTAATCTTGTTCTTATTAGGCAAATACAAATAATCATATTTTTGTTATTTTTAATATAAGTAAATCATATTCATCAGACCATTTCTAGATTTTTGTTTTATTTTTTATATAAGATTGTAATACTATTAAATATGAAACTATGCTTATGATTCGCTAATGTTTTTTCATGATACTACGAGTATATAAGGTAAAACCACTTGGAGAACGAGTTTGAAATCGGCTCGCGCATGACGTCAGCGCACGACAAAAATATATGAATAGATAACAGCACTATAGATAATATTTAGGTATATGTTGTTTATATATTTATTTTTTATATGTTGTTGTGTTACTGTAGAATTGAAATTATCGTTGTCTTTCGTTTGTTGTACTGTTTGAGGTACAGAAATATATACAATTAAAATTTTAGAAGTAATTAAGTAGGTATAATGGATTTATCTAGCCTAGCGGTACTAATAATCTCAACAGTTTCTTATTTGGATGCCACAGTATGAAATTCAACAGAATTAACGATATTCTAGTCGTAATCCTAGAAATTAATAAAAAAATGTGTGTTTAGTGAAGAAGTTATACAGTTTTTTCACTGTGAAAATATGAGAGGTATCAAATGATGCACAAATAAATACAAAGATATATTTTTTTTATATTTTGGTACATAAAAAGACAATGAATGGTACCTATATTTGACGGTTTATTTAACAATTTTTATAATTTTTCTTTTTCTGTTTTTGATTTTGTTTCAACTTTTGATTTTAAATTCTCATTCGAAAATACATCCGACATCTAAAAAGGGTTTATTCACATTATCAATGTTTGGACTTCTGCTGATCTTTCCAATAATTTTTTTGATAGTTTTTATGCCGCAGCATACACTAACTTGTCTCTATTTATGAACTTTATTCCGAAACACTAATATATCAATAACTACATATACATAAGACAAATTTACACCCAAAAAACATAAACATACGCTCAGCCACAAGAACGTTTGTACATTTTCTGTCCTTAGTTTAAAATCAAACAAATATATACATAAACAATTTTAATTTCTAAAATATATAAGTAAGTGTATACTTTACATATATAATAATAATTATAATTATAATGAATATATGTACAGAAACAACCCCATCAATCACAAGATGTCCCTCTATTTTAAAACAATACAAATAACAAAATAGATAACGCTTTTATTCATTATTCAATTATTGAATGAAACTTTGTACTTATTTCATTCTTTCATTCATTGGAATGAACAGCATTAATTTCAATGGTATAATACTTTAAATAATTACTTTTAAGAGAATAAGCATTTTTGTTTGAGAAGCTACTTTTGTTTAAAATAATTTTTCAACCAGTATAGTTCCTTTATTCAGAACAAAGAGCGTTTGAGAAGCGTACAATATAAATATGAGATAATTGCTGGCTTGCACGATGCACGCTATACTATAAAATTGCTTGTCTGTTTCAATTTTCTATTTATTTTAGTCATAGATTAAAGATGAATGTAATTATATTTAGTAATTTATTATATTGTATTTTTATGCCTAGTTAAACATTTTACAAATATATACATTAAATCGTATTATTTACATACATATAAACAGTTTCAGCGAGTCCAGTTTGTAATTTTATTTCGTTTTTTTTTCTTTATTCGTAATAATTTCAAGATGCTTTTAAAATTCGGTAGATATGATGGCCTCATCGGTAAATATGTAGAAAAATCGGTATACCGAAAAATCGGTTGCTGGAACAACGCTGACGGAATAGCGAAGCGGTTTTGTCGTGCGGTGATGTAGGCATTGAGACAGACATACTGATGGCTTTACCTGTTATTCTCGTAGTATCATGATGTTTTTTAACGCTCTGATATTTGTGTCTAGTCGCAACCTCCTTTATGTTGCGCCATAAATGTACTTATTTCCCAATGAATATCTCCAATTTTTAACGATCCACAAATTAGATGTATGTTTGTATGTACTGTACAAATAAAATGACCTTTTTGTAAATATATGTATAACAGCAAGTGTATTTTCTTAGGGTTTATGTATATTAACGAATGTATAATTATTTTTTACAATTTATACCTTGTCATTACGCAGTTGTTTTCAATATGTTTCTTGGGTTGAACATTTAATATAATATTCAAACTGTATATGTACTGAATATTTATAATATTCAGTTAGTATTTTATATAGCTCTATAGAATTTTGTTCATTATTAGCATATGTTTATTTAAAAAAGTAGTCGTAACACTTCTTGTGTTGGTTGTTAAATATACATATTACATAATATATTCTTGTATTATTCTTATGCTACAAAGGAGATAAAATGAAGTATTTAGATACGGATGAGTAATTTGATTCTCAGCTCAGGGCGAGCGCGGTATTAGATTCCTTGGAAGCATTTAGCTTCCATATATTCACTATCCGGTATTTTGGACACGAGTCCAAAATATTTAAAATAGGAGGCAACTATTTTAGAATAGATTATGTATCTGTCATGCACGAGTTTACGGTTTCGGATAATGGCTGAAGATCCTATGTTGCACATAACGAATCCAGATACAAAGTTTCGGATCCATATAATAAGACAAAATTGAGATCTGGATAGTAGCAAACTCATCGAATCACCTACCTGGTTTTTCGTTAAATTTGTCTTACCTTTTACATAGTCGCGACGCTAGGCGTCAGTGATGCTGGCGACGGACTCGCGCATGCAGCCCATACAAAAATTTTACATGCCGACAAAAAGTTCGTTCTCTTGTAATATTATTTTGAACAACTTTATTTTTTTACTTGAAATCTTTGTCAAAATAGAATAAGAAAGATGATTTTATAAGTAATAGGTATAATGATTTACGCAGTTTTTTTTTTAGCTAAAAACACAGTCATTCAGCAAATTATATTAGAATTTCCAACTTTTAAAGACAAATGCTATCAGAGTTATGATAACAATACTGAGATGAATAGAGACATGGACGCGAAGAAGTGAAAGGGGGCTAGAATTGAGTAAAAGATATATTTTGTGGTTTATTCACCAGATTAAAAGTAGACGATTGTAATACTATTCCAATTTTTCGCAGTGGTATGGAAAAGTAGCAGAAGTGATATATCAATGGTTCGTGGTAAAAATTTTAAAGTGTTCTGCAACAAAAAAAAAACCTTGTAAGGGGGTTGTCTTCCATAGATTTTATCGTCCTTTCTCCGCCTTCCGTGTTGAAATATTGAATTACTGGAACGATTATCAATTGCCACACAAGAAAATTAAGAGTCACGAGTTACGCACTAAACACTACTTCGCTAATAAAAACTTATTTCTTATAAGTTAAGTCTGTTCGACGTTATTTTCGGTTCACACAAGAGTCTCTAGGCACTACTTATCTAACAAATTATTTCTTTTAAATTAAATCTAACGTTCTTTTCGGTTCGCAAATGTTGTAATCACTTTGTCATTAAAATTGTCTATTTCGGAGATAAATTTTAAAAATTTATTTAGCAGTTCTGGTCGGATAAAGTCTTTCAAGTGATGGGAAACTGTTGAACTCTACATATCGTCTAAATTAAGTTCTCTGTTTTCGCATAAGAGAATTGTCAATTTTTGGTGATATGTAGAATTACAGGTTACGGAATTCCACAGATTCATTATAGAAGTACAGAAATTTATATTTAAACTACCCGCGCACCAGAGATAATTTTAATGAAACCTGTATTATAGGGTTCTTTGCATTCGCTTATTCTCCAAATTGCATAGATGGGACTTTAGAATGTTCCTTTTCTGTTCAATGTAGTGTCGTTTCTATCTATCTTTTACCTATGCGTTGGAGTAAATGCAGCGAACTATCCTGTTAAAATCGCGACCTAGTTTTAAGACGGTCAAGGGGGAGAAGTGTTCAGCGCGGGCGTTTGAAAGGTCTCGCAGAGCACGTCCGCATGGCCCAGCTATATAAAATATCAAAGATCGCGCGAAATAGGTTCGTTATTCCACTGGTGGACTTTACTTACGCTTTACGCTTAGCCGGCAATTGGTTTATTTCAAGCTGTGGCTTGTGTTCGCAGTTTTTTTTATTATGACAATGCGAATGCCTTACAAAAATATTATAAATTTTATATTTGATAAAAGGAAGGAAATATTTTAGTTAATAGAAGATTTTTTGGGAGCTCTGCAGCACTTATGTACTAGCCGCCACTGCGGTATATTACGTATTCATCCTTGGTCGTATAGTCAATTGACGAGGTAAATATCATGAATTTAATAAGAAGTGAGATAAGACCTAAAATTAAGTAAAAATAAGTTGGAGTACATCAATAGTGCTATCAGTTTTACAACACCAAAGATTCATAAGAATTTAAAGTGATACATCAAGACATTTGAACGAATTGAAAGATCTAGACGAAACACTGGAAGACTTAAAAATCGTTCGCAAGAAAGTTAATTTTCGTTTTACTGTTGTTGTTGTTAGATATTTATTTTTGCCGGATTGGCGACATGAGACATGATACAAAAATTTAAACAAAAGAATTGAAATCAAATCATTTATTTCCCAAATTGATTTGTATATAACATCATTGTTGTAAAACATTAAATTAGTAAACAGACATATATGATAAAACAAATAAATTAAACAGGTATTCTAGTATCCCGTATATGTTTCCAACGACGAATATATGTTTTCTTTTGCGGCAGGGAAATATCGTAATAAGTAATCCCATTTGTTAAAATCGATAATTACCAATATACTCTGTTTTGTAGACTGATATGAATAATCGTGTGGGATCTTGTAATGTAAGCCTTGCTTAACACCGAATGTGTCACCATTTCTGAGAACTCTAACGATGTCTTTATCGTAAACGCTTTCATCTTTTAAAACAATTATTTCTCCGTCGTAAATAAAATACATACAGTTATCGATTACCCCTTTGAACTGTACATAATCACCATTAAAGAATGTTTCCGTTTGACCTTTTTGTATGATTTGACGGAGACAATCCCTATGACACTTGGCGAACACACGATGATTTTTCAACAAGTGGCGAAATACATCGTTCAGGATGGCATCTTGAAGATATCGAGGAGCTTCTTGCAGTAGCACAGGGTAGTTATTACCTCTGCTTTTTAGCCATAGCATATCAACATACGTAATAATTCTGTCAATAAGGGATAAAGAAACGTCTTCATTATTCATAAAGGTTTTGATTCGGACCCTGTTATTAATGTAGTATTCTTTATTAATACTACATTCAGAGATAAGCGAGTATATTTGGCTGATACTAACAAAAAGTAAAGCTTCGGCTATCAGCATTACCGTAATGAAGAAAACAATATGTAGAGCGCCATCCGGAAAAAATGTATTTTGCGCGGAAAAATTCATAAAATTCGCTGCTAAATATATATGCCGTACAAAGATGCGGAATTTCTCACTTGAAGTCATATCAATGATAGCAGAACAATTTGCGACGCGAGGCTGGATGTTTACATCGAATGGACATGATATAATAGTCGCTAAAGCAGCAATGGTACAAAACGTCAAAGAACACCAAAGTATGATAAATCCGCAACGCATCGCATATATGTTTATGTTTAGTTTCCAGTTAGTTACGCTAAAGTATTCGAAGACGTACACCAAACGTAATAAACGATTTAAGCGCAACAGACCGAAAAATAGCATACGGTGATAGGGTGACAGATTTTTCATTGTCAGCACTACTATATCTAACGGTAGAATACTTATTGTTCCGATAAGTAAGCGGAATTTATTTTCACATTGTTTCTTTGCAATTTGTCGGAGATCTGTTATGAGCGTTCCCCATTCGTCTTCGTAAGCTATTCTGAATTTAAGGCAATACTGCGCCGCGTATAGGACATCACACGTATACTGCATTACCAACATGATAATTGAATTTTCAGTAGAACATAATTGATATAAATCTAATATAATGCAAACGTAACACGAAAAAGTTAAATTGATAGCATTCCATATTTGCATACGAAGAGTGTTTGGGTTGAACACGTATAACCATATAGACTTTTTAATGTTTTGAGCTTTATAGGTGTTATCACTGCGAATTGTTTTCTTGGTTTCATTACTACCAGGTATGTAGTTAAAGTAGATACGTATTAATGCTACATATTCGTCTTTAATTTGCGGTTCATACTCCAACAATTTATGAAACTCTAAAGCAGTTATCATTAATACTTCTGAGTGACAACATGCGACTGCACTGATTCGTAATCTCGATCGTTTTTTGTTCTGTAAATTACCGAACATACCTCCACAAAGCACGGTAGTGGTTACGGTACCGTCTGGAGCTAATATTTCAAATTCTCCTTTGCACACAATATAAATGTATTTAGTTATGTCGTTTATCGTCACGGCGTATCCTTCTTTGCATATAATTTCATGTCTTGTTTTCGGTACTAAGTTTTTAAAGAAGCTTTTGGTTTTCGATTTGAATATACTCGCATTATACAAATTCATTCCATATATTTCAAATAAAACATCAGATTGTATTTGTAACGAAAGAATTTCGAAAACATTGTGGACTGATCTACCTTTTTGCTGGCTCCATTTAATCTCGTAGTGATAAACGATGGCTTGCACTAATTGTGGATTTACCTGAAAATATTTCCTGTTATATTTAATTGTTTTTGTATTTAATAACAATAATTTATTTTAGCAAAAATTGTTTAAAATACAAATGGAATTGTTAAAGATACTTCTTTACTTTTTAACTTTTGCAAAAGTAGCGGAATGTCAAAATTGCTATCACAGCTGATAGCATTGCTTGTTTGCATTGAAAGGTGTGCAACAAGTGAATGCTACATAAAATTGGAATAAAAATTAAGCGGGGTATTCTATTTAAAAAAACTAGGCTGGTTTCCGGTATAAGCGGAAATCAGCTAACTCTGAATATGATTGATGCTCAAAATTTCAGATTTACTCTACAAACGGAACTTGAGAGTCCGCGTAAGCCCGACGTAAGACACACTATATCTTGGCGCGTTTGAAGGTTTTTATTACATTTTGTTTATTTTAATTTAAGATCTTACCTTGATTACTTTCAAAAAACGTTTCAGGCATCGCATGGCTTCTTGCCACTGCAGTAACAATCGGTGATGAAGGAAATATAAGGTAACAACTCTTCCAGCGAAGGCGACAGTTAAGTACAGTCCTATTAGACTTATTACCATTAGAATAATTCGTACTTCATTTGTGGATATATAGAATCCTTGCATTCCCATCGTAGATAAAAAACTAGTGCCAACGTAAATGGAATATAGTTGCGCCCTTATTCTATTAATTGGTTTAAAGAATTGTGACTTGGCCAATAAAGATTCATTCGTACAATATACATCTTCGAATAAATGCTGGTCGTATTCATGTTTCATGCTATCGTCCTGGAAGTTGAAAGAACATTCTCGTGCTACTACGAAGCTACCAGCATAATTTGCCAAGACCAGTACGATTGGTACAAACCATAGAACGAATATATTAGGTACTGGTGTTAAGCTATTGTCGTAAACCATTGAGATAAAACCGTAATAACGGTATAACGGTAGTAATTTGTTCGAATAGAAAACAAAGTACATGTAATTATTTCTGCGAATAAATTGATTAATTAGTAATCCTGTCGGTAGAATAGCAATAAAATCGACAAAGAAGGCAGTACGTAGATAGTTGGCAGCAGTTTTCAGAGGATGAGTAATTCTTAAGCCCTTTTCGTTAAAGTAACATATATGCAGTCTTAAATATATATCTATAGCGCCTGCAATATCTAGTAAGTACAGCATTATTCTATATTTAGACATATATATAGGCATCACGAAGTAAAGAAAACTGGTTAAAATCGCTAGTATACATCTAACAATTTCCCACCAATATAAAAATCGTCCTTCACAATTTATGGTAATTCTCAGAAGAAAATAACGTATATAGGATAATGGATAAATTTCCTCAAATGGTCGATTATATTCATATTGGGCATGTGTCGATTGCATATGAATATCGAACCGAAAAGCGTTCTGTTTTCTGTAACAAAATAGTATGTAAATTAATTATGTATTATATACCACCGAAGTAAATTTTTAGGTACTGTTAGCTTTAATTAAGATTTGTTTTGCTTTATTATTGCCGTGAAGCTGGTTATACAGGCTGATTCACTGAACTCACCAATTAGAAGTCTGAGTCTACAAGTTGCGATGCTGAATTTGAGAATTGGACGTAGTTACTTATGCTGTATTAAAGTAAAATATTTTCATCCTTTCTGTATTTTCGGTTCTATCAGAAGTTGTTAACATTTTTATTTTAATGTAAAGGTTTATATTTCATTATTTGAATTGTATAAACAATTTTTATTAAATGTCTTCCTGACCATTTAAAAGTTATTTTTTCTTTTGTTAAAATATCATTTGACATTGTCCTTAATTAAAAAAAATATAAGTAGCAGCAGTGTAAGAAAGTATATAGTGGTTAACAGGTCACTCATTGATTTACTAATACGATAGTAATTTGTCCACATACAAATCAAAATGATTCTTTGCTTAGGCTAAGAATACGCGCTCAGTCGGGGATGACTACAATTGTTTTTGAAATTTTGATGCAAGATTACTTAAAAATAATTGATCAATGCAAATTATAATATATATATTTCTACTTAAAAAATAGTAAACCTTACAATATTTTTTCAAGTACTTTTTCAAAATTAGAAATATGTCAGTATGTAAGCAACAGTGTGACAGTTGCCACTGTAATTATCTCTGTAATTTGGTTTTCTTCATTTGATAAGGTAAACTTTTAAGCGTAGCTACTTACCTTTTCAATTTAAAAGATACGTTATCGAATTTATTGGCACGTATATTTTTCATGATAGATTCTTTAATATCGTTTGATTTAGCGATCGTATTTGATAATACTGACGATTCATAGATATATTTCTGCATTATCGCGCACAACTTTTTATATTCCAAGCTCAGCAGCGTGCAATTTGATCTTGTTACTATGGTCTGCATCGTTGGTACCTTCAATAATGTTTCCAACATGTTAAAACAGCCTTTGTTCTCCACTGTTCGAATTATATCGCCATAATCGTTCAGTATTTCGCAAGATCCGTGTAAAAGGAAATATATCGTCTGAAACAATAAATAAGAACCCGTTTAGTAGTATCTATTTGTATCATTCAATTTGTAGTTCCTAATATTGAGCAAAGTATGTATGTTGATTCAAATTAAGTGTGCATCATTGCTGTCATTATTAATTTTAGAAAGTCGGTTAAATTGGCAGTAGTAACACCCTATATATTCTTAAAAATGTTGATTAGTAATTTATTTCAGATATGAAAGTTTCAGTGGTTTCAGTATAGGAGTAGCAGTATGTACAAACTGCAATAGATATATTAAACATTCAAATATTAAACTTACCGTAATCATCTGTCCTGGATATGAAAGCGGTTCATCACTAGGCCAAACGATATATTTTAAATTAGCGCATATATCGTATCGTGCGATATCCGAAAATTCAGAAAAACAAATCTCATTATTTATGCAGTTTTCAGCTATATGGCACATAATCTCTTCTTGAATATACATTGGCACGTCGCAAGTGATGCCTTCAGATTGTTTCATCGACGTGCATTCATTGTCGTCCCATTCAGTGTAAAGCACATTCACAATTCTATCTATGAACTTGCGCGTTATGTTCTTTCTTGAAAGAATAGAAAACATTTCCATGTACATATAGCGCACATCAACTCTTTTCATATATAGGAGAATATGAGCGGACATGATACTGGCGTACAGTATAAGTGTGATAAGTTTGGCTAATAAATTTCCAATGCAACTCAAGGCTAGAGATGGACTATAAGAAGCATCATACATGTCAGTGCCGCTTACCATTTGCACTGCAGCAAACAGCATGTGGACGTTTTCGCCTTTTTCTGCTTGGTAGAACATGCAGTAGAATACGAAGATAGTATACAGATTTATCCATGAGAATTTTATATATCTGATTAGTCCTAAATTTACGTTGAAATTAGATTCCCAGGTGCGAAAAAGTTTTTCTATGCGCCAGAGCTTCAATAATCTAAATAATAACAAATGAAGACATAATAAAAATCATTTAGATAGATCATTTAGGAATTTTTCTACACTGCGCAGGAAAATAACGGATACTTTTTACTTTAAGTGTATATTTTTTCTGAGTATGTCAGATGTCCATCATCTATTAAACAGTAATGATTAGGTAGTGTTGATCTATACATGATTAGTACTTGTTATTTATTAGTTGATCTTTACTTGTTTAATAGTCGACCGACAACGAAATGAAGACTCAGCAAGTTAAACATTTAACCTAAATAAATCTATCAAATAGGTCTAGTTAAGTAAATGAAATACTCACCTATTGAAGTGAAGTATTGCATTTATTTGAGGAGTGTTTTCTTGCGAAACGATATTGATAAATATTTCGCAAGGTATGCAGGAAATGATATCTACCCAAAGACCTACGGTTTGCATCTTCACTTTGGCAATACTCTTTATTTTCGTCGACGCTCCATGCTTTGTATGTATAGCAGTAGATAATTGTATATAGACATCTAACCAGTAAAGCTTCGTAATGACCCAGACTAATGGATCATACCAGCCCGACCCTTCTTTTTGTATAAGAGCCATGTGCGGTATGATAAACGATAAAATTACTGTTACAAAGATGATCAGCAACTCCCACAAAACACCAATCATTGAATTCGGTTGAAATATGCACGGAAAATGTATACGTACAAATACAGTATCTGTATCTACTTCTATTCTCTCACTGACTACAAGCATGTCGAGATAACGTGCACTGAACGATAATTTATTAAAGTCATCTTCATCGACTTCATTGATAAAATATATATTTTGAAATTCATGTCTACGCGTTGATTCTTCGTCTATAGCCATAAGCCTGTGAAGGGTATTCTTTACCCATAGTAAGGTATAAATATCAATTTTTCTTCTTGTCGCATTTAATTTCCCTTTAGCTATTGTACTGATATCGTTCAAAATACGTGAATTCTCATATCTCTCCAAGATAATTTGCTGAGCGTGTTTAAATTTTTCAGAGTATTTTAAATACGACCTGGAATCATAAAAACATATTACAAAACTAATTCATTATAGAGCATACACGTAACAAATTTCTTGAAATAATATGGTATATTTGGATGTAAACGCTAATTTTTGTTTTAAAATAGTAATAAGCAGTGGGATAGGATTTAGTAACAAAATTAGGATATATGGGTCCGTAGGGTTTTTAGCTTCTAGAAAAATTCTCCCCATAATCTTCAGTCGAGTTCATGGGTATAGTCTTTTGGAATAAAATAAATTATTGAAGACCAATAGAAGTAAGATTTTTCTGCTGGAGTAAAGCCGTACAGGACAGACAAATATGTCAAAGTTTACTACCTGTTCATAATAGATTGTTTCAATCCGATGTAGTTTTACAGAATAATACATCCATGTTATGAAATCTAACCATTATATATGAAATAACAGAATAAGTGACATTAATTACTAATTGAAGTTTATTATATTTTTGATGCGGTGGACATTTTTTGTACTTTGAAGTTCAGTGTAAGTGTAATACTTTATGTAATTAAAGACAAATATTGCAAGAAATCAATGTTAGAGTAGTAGTGGAAGCTTTGTTAGAAAGCTCCTTTTTGTAGCTTATTACGTACTTTTCTTCAATAAAATGTTTACCTTACAAAATCCTGTCTGTTCAAAATGTGAAACTGGCAAAACGTCTTACAAACAACATGATTCAGCGATCTATAATCGACGACTAAACATGATTCGCCTATACATGTTCCTGCAGAAAAGCTTATAAGAGGTGATTCTCTATCTTCATTAGATATTAGATGTATAGTCCCAGAAGCAATGTACACCATTTTACTTTTCCATTCACCTTTCGTAAATAAGTACTGCCCTGGCAACATGTATTCCAACTTTATGAAATTCGATAAATATCGTAAGTAACAGAAATCCATTGATCGAAAAAGACTTGAGTGTTGAAATGCTGGCCATGAAGTGTCAATCATAAGTTCGTTGCGCATAGAGAAATGTAAAAAGCTCCAGTACGTAGTATCTCTTGAATATCCTTTTGTTTTTGACCAGATGATAACAAAATATTCGACGGCTTTATTAATCTGAAGCAATTACATAAAAACAATTGAATGTTTTTGTAATAAGTTACTCATTATGTATACAAGTGGCATGTATGGAGGAAAATGAGAAAAATCTATAATAGGTACAAAATGTAAATATTAAATGGTCGGTGAAAAAGAATCTCGTACTATAAATCAGTTAGCTTTTCTTTTAGTATACCATATTGGTATTTTCTTAATAGCGATTATAAAGGAATTGTTAATATATCCTGTAGAAACAAGACTTCCACTGTGGAATCGATGTGTAGTGGTAACTCAAAGATCCAAACAGATAATATGTCGTTGAAAAATTTGGAGATGAAATATAACGCATTGATATTTGCTTTTGTTGTAGGTTCCAGAAATTCAACCGAACGAATTTACGATATACGTATATACTGTGTCCGAAATAAGAATGAACTGCATGGGGATCTCGGTAACGGTAAGAGATACAAAGTTGCTTAAATTGGCGAAAAGTTGCGCATTTTAGTGACCTTTTGTTTGGCGTTTATTTAACTCAATTAAGTTAGATATTTAGGAAAACGTGTTTTTTATTCAATATTCGTGTTTATTTTTTTTCTGACTTTATTTTACAAGCTATCGAAAAATAAATAACTTCTTTTTTATATGCACGGAGAAAAAGTACAGCCTGTATCTGATGGCATTTTTCGTTACGAATTCAACGATGTATCACACATTATACATATTTTGGAAATTACTTTTTGGCAAAAAGAAGTAAATTTATTTATTTTTAGAATATTTTATAAAGAAAAACGAAACGTCGGACAAAAAATATAAAAACACAGTCTTGTAGAGCTACAAAAGTGCCAATGGAGAATTTTTATTTAGTTTTCGATAACTTGTAAAATAAAGTCAGAAAAAAATAAACGAATATTGAAAAAAAGACGTTTTCCGAAAAATATCTCAAAAACGAAAAACAATTGAATTAAATAAACGTCATAGAAAGGTTACTAAAATGCGCAACTTTTCGCCAATTTAAGCAACTTTCTATCTCTTACCCTTCCCGAGATCCCCATGCAGTTCATTCTTATCTTGGACACAGTGTATATACAATTAATATATGTATTTTCTGACCTTTATGTACTTATCTTTTAATTCCTGATTTATTTCCACTTAGAGGTCAATAAAACAATAAATAATTAATACCAATTTATTCCATAACATATAATAATATGTTTTCGTTAAATAACTTCTTCAGTGGAAGAAATTGACATTTAATATGTGTCAAATTACTAATAATATAAATATAAATTGCCATGCCTATCAACAAAATTATCTAAAAAACAAAGAATTCATTGATATATCGAATTTTAATTATATTCACAAGTAATAATGAAGGAATAATGATTGAATACAACTATAGAAATTGAAATGATTTGAAATATTCGTATATCAATCTATTTTTTGTCAAGCTCTAACAATTCTTTTCAAGGACTAGGGAAAAACATGGCAAAAAAACCTAGTCAAGAGCTTAAAATTAATAAAATTCTGGCGTGAATTAAATTATTATAAATAACGCTTAAATTATCAATATCCGTTATAAACTTTACCGCGTTTTCATCTTTTTTAATGTATATCATTTCGTAAATTAATCTTTTTTTATAATTATTTTCCTTTTATAAAATTTTAGTGTTTTGAAAATCAAAATTATGTCGTCTATCTTTAGAGTGCTTAGATAAAGCAGTTTCAGCGGTGACGTTATGTGTAACAGTGTATTGATGATTATAAATTCGTTTCTTTAAATATTGTTTGGTTTGTCCGATATAACATTTGTTACAATCTTTGCAATCTCATTTATAAACGACATTACTTTGATTATCATGTTTAATGAGTGTTTTTAAATTTGTGAATAAATGTCTATTGTTGGTAGGTATGAAAGTTATGTGAATGTCTGATTTTTTTAATTCATGTTTTATTGTGTCGCTTAAATTGTTTATATATGGTATAGGGTGGTATATGTTATTATTTGACTTTGTACCGGTGTTATATATTTGATTTATTCTTTTTGTGATTAATTTATTATAAAACTCTTTAGGATAACTATTTTTTTCTAGTATTGTTTTAACTTTGCTTAAATTTTCTTTTCTAAATTCAGGGTGAGCTAATTTAATAGCCTGATCTACTAAACTGTTAATTACGCTTTTTTAAAATTTTCCGAAGTGTTTGAAAAATAGTTTAAATGCCTACTACTACTAGTGTCTTTAATGTACCAGTTTGTTTTTATTTGTGTGTTTAGTTTATAGAATTTTGATTTTCTCTTTCAAAAGTAAATTTTAACCTATCATGATATGTGTTAAATGTGTGCAGAACATGTTCAATTTTATCATTTGGTATGCAGCATATACAACCATCTACATACCGCTTATAAAATTGCACATGACAGTTTAATTTGTCAAGTGAGACCTGCTCTAAGTCCTCCTATTACTAAATTTGCTATAACAGCAGATAATGGAGAACCCATTGCTGTACCGAATATTTGTTTATATATTGTGTCATTGTACTGAAAATATGTTGAATTTAAGCAAAGTTTTGCAGCCAACATAAATTGATTTTTTGGTAAATTTGTATAATTTTGAATTAAATTCCATTTTTTGTTTATAATGTTTAATGCCAAATCTGTAGGGACATTTGTGAATAAAGATACAACGTCTAAACTGATAATTTCATGATTACACGGTACGGATTTTTTGTTAATGAAATTAACAAATTCCCACGAATTTTTTACATGATACTCTGTATTTCCTACAACATTACTGAGAATAATGGATAAAAATTTTGATAAATTGTATGTTGGTGATTGTATACAATTTACAATCGGCCTTAAAGGAATATCAGTTTTATGAATTTTAGGGACGCCATAAATTCGCGGAGTTATCGAATTATATATTTTTAAATGTTTAGCTACGGATTCGTCTTTTTTTTTTTTTTTTATTTTTATTGGCAATAATCAATTAAGCCCGCGCCCCGATAGCTAATGTTTCAAGCACATCTTTCACGACCCAGATAAGATATCCCGATCTATGACTTAGGGAACAACTGACTTCATTCCAAAGACAGAAAATCCCGTCAAGTACAGAGCTATAACTTGTCTGTAAACATTGTACAAGTTCAAGACGTCAATAATATCAGAGAAGATGTATAAATAAATAGAAGTCAACAGATTCCTGGCCGAATAACGAAAAGGATATAGGAAGGGATCCAAAGGACGTAAGGAACAACTGACGATAGATGCTATAATAGAAAAATAATAATAAACCATTGCACATCGCATATATATGTATTCAGAATCTAAAATTATTGACACCTATCATCTTAATTAACAGCAATCAGAAAGTGCTTTCATAGGTATCATTAATACAAAATTATTGCTAATCTATAAAAATGTAGGTATTAAGTAGCAGTGATGGGCTATGAAGGTCGTGTTTAGTAACGCTTTTTGCTTTTGTTTTTTGAACAGGTTGAAAATGCGCTATAAGTTGTTAATACTACCCCTTGAAGTAAAATATACCGTAATACGGTATTCCGCATTAGCTTCTAATACTTCCCACATTCAGGTCGACTCTGTAACTTCATTGCTAATAATAGTGGTTTACTAGCCACTTGCTTTTAGCAACTCAACTTTATTTCCGTATTCTGTAACGTCTATAATAGTTAACTTGCTAAATTTATCCAAATAGTCGCCGTGGCTTACTACGGCTTGAAGTATGCATATAAATTGCAATTCTTGCTACCATCCCCACATTAATACAGACGGATATGATATGATTGTCTGTATACATATTATCTCTTTTAATCGCAATAGTTTATCTTTCCATTTCATTTCTTCTCGCATTATATCGAACATTTATAATCTTGGCCCTACTAGTACTAACCGTTCGAAAGTTTTTGTATTTGGATTCAGTTATATTTTCCACATAAATAAAAAATATATGTAATTGGTTTGGTACTAATTAGTTTGACTTTTAATCGAATTGTTAGTATTTGCATGAAGAGCGTCCGCCGTATGTCTATGCGGAGCACATGCGTGAAATCAAAACAATGGCTTCAATGTGACGACGACTAATCTACCTACCGCTCATAGTAAAAGTATTACAGTTGGTACTTTGATATCAAGTTGTTTAACCGATCAGCGCGCCATATTACAAACGATATGAAGCAGTATTTTTATGTGACCATCTGAAAGATCCTAAATGGAGTGCAAAACAATCTGCAAAATATATTAAAAAAACGAGTCATTCGTAAGGAAGTGGTGCAGGCGACTTAAGCAGGAAATACACATGCCTGTAGCTTGCACACTTGCATGCCAGCTACTTGAATGTACAAGCTACATGCATGTATATCTGTTAACTTGCATGCAAGTAGCTTGTATACAAGTAGATTGAACAGATTTGATTTTTTGGCATGGAATGTGCAAGTTGGGTAGTGGGGGAATACAAACTGTGTACCAAATTTAATGTGTGAACACAGACGACAGATACTAGCATACCAATAGTCGCATGGAAGTTGTGATTGTTTCTTTTTTCGTTTTGTTGATAGCTCATCATGCCTCGGTGGGGAGATGAAAACACAATAAAGTTTATTCCTATATATACAGTGAGCTTTTTAGAACACCGTACATAGCCCCTATGTTCGATTTTATTTGTCCCATGTCAACGCATGGGCAGTTATACAACCAACATTACTCCTATTGCATGCGTTTTTACATGTTGTTGAATACTTGACTAACAGAGGGCGTATACATACATAGTAATCTCGTTGATACTACGTTTCTCGGCATATTTTGCAACAAACTGATCTCGTATATTTTTAATACTGTTTCCGGCTGATACCAATTTATAATTTCAATTTTTTCATCTTTGGAATACATTTTATGGATTATTTTATCTTGTCACGACTTTGACAATTATCGATAGGATGTTTATGTAGAATCCAATAATATATAGGAGTAATGTTGGTTGCATAACTGCCCATGCGTTGACATGGGATAAATAAAATCGAACATAGGGCTATGTACGGTATTATAAAAACCTCACTGTAGAGCGTACGAATGTTAACCACGGATATCTTCTTGTCGCATTTTTGTAAGCAGACAAATACTTGCTCCACAAGTTTCTCTTCTACTAATCCAAATTTTCACCCGAATGCGTCTTCTTCTTTTGTTCCGTTTAGGTCGTTTTATTTGACGTTCGCATTCTGTTGCTAGTGACAATATTACACTATTTAATTCATTTCGAACCTTTTCCATGTGATTTGCTATTTGTGAAAATTTAAAAACTAAAACAACAAATTTGGACAGATTAGCGTATAAATGTGATAATGACCTATTCCAAATCGCCGAGTTCTGAAAGTTTGCATGCATTTTATCTGGAAAATGTATCCTCAATCTGCAAGCTACTGGCATGCAATTTTACTTGCAAATATATCCTCAATCTGCAAGCTACTGGCACATGCAAGCTACTGGCATACAAGCTACTAGCGCAATTTGCTTGCATGTGTATCTCCGGCTTTAAAGTGTCGACAACTTGCCAAATCGTGGTACAACTTACAAGACCAATAAAAGACAAGATAAAGCCACTGTTAAACTTATTGAAAGAAATGCGCTATTAACATTGATAGCTGCAAAATGAAAATTATCGAAAAAACATCAATGTGTCACTACTTAAATACCATACATAAAAGACTTTTGGAGGGAGGTATCGCTAAGCGAGGCACTCAAAGAAAACTGTTGCTTTCTGAAAGACATGGTGCTAAACGGTTGCATTGGGAACGCGAGAATATAAAGAGGAATTGGGACAACGTGGGGTGTTCACGGATGAATCATGTTTTTGGATATATTCTACTGCTAGGCGTGCGTGGACAAAAAAAAATGAAAAGTTTGTCATACGAACCGTCAAACATCCAGCAAAGGTCCACGTTTGGGGATGTCTGAATCGAATGGGTTTTAGACGTTTGATCATCTACTCTACAGATACTTGGTTTGGAAGAGAAAATCGTGATTGGATCTTGCAAGAGGACAATGATCCAAAACACGTCTTCGAAAGAAGAAAATAACATCAACTGTTTGGAATGGTCTTCACAAAGTCTTGATCCAAACCCCATTGAAAATGTGTAGGGTATAATGAAGGAGAGGTTAAGAGAAAAGAATATACACAACACCAAGCAACTGACTGCTACGAGGGAGCGTTTTTATATTCGCGGAATGAGCGGGTTGTAGGGGGTGATTAGGCGCATTGGAGGCGTGGCCTGTGCAGCGACTCATAATTAGTATAAATACGAAGTTTCATTGTTATTATAGACAGTTAGTCTTTGAGCTATCGTCAACCAAGTAACATAATAAGGAGTGAAAAGTGAAATATGGAAAAAATTGAATATCGTGCCGTTATAAAGTTCCTTACCAGGCAAGGAAAATCAGTCGCGACCATAATGAATGAGATGTCATTGGTTTACGGGAACTCTTGTCCAGGAAAAACCATGGTGTACAAGTGGCATAGTTTATTTAAACAAGGAAGGGAATCCCTTGAAGACGACCCGAGGCCGGGCAGGAGCGTTGAGGTGACCACTTATCCAAAAAGTTGAAAAAATTGTACTCGAAGATGCTCGACTAAAGAAGAAACAACTCGCAGAAATAGTTGGAGTATCCGATACAACAATTTTTAAAATCCTACACGATCATCTCGGCATGTCTAAGGTCAGCGCAAGATGGGTGCCGAGAATGCTCACGCCTCTGGAATGAAGATAAGGATGGTGTATTGAGTCGAATTGTTACTGGAGACGAAACTTGGGTTCATCATTATGAACCTGAGTCCAAACAAGACTCCATGCAGTGGCATAAAAAGGGCACAGCACCTCCCAAGAAATTTAAAGTGTCACAATCAGCTGGGAAACTCATGGCAACGGTATTTTGGGACTCGGAAAAATATTGTTGATTGATTATAAAGATAAAGGTGTTTCTATAACCGGAGAATATTACGCTTCAATATTAGAGCGACTAAAAGAAGCCATTAAAGAGAAAAGACGGGGAAAATTGACGAAAGGTGTGCTGCTTTTGCACGACAACGCGCCCGTCCACAAGAGCCGCGTTGCGTTAGCTGCCCTGCATAAGGTGGGCTTCGAAATTGTGAATCATCCACCCTACAGCCCAGACCTGGCCCCGAGTGATTATTACCTGTTTCCGAAAATGAAAAAAGAGCTGCGGGGTAAAAAATTTACTGCCGATGATGAAGTCAAGGACGCAGTTTCGGCGTATTTTGCAGATAAAGAGAAATCATTTTTTTATGAGGGTATAAATAAATTAATTGAAAGATGTGAAAAATGTATCCGTCTTGCAGGTGAATATATTGAAAAAGAAAAATAATTTGGTTTTTTTATTTCCACCCCTTATCCCCCATTCCGCGAATATAAAAACGCTCTCTCGTATGTTACGGAAAATTTGGAGAAGTCTTACAGCTCGTCTTACAGTCTACAGCTCGTGAATTTTATCACGAGCTACACGTTTCTAATTGGTAGAATTCGAAAACTAGGGCAGAATAATGTTGTTCTGTTTTTTTGTATAAGATTTTAAAAGAAAGGTTATACAAATTGTTTGCTATCTTATCCTGTTAGAACTCGGTAAATATAATAACGAAAAAACGTAAAATCTTCTTTTATATCTTGTCATAAAATATATTTATCAGTTATTTTACATTTCTTATAGGGCCTATATTTTATTTTCTTTCTTTTTTAACAAAACATCTTTGACAAATGAGGTTGTTTAAAGTGGCAAAATAAGCAACAGCTTCTGGAGAGTTGCGAAGTTATTCCCTTCGCTAATCATTAGTGGTTTAGTTACTTGAATTTTTAGAGAATTAGAAAATAGATATTTCCGACATGCGTATTATAATGTTTGATTTTACGATACGCGATAGTAAAATTGTGAAATGAGCCGAGGGCGAGTTGGATAATCTATGATGTATCGTAAAAACATATTATGATACAACGCACTAGTGCGGTAAAAAAAATCATTACGACACTAACAATAATGCTGAAATATGGCATATTACAGTAAATAAAATAGATAAAAATTCTTAGCAACTGACCTTCAATAACTACTCAAATTGTTTGCTAACTACCTATCGACTTAGACTTACAGAATCGACCTGATGCTGGTAAAATAGAGATACTAAATATTATTAATGAAATATTTACTCACAATTCTCTTTGGTAACTCCAACCTCTTCAGTTTAGTAACTATAATACTAGAACGGTCCAGGTATTTAATTTGATGTCGATAACTTGTGATAATTCTTATTGTTAGGTGTGCCATTGTAACTGCATATATGCAATAAAAAACTGTTACTTGTGCGAGTGTTCCAATTATATCCCAAGCTATATCTGAATGCACAGCTTTATAGCCAGCTCCAATCGATTTTTCTATTATGACAGGAAGGATTGATCTATTGCAGTATGCTTCTTTACCATCACAGTTTACCAGACTACAGAAAATATTACAGTATGTAGCGAAGAAAGTTATTACGATAAAAAGAATGTGAGACAGCAATTGAAGGACCTTCATATAAACGTTCGACGTAATTAAAATGTTCACTTGATGGTAAAAATATATAATGCGGATCACACGAAGTATAACGTTTAATCTTAATACGCAATAATAATTTGTCATATTTATGGATTTTATACTCGCAGAAAATTGATGTAATACTTCTTGCAATGGTATTAGCGATAATACTTCTATGAGTATTATGTAAATGGGTCTAGAAGCAACATTTACGTCTGGGAGATTTAAATTTGGAATATATAAGCTTAACGTTACCAATACAATATCAACTAAATACACAACATCCATAATGTTGAAAATATCTAAAACAAAAAAAGTTATATATATTTTTTGTTTTCAAAAAGGTTATAGAACAAGAATATATGGATCTTTTGGATCCAAAAATACACCTTCCGCTTTAACAAGAAATTAAAATTTGGTAATTAAGCCGCGTCTTGTTGGGACCTCTTGGTATCGAATAGTCGCAGTTGCAATATAATGACATGACTTCTGATCAAACACGGACTATTTTTCTAGGTAGATGTTATTCGAATGGAACTGCGAAATATTCGGAACTAGCAGGTTAATGACGTTTCAATGATGTAGTAATATCGCATATAACTTGTATGGTCTACAATCTATTCTCAATCCTTATTATATTTATGGCTTATAACATATTTACTCCTGCATTTCTGTAACGGTTGACAAAAGGATCCATGTATACAAGAACTTTTGTTTATTTTGGGTCACTGAATATGTACCTAAAATATTGACATATCCTTCTGAATCACCAATCACAATTGATAAATATTAGTTTTCTATAGAATAACTGTTTATTAAAAATTATCAATACAGGGTGTAACAGGACGAGCTTAATTTTAGCCGTATCCTTGCAATTAAGCAAGTGCTATATTTGAAAATTTGCAGTTATTTTGTAAAAAAAAATCCTCATGTAACGAGAGAAAGGGGATATCAGGAAAGTTGGCAATTTAATGTTTTTTGCGCTATAAAAAATAATCGCATACTTTGTCTACATTTTTATAACGAAAATTTAAATGGGGAAAGGTATTTAGATATATTGCGCAAGCATGGCCTCTTTAATAAACATAACAATTTTTGGGCATATTGTGGAAGAAAACTTGATACAAAATTTTGACTGCCTATTATCGAATCAAATACTGCTTGGTATCAAATGGATGGTGCACTTGCATATTATATGCATTGATAACTATGCCCCTACACTTTTTTCTTAGAATTTTTTTAACTAGGAATTATAAATTATGCAATTGAATCGTAAAAAAACATAAATAAATAACAATTAATACCGGTGTAATAACGTCTTTTTAAAATTATATGATAACTAAATCTTCTTTCTGCGATATTTCAGGCTACGAATACGATATCGAAATACGGTTTTCACTAGCCTATTTATATATCACTTCGCTAGATTTTTATGAAAAAAAGTCATATTATTGCATTTAATTTTTTAGTGAATTTTGCAATTTTCTATTATATCAAAAAGCGCGCTCTAGCGGCATAACTAAGAAATAGGCATATTACAGGTAAGATAGGTTTGATGGAACAATAACTGCTTTTTTCAATGAGACCAAGTTTGTTAAAATCTGTTCAGTCGTTTAGGAGTTACAGCTGTTTATTTAAAAAAATATTTAATTACTCCCCACCACTTTATTTTAATAGATACGTCAAAAAGTGTTGAACAAAAATTACTCGAGTAAAGCTTAGCTTTAAAAAGCATATATTTTTTGGTAACATTTACTGAGCGGATTTCAGTGAAAAATCACTTTAAAGTTTTAAGATGCCGGTTACGGTCCCTGGCGACCATCTTGGAAATCTGAAAATATTTTCCAGGGTCTTCTTTTGACCACTTTAGTATTAAATTTTTTTACCGCAAGTCTCTACGACGAATAGTTTCAAAGATACAGCACTTTGCATTCTTATTTGACCACCCCGTACATATCAAAAATATAAAACTATATAGGGTGTTCCATTAAAAAAAAAACTAAGTACGGTCCTGCACAGATGAAACCGAGGTCCTTAGGAAACTCAAAATATTTTTCAATTGTAAACGATAAACGTCTGAATACAATATGTGCACTTAACATTTTCTGGTCAAATCAATATTAAACGTACTATTTAAGAAAGAAGGCCAAGTGGGCAACCTTGTATAAGCGGATATAATATGATAATTTTAACATCACATTAACCGACATTTATTCCAATCCAAAATGAACAGTTCTCAGTTGCCAAAAACTCTTTCTTTACAATTACAAATTATTATTTGTATGTATTTCTATATTATATACATTGATATGTTTATGTAGTACATGACTTTCTTTGTCATGAATGTCTTGTTGATGACCAAGATTGTTATATAGTTGCACTTTTTACATGAATGTTATTCTAATATCCAAATAAATTATGTCATTATACTTGATTCGGTGTTAACAATACAACAAAATTAAATGTTGAGAAGGTGATTTTGTGGACCTGTTATATGCTAATTCTAGTTTGCTAAATTATATAAATATCATAGCATAGTATAAAGAATTATTCTAACAAAATACTTACGTATTAGGCCTAAATCTTTCATTTTCTCTGAGAGACAATCATTATTGGTAGATACATACAAATGTCCAGTAATCGTAAAGTAGTTGAATACAATTATGGCATAATACCACACTGGTTCAGTTGGCAGGTAGAATATTCGCTTCCATATATATTTATCGTATTTGCTGAAAAATTCGCCAGATATAGTAACTTGGTTTCCATTTCTCTGCTTGTGTTTTCTACGCTTCATTATATGTATTTGAAATCTGAGATGACGGATTCCCTTCAAAAATTGTATTGGATATGTTTTTTGAAGCAATCTATGGTAACATATCTATTATACATATTTTTTGTTTACGCAGAACAGATAACTGTATTTTCATTGTACTACCATACACCATGATTAAGTATGATCAAGTATATAAGATTGTTGATGTATCAGGTCCAAGCAAATATTTTTATCCAAGCAAGGCTGTTTCTTGGCAAATAGATCCATTATTTCCCGTGAATTCTCTGCATAATAGAAGGTAGATCACTATTGTGTTATTTACTACTGTAGAAATAACTTACCTTATTTTAATAATAAAATAAAAGCAAATTTTATTTTGCTAGATTTTATTTGTGATTTTGTTGACAATCGTTGTAATCACACATGCTCATCTCACGTGGTATGGTATACGCTCCGTTTCTATTGGTTGCTGATATACTCCACTGAATAATTTTTAAAATTCGCGGGCGTTTTACAATAGTCGAACCAAAAATAACTAAATTCTGGATTTTTTTGTACAGTCAGGTGCATTCAATTCCAGACACAAATAATAGATGTGCATGCATTGCAGAGTGTATGTATCATAGAAAAAAAACATAATTGGTGTAGGCTATGAAAATGCTTTTGATCGTTGCTTTAGCCACTACCACATAATGACATTTATTATTTGACATTTTATTGTAACCAAATTTATAACCTCAAATTAAATGTCAAGGAATAAATGTCATTATGTGAAAGTGGCTAAAGTAACAATCCATTCACATAGCCTACTCTAATTACGATTTTTTTTGATGTGTCTATATAATACTAACGTACTATACATACGGCAGAAGGTCCCGTGTACTGTCGTCAAAGTTTTGGTACTCACACATTTCACCAGGTGTCGCTGGCATTGCTTTTTGAAATTTGAAATATGAAAAGCGCGAAATTGAGTGTCATTATGACATTATATTGTCTTTCTGATTTTGTATGTTGTGTCGCAAGCGTCTTTAAAAACAGTATTAGTAGAATATGGTAATTTTTGTGATATTCTTGGAGAAGATATAATATAAGTTGAAGGATTATGCACTCTACAAAAACTTTTTGAATAAAAAAGAGATAACAACAAGAACAAAAATGACGGTGTATCAAGCAGTATAGTTACAAGTCTTAACCTACGGAGCAGAAAATTGGATACTTGATGAAAGACAAACAAAACGACTACAATCCAGTGACGCATTAGACAGATGCTGACAACAAAATCATTAAGAACTGAAGTAAAAGAAAAGGAACTGTAATGGTGGGGACACTTGATCAGAATGAATGAAACTAGACAGGTGAAGCGGGTATGGGAGGTAAGGAAAATTTCTATTAAATTGACATACTAGTTTTGACATAAACCAGTGACACTTTATTTTCATATCGCATTATCCCATACAAATTGAAGCAGTACAAGAAATGTTTAATGTCTTCAAGGCGATAACACCAGATACAATATACTTCGCCAAGCAGAGTACAGTATACAACATCCAATTAATAGGTAAATAGAAGATGTGTTATTAAATTCTGTTATGGTTTAGACCTACATTCTAATAGTACCCCTTAGTGGCTTTCCGAGATTGTTAGTTGAGATCACTTTTATAAATTACCTAACCTTCGGTTTCGATATTACAGGTATACGTGACATATATCATCCAAATTGAAACTTCACGAGAAGCGTTAGGGAATGAAATTTTATTTCGTCGTGTTCCACGAAGATAACATTTTTGTAAAAATATTTTTAATGAAAATATAGGACAATATTCAGAAACTATATAAAAGCGCTTTGTTTTTTAGTTTAAAAGTTAGAAATACAATTTTCAATAATAAACAAGCTTTTCGTGCCCCTGTATGGTCTGTTTTAAATTTAACACATTTCACTAGATGGCGCAGAAACACGCCAACAAAATTTTATTAGAAGTGTCCAATCTTTAATTTATTTACATGGTTTTTGAGTAGAATAATGTTTCTTATTTTACCAAAAAGAAATAATCATATGACAAAAATTAATACAGCAACAAATATTCAACGGTTAAATTATTTTAAATATTTAAAAATTATGAGTCATTGTAAAATGGACATGACGTAGGAAGGCAGTAAATATTCGCCAAGCTGTCACATAAACCTGTTGATATTAGTTCATTACACGTTGATTTAAAAGTGAAATCTTATTCTAATACCGGCGTCAAGCTGACCAGTGACTGACAAGTAACCCAGATAGCCGGACGTCCTATGGATATTCGTTTTATGTCCGCATGTAAAACGGACATCCACTGGACGTCCGTTACTGGATATCCATAAAACATACCTACGAATATATCGGTATCGTAACTTTCGGTTACAGCATTTATAACACATTCCCCACGAATGAAGGTATGATTAAAATGCTACGTTTAAATTCTAGTAACACGAATGATATCGGTATCTCGCTAAAAATGTGCGTTTAATTTCATATAGAAATGATCTCTGATAATTTTTTTTACGGATATAAACATTATATTATAGGTTATTATTTTTTAATATACATCTATGCGTTGTACGTACGCTCGGTACGACTTAGTCTTCGAACAATTTTAATAAGGTAACTCACTAAAATCGTTCGAAGACTAAGGGTCATATTTATAGTCCGTGCTTGAGGTTGTGTCGATGCTTGAGCACCCGATTTTGACAGATTTCTAATGACATTTACGTCAAAATCGCGTTCTCAAGCATCGACACAACCTCAAGCACGGACTATAAATATGACCCTAAGTCGTACCGAGTGTACTTTTAGGTATAGTAGTTGTCAGCGCGTACGAAGTATTTGTATTAAAATTTTAACAATTCCTATTTACTATACCGTGTGTCCCCGAATCAACGCATGAATAGGTATAAGAGTCTGTAAATTTTTTAGTTGAAATTTCATCTTCTGGGGTTCAACCCTGCTTGGGTATAAAGTAATTTGTGCCATACTTTTAATTTTCAAAAATCACACATGCCTTATTGGAAATGTACAAAAAGGTAGTTCTTATCACTAATGAAGTACCTTTTTTGTACGAGATACGACAAAATGTTATTAAGAAAAGTTATTCAGAATAATAAACTATGCAAGTATGCAAACTTTTAACAAGATCGAACATACTTTGAAAATCCACAAAAAAGTTATTCTTTCCACTAATAACGTGTTTCTGCAGGAGATACGATGAAATGTTGTTGAGAAAAGTTGTTCAGATTAATAAGTTGTGCCAAGGAGTATACCAAGGAAATGTTTGTGTTGTTTTATTTTTTAAGTGTGCTATGGAAATAAATACCTATTCATGCGTCGATCCGGGGACTCACTGTATATATCTATACTAAATATAAAAAAAGAGTCAATGGGAATAATTTTCTTACTTCTATGTTTTAAAATTCCCGCGCCATAGTTCTCTGTTTAACCAAACATATGTTTGGCATAAGAAGTGAGCCTACGTCAGTCTATGAAAGTACAGTGATGTGACAGTGACAGTAGCATATGCCAGGTACGCGATAAAGTTACGATGCTAAAAGTATTTCGAAGTTAAAGTATTCGATTGTATGTGTTAACCTTGATTTAACTAACTGCAAAGGATACCTATTGCAGATATATTAGTCTGGGTACACGGAAGACAGTCCAGTTACGTTAGAGTTTCTAATTTTAGTTTTCAACGATGGTATATTTGATAAACGGATTTCTACGGATGTCCCAAACGATACCTTATGGACATCCATAACATGTTCTGGGATAACAAAGGATGACGAATGGATGTCCATAAGGCATCCTCAGGGATATCCATATAAAAGACATGTTTGTAACAAATGTCCATAAAACGCCCATAAGATGTCCGAACGGATGTCCTATGGATGTCCGTTTTAAAGCCATGTTTGTGACAAATGGATGTCCAGTGGATATCCATAGGATGTCCGATGGACCTCAAATAGACGTCCTATGGATATCGGGCATCTCTCTATCTATCTATTCATAGTTAGGGTTGGACACCTATAGTCCAGGCACTTGAGCTGGGTGCTCTTTGTACCATTCCTATTGAAGCCTTCATTTCCAGTTGAGAAGTTTACTGTCCTCTATAAAGTCCAGTAACTTATTGCCCACTGGAAACTTGATTACCGTTGAAGGCTCCAGTAGATCCTTTCCGAAATGTTTCTGCCTGAGTACCTTCAATTCCTCACATGTGCAGATTACATGTAAACTTGTTTCCTCCTGTAACTCGCATCTCCTGCACCAGGGTTCGCTCACTCTACCCGTCTTGCATAGATGCTTACTTAAGGGACACAGGCTAGTTATCAACCCAATGATGGTCTTAACTTGTTTTTTATTGCATCTAATTAGGCTTTCAGAGAACTTAGCGTCCCCGTCCCCTATTAGGGCTTTAGTATGGAGTTGACCCTCAGTCGAGAAGAAATATATGTTCAACAAAATCGATCGAGTGGCAGATTCTTCGTTAGCCTGTGAGCATGGATACGTTCTAAAAGATTATAATGATTTTCCATCAAATTGAAGAATCATTAACGGGTCTTGCATATAGCAATTTATTGGAAAATGTAATCCTACCTTCGATCTTGGAAAGATTTCCAAAGGTTAATTTCATATTTCAATATGATAATTGCCTATATCATACCGCCAGAATCGATGGGAAATGGTTGGCTACTCAACATATTCAAGTTTTGCGGTGGCTTGTGAAGAGTCCACACTTGAACCCAATTGAGAATGTTTGAGGATATAAGGCCAAAAAGCTATACACAGAAATAATTTAAAACCGACGAATAAAAACGAACTTTGGCAAGCTATTCCAAGTGCTTGGCAAGCTGCTACTGAAAATTACGACGTAAGAAGCTTAATTCAAACAATGAGGAGACGACTACAATCAGTATCTTGATATACAAGTTTTATTGAATTAGTTATGACTTACGCATTATATACAGGTTGATTGGTAAGAATGGCCTATGAACAGTTTTATACAAATGGAACGGAATTTTAAAACAAAATCTTGCGGTTGTATATAATTGAATATGAACTATCATGCGAACATATTTTTGAATAAATATCATTAATCGGAAGTGGGCATCAACTTCGATTTTTTAAATAGCATGCTATAAATTCAATTACAAATTCAAATTCTACGATAAATTTTACATACTCTATTTCATGTATCATGCCCTATACGTAAATACATGTCCTTCTGAGTTATTCGCAATTAAAAAAAAGTGACAGATACTGATCTTAATTTATGGTACGATTGTACATATTTTCCATTAACGTTTTCCAAAAATAACTTAATCTCATTTAATGTTAACAGTTTTGACTTTTTTGCCGTATAATCAACTGCTTTTTTCTTCAGAATCAGGACCAATCTTTCAAAAACATTTTCTACTTACATTAATCAAATTTCTTTATATTAAGAATACATTTAAGCATCAAATATGAACTCTATAAGCCCAAACTTTTTAAGATCTCTGATTTTACATAAAATATGTCAGTAATGCATATAGTAATGCCTAGTAATGGCCGTTGCAGTGGGCTGTATATTATATAAAAATGAATACTTAAGAAATGGTTGGCATTTCATATAAGGCACTTTAGTCACACTTTAGTTAGTTTTGACGTAAAACTTTTGTGCGCGATTTAAAGAGCTTATTAAAAATATACCATATGTAATATTTAATTTAAGAAAGTTGATGCGAACTTCCAGTAAACCGAAAAGTCCTATAACGAATCAGTTCTCTGAATAATTCTGCATTTATGTATCATCATTCTCGCAAATATACATTTTTCTTTGTTTTCAGTATAATTGGAGGAACTATTTTTTCATAGAAATTCAGAAACTAAAAATATTTTTTAAACGATACATATCTGAAATTATGTTCTTTGATCGGTGTGGGAATCGGAAATTCCCGAGATGGGTGTCTTTCCGTTGTGGGAAAAAAGTCCTGGGGTTTCAAAGATTGGATTTCTCTGTTGGGGTAGATATCTGTCCTGGGATATAAAAGCATTAATTTAAAACAGGGTTTTCTTACTGGTTAGTAAACCGGAAGTGAGACAAGAAAATAAATAATTTCACTAATAGGATGTCACCATCTCTAACTACAAGTTTTCAGAACTTTAAGATTTCGGGAACATTTCTGAGTAGGAATTGTCGAACGAATCTGTGCGGGCACAGAACTATATAGAAAAAAGAGGATCAACTAATAAGAGACAGGATAGATTGCTGTATATGGCTGCTGTACGAAGCAAATAGTGAGATTTTGATGGTCGTGCTATCTAATATTTTCACATGTACAATTATTACTGTTTGAAATAAAGACACTGATTTGTTTCTGTTTGTTTTAATATGTTATAAACCGCATAGACCATTAATTTTATCATTTGAGCGCATTGTACGATATCCAAGTTTAAGTCAAATGCAATTTTATGGTATACTCATACTAAAACAATATAAGATGTGTTCTAGTCAAGGAGTCTATTCTATGTTGGTTTCCCTGCAAATTCCGTTAATTCAAAATACATTGTACATAATTGAAGCGATTATTGTAAGAAAGCTATAACATTTTGTGAAACAATGACTAACGTTTACGAGTGTAGTTTAAAACTTTTACATATATTTTGAAAATTAATGTTAACAATACAAGTATACATATTTTTCCATAAAAAAGTGTAAGCTGTAGATATTTCTGACTTCTTCTTTCTTATTCTTAAAGAAATAGTCTTTTTGAACTTTTTCTTGACAATATAAAATCTTTGGTGCACATTCAGCATAGTGGTAGAGTAGTAAGTTGCATTAGAATGTGGCTCTAGATAGTGCAGACTTTTATTAATTGTAGTGCTAATTTAACATTATGCATTACACTATGTTAGTTTTCCACTGTTAATAGATACTATTAGTATGGATCTTCTTGAACAAATCGTAGTGCAATTTTAATGTTGAAGAGTGTTAAATATATTTTACTGCGAATAACTTTATTAAATCAAAATTAATTTTATTTTTACAAAATCGCTAAGATACATCGATTTTAATTTATGACAACGAACATTTTCATGTCACACGAAATTCTTAGTTTTCATTTGTTTGTGAATGATGATGTCGTCGTTTTATAGTGCAGAAGCTGTAAAATATTTAACTTCGAAACAAAGCCTTCTCTAACGCAGGGTTATGATTGAACTTGGTGGAGTGTATCATCTTTCTCAAACCAAACGTTGTCATTCAGTAGGTCACAATCAGTTTCATTTGGCTACATTTCTGCAAATTAGACATTAGATTTGACAGATGTGACACACTATGCATAGAGGTTATGGTGAATTATAAAAATAGTGTACTTTTGGAAATGAAACGTCAAATTAGAAATGCCACAAAAAGATGAAATCAATATATACATAGGTAAAACTAGGTGTATGAGATTTTATTGCAAGCCAGTGTACAATAGAGAACCTATGTATTTTGTAATTATTCTTTAAATTTAAAGATAATCACGAGAAAAAGTCAGTTCTTTTATTCCCAGATGAAAAAATATATTTTTTCACCTAGAAATCGGGGAAGAAAGAAGTACGATTACAGCGCTCTCCCAAAACGCGGCGTTAACGTGAACTACAACGTGTGACATATGAAGCCTTGTTATGTTATTGAAATCAATGGCTTGACTACTTGTGCCTTGTATTCGGACGATTTCTTTTTACTTAAAAAAAATGGTTCACTGCCATGAGGAGAGATGTACCTTTGGCAGAGAAGACTACAGGATATTGTTGTTCTGATCATTTTGATGTACAAGTACAAGTACCTAACCTATACGAGTAGTATGGTATTCAAATTAGTGATATTCTACAAGTACATACGTTACAATCATATGTATTATCATGCATGTACACAAAGTACTAATTCTATGTATTAATGATTAAAAAAGGATCTTACATTTGTGTTATCATCTTAGTAATGTCATAACCCTATAATCTGACTTACAGGTTTTCTACGTCAGCTTGCGTTTGGGTCACGTGACTTCCTCGAGCATCTTTCAACTTAAAAAATCTCGAAAACCACAAGTCTTTGAAAAAAAAAATTGTTTCATTTACCGGCGATCTCAATCCTTTATAAAATGTTTAATTCCTGTTAACTTTTGAGAAATCTAGGTTGTCTATAGCAAATATTCTACAGTGTAACTAATACTTAAATAGTATCTCATTATGTGCCAGTATGAATGACAATATCGGTGTTTTCTATTTTTAGTAGATTCTTGACGATTGTCAAGTGGAAGTCGTAAAAAATAGATTTGATTCGTTGTAAAAAATATAAAAATTATCTATAGCTAACTCTTGTTTTATTTTTGTGTTTGAATGATAGCAATTTGAACAGTTAATTAAATATTGTAAGTATGTTTGTTAGAAACAATTTTTTTTTGGTTTTGTACAGTACATGCGAGTACAGTATAGGTACCAAATAAAATTTAGTTCTTCTTTTAGTAACTAATACTGTCTATTTGATAATTAAAGTTTGTAATTAAAAAAAGAAGTTTATGATGTCATCACTCATAAACAATTACTAACAATTAAGAATTCCACGCAATCTGAAAATGTTTGTTGTTAAAAAGCTGGAGCTTTTACTCCTGGTGTGACAAAATATAATATGATTTAAAGTAAGATTGATTGTTTTATTCTGTTGGTTTTATTATTTTGCTTTCAATTTCTAGATAAATATAAATGTTTTCTTATATTTAACGTCAATTTAATAAATACAATTTAGAATAATTTAAAAAAATGTATTCCAGACAGGATTCGAACATTAACCTCCTGCTAACTAGAGAGTAATGCTAATTGCACTACCGGAGCTCTATTGTACTAGAAAAATATGGTAGTTGGTTAAGTAAAAACTATGTTAGTTACATTAACAAAAAATGTTGATAAAGATAATTTTGGCATACTTTTTGTGTTATTCCGCGGGCCAATACTTTTGTGAGCCCGTGTACATATCCTTACAAATATGTATGTATAGGAGCATCTATCGAACAATGTAGCACAGGTTCAGGCCCGGTCCTCCGGGTCGACCCAACCCGTCCTGTACCCGAAGTGAAATTCCGTGCGATGCTGAAGCGATGGAACAGAGGCTAGGCGTCCGTCCGTTTCCCGGGAAATTGTGAAAAGCTCTCTGCCAGAACCCAGAGTTTATCGATCCTGTTGCTATGGTTACGTTTCACAGATTTCATCTCGAAATGTTCGCAGCTTCGGCGCATTGCAATGCGCTGTCGCTGCTGACTCTGATGTATTGAAAGCGACAGGACAGGAGCTAGCTTAATTTTCATGAAAGAATATAACTGTATTCTTATTATTATATAAAATATATTTATACAAGTTTAAGTAGCCATACGGAGAAATCGTTAACAATAAAATTGTGGCAAAATGGTGTTAAAAATATTGTAGTATGAATTAATAAAGCAAATTTAGATGGAATCTCCTTTCAAATTACAATTTTATAAATGTCTTAAATATAATATAAACGCAATAATGTTTAGTGTTAAATAGTACAACTTCAAAATTATTTAATTGTAAATTAACTTCTTGTCAATGTCTAAACAGAAAGGAATAGTAACACACATGTATGTCCATCTCCATCTACAGTAGCAAAATGTTAGTTCAGGTGTTACAATATAACCCGCAGTATGTACTTCAAAAAATTAGTATTATTGTATTGAAACAAATACAGGAGCTCTTATACCCAATGACCATTAAATGCGATTTAATTTCTATCGACGATTTTTGTTACTTCAACGGTACTGTATGTTGAGAGTTGAGAGTATCGATTGGTGTCGAGATATATCAAAATAATTTATTATAATCACAAAATTTCGGAAATACAGTCAGTTTGAATATTTATTGCTGCTGTTTTTTAGTATTACACTTTTTATTTTTTCTATTGGAACGTCTGCATGTTGTTGTTTGTGAAAACAGTGTCACTGCATCTGTTAATAGTGTCGCTGAGTGTATTGCACTGGCAAATTGAATAACTATTTTTGCCATCATGCAAAGAAACATGGCGTAGGTATACTTAGTGATGGTTTCTCTCATAGCATTGCTAGAAATATGGCGATTTGAATTTAATAAGGAAGATTTCTGAAATTTAATCATTTCTATAATAAATGTACTGATAATCAACAGCATCTGTCTTAAACAACGTTTTAAAAAATTTCATTTCTTTTTGGGTCATTCTTATTAAGGGAACCAAAAGAAAACCTATGTAAAAATTTAAATTAGTGGCGGATTAATATTTTTGTTGCTGGTCTTATATCACACAATTTATTGAGTTAAACGTTTTAGATCATTATTACACAATTAGCTTTTTTTTGTGATTTTAGTTTCTATAGCTATTTTGATACACTATGCAATGGAACTAACAAAAATATTAGTTGCTATTTAAAAATAATTAGAAATCGATTTTTTCCGTGCATCTATTAAATTTTTAGAAATGTAGTAGTTTGTACTTAATGTCAATTTTACAAAAAATAAAATAACAAAAAAACGTCAAATTCATGTGCTTGAATTAGATTTTCCTTTTTCTTTGCTACATGTTTGGAAAAAATAAAATAATTTAAAAATGGCTAATTTTAGAGACAATGTTTATTAAGTAAAGTAGTTTTAGTATTATCTCGACAATAGAAATAAATAAGAAAATAGCTAATTATATGTGAAACAAGAAAGTTGATACATATTTCCGATGCAACCGCAAGAAAGAGGAATTTAAAATTATATTAAATTGAAGATAGCATGAAATTATTACATACTTGCAAAACTTCAGATTGCAAGTCGTTACTTCCCTATATTCTTTTAACCGAATCTTGTCGTGAGATATTCTGTATGTAACTATTATTTTATTATATCTAATATTTACAATACTATGAAAATAATATATGTAGGTACATCAGAAATGTTTTTGACATAAACGGGATATTAGTACAAATGCGATGTGAATTGACATATGCATAGATGAATAACAATTTGAATAACGAACAACTTAAATATAAAATATTTCTTTAATATACTCAAATTTTCTCTTAGAATTTTAATTTCAAGGTTTCACGGCTGCCGTTGATGGCTACTCTTCTGTGGATATCTCTACCTTATAGAAAATTTCTAGTTTTATTCAAGTAAAATGTTTGTTTCATTTGGAAGGACACCATACGGTCAACAACCAGAGACTCTCTACGCAATCTTCAAAAATATATGTTTCAGTTACTTATAAACTTTGCTACTTATCAAGTGAATTTCATTCTATTTTTATTTGTTTGATTTTATTTTTTTGCTATGGGCTACGTTCATTTATGGCTACATACCTGTTCAAGAATTTATAAAAATCTAAAAGAAGGGAAATATTTCTTATAACTGCATTACTTTCAGCAATTGTAAGCAAACTTTATATTTTAATTAATTAGCAATGTGTAGCTAGATTGGTAATGATATAATAAAGCTATTGAAACACATTTTCATACAAAATTTATCAGCAAGAGTTGCACTTAGCTTAACGCTTTATTAATTAAGTAATAATCTTCTGCTTTCCTAAATTTAAATAAAGAAAAAAAAGTAAATAAAAAGGAATTTTTCATTTTATTTTTTATTTCTTTGATTTTATTTCTCTACTATTATGGACTACATTTATTTCATTACTTATGAATAACACTGCTTTCACGGGTCATGTTTATCTAATCCGTAGATTTTTTTGTTTAATGTACCCATTATGGTCTATCATACTTAAACATGGTTGAGAGTAGATCTTATTATAAAAATAATATCTTGAATTGAAAGAATATATCTTTCGTTCTTTTTATGATTATTTCTGTACAAAGGTAATGATCTTTTCATCCTTAATATTTAATTACATGCAACTAAACATGTATCCATAACAACATGGCAACAAACATGTTAAAGGACGTGAATATTTAGTTTCCATCAGAATCAAATTGAACGTGATATGGAAACATCAGAATCAAATGCAATTTAGCATGCTTTGAGCAAACTTTTATTTATGTCGTATATTTTATTATTTATTATACAGAGCATTCCAGTGATAACGATCCACCTTAAATAGGTCGTCAACGTCAAGAAATACGACAAAATGCCGAGACACGTCGATTTGTGTTTGAAAGGGAAAACTCTTTCGCTAATAACAATCACCCCTTAATTTCTCCAACTATCCAACATTAAAATTTCGTAGTGTATTGTCCAACTAAAAGTTGTTGCAAATAGTATGTAGAATCGAAAAATGTAGTAATATGACGTAGTGCTATTTGAAATTTTAATGTTTGATAGTGGAGTTCAAACAAAAATTCATGTGTTTTTTCGTACTTCTTGACATTTTCGACATATTTAAGGTGGATCGTTTTCATTGGAATGCTCTCTATATAGTTTTACTTATTTTTTTACTGTGATTCTTTCAATTTAAGCACACCTTATTTACTCAAGTAAAATCATCAACCATAGAATACATTCAGTTTTGATAAATCCTTTTGAGTCAAAGCTTTAACCCGCTAAAACCAAATCGTTTTACAGTTTTCTTTCTAATAGTAATTATATCCTATTTCGATTGTTTCAGCATTAGTAGTGGTTATTGTACCTATATTCTATATGCTTCCACTGAATACATTCTTTCAATCTCAAAATTAATAAAAGTTGAATTATGGTGTTAGGCGAACAAAACCACCTGTTAGCATAAGATTTATTTAATTATTATTAATTCAAAGATTATCTTAAAAAGAAGACAACTGCGTATGTTTATTACATTAATCGCCAGCCCCACACAATATCTACAAAAAGGTATGCATAAATTTTGTCATGTATTGAGATAACCATTTTGATTAATAATTAACAAATAGTATTGCATATTACACACATAATCCTGTATAAGTACTTAATATTAATAATTTCTTTACTTGTAGATGTTTTTGTTGCTAGAGATGGCAAGTATATGACATTACTTGATACATAACGTCAATTTATTCTTTTAATTAGGAAAAATATTAGAAATGTTACTTAATTATTTACGAAATGTTTTGGACATAAAATAATTGTTGAAAGTATTGAATCTTTGAAATTGTACTTCTAGAAAGATGTTACAATAATCTATCATGAACATAAAATGTTGAAATAATTCGTCAATAGTTATTTTTGTTCTGCGCCATTTTCCCATAAGATAGAACATTGGAACGAAGAATCGAGTTTTGGTGGTGCACGTAACCGGAAAGCATTGGACATGATATTCAGACCATCTTAACTAATTTTGAGTGGACATTGAGGATATCTATTTGATTTGATGAGCAGGTGTCGGTTTCCAATATAATATATTTCAATTTATATCTAACCAATCATTGTTTCTTTTTGACAGGAAAACCTCAGCATCAGTAATGAGGGTACTACCTGCATACATGCACGATGCAAGATATTAGTATTGCCAGACGTCATAGATCAATCTCTTCCAACAATGATTAAGAAATTAGCCAATCGTATTCAGTTTTGAAAAGAAATTTTGATAAACTGCACACAAAAATTCAACAAAATTATTTTTTTCTTATACAACGCAAAAAATATCTGCATAAAGCCCTAACTTTATTCCCAGCTTATTGTTATATTATTATTTCTCAAAATTGCAAAAAAGTGTCCACATCTTGCAATACTGCAAAATATTCAACGAGGTTCTCTTGGAAATGATATGCTTTGGCTAAAGGTATAAAAAAATAAAGAAAGCCTATTGAGTCACGCATCCGAGTGTATAATTTGTGATTTAAGTCAATGCTTTTCATGAATAAAAATGCTATTATGTCATCGTTAATTAATCTGAGTCATTCCGTTGTTACAAATCTGCGTTTGTTTACATTTAATTTTCTGAAGTATCGTTTTTAATCGTAATTTATATTATCCTTGATATATCACCAAAAAAACAAATATTTTATTTCCTTTATTTGTTATGTAAACACGACGATTTTGTTTACGTCTCGTATCCTTTGCCCGTGAAGCACTTAACTTTTTCTCCTGCCGTAATGCTTAGTAAACATCAAGGTAGGTACAGAAGCGGCACGTAATCCCTTAGGATGCCTCATGTATACAAATAAATAAATAAACCCACATAGACCAACGGTATTGCTTTATCTATGCTAAGGAAAGTCTTGAAGCGAAACACAGTGGAATTCCTTGTTGGCGGGTGTGTGCTTCTTAACAGTGTACCAATCAATTACAGAAGCCCAAGTAGCGAGCGGTCCTCAAAAAGCGATTAAAAGCATCAGGCGCGCGCTCTTCTCAACAGAAGTCTGTGACACCACCGGTTACAGTGGCGGCTCGTAAGTTCATGTAATATTGAGGAGAAGCTGTGAGTGTTTTTGTTTTGTGAATCAGGTTCGCATCTGTAACATAATAAGATTGTTGAACAGTTTGTTCGATGTTTATTAAAACTTTTTTGCAGATATCGTAGTGCAGAGAGATTCTTGATGTTAGTATAATATATAGAGGCTAAATTATGTAATCTGAAAGTTTCGAATATCTCTAAAAATAAGTAGTATACTAAAAAAATGTTTATAATTAAAATTTAATAATTGCGCCGTAGAAATGCATTAGTATTGAAATTAGCTCCCTTCTTCCTCCTCTACCCCGTTCTCTTCTAGATGAGGCAAAGGGTAACTTTGAAATCGTAAATAGAAAACAACTATTATTGTAATCCAACAAAGGGGTTCTTTTGATGTACTTGATCAATACAATTATGACTTATCTATTACATTCTTAGAAACAACTCACTTCGAAAACGAACAAACCTGTTTCCGCTAGGAATACTATAAATACTACTTCAGAATGGTGTATTTAACTGTACTAGGGAAAATTAAAACAATTTTGGTTTATTGAGAAGCTAACAGGAGTCTTGATGATGTCATTAATCTATAGGTTCAGAGTTTTTCGGATAGGATTCGATCATGTGTTTCATTTTACTACTGATGTTACGGGATAAAATAATGTTGTATTAGCTGCAGTGGCTGTTAGTTCTAATGTTAGTACATGAGAAATAGCCCACAATTTTGGATTGCTCCAAACGTCTTTACATTAAAATCAACAAACAAAAATTAATAAAAATATCTTGAGTTACGTATTGTTGTTCGACGAAAGGTTTTTTACTTTACAAATCACGGATAAATTATTAATCGATAACATTTCTTGGCCCAGTTCAACACCAACGTCGGCGTGTGGTGTGAAATAATGGGCAACAAACTCATTGAACTTAAATTATTGCATATTTTGGAAAATGAACTGCCTACACTATTTGGAACTTAGATGTGCGACCGAATATTTGGGTTCAACATGACAGTTGTCCAGCAACTATTGATGTGAAGTACTTGATTTTTATATCAATGGTTGCTAAATCGGTAGAGTAGTCCAGTAAATTGACTTGCTAGGTCACCAGATCTTACTTCACCAGATTTCCTTTAGTATGGCTCAAATACAGAATTTAAAAGGAATCAGAAATGTTTGTGCTGAAACTCGAGAAGACACACTTCTCAGTTGTGTGTGTGATTAGTTGGTTTTTATTTAGTGTGAAAATTTATAAATTTTGTCCAACTTGTATAAATTCTCTAATAATTTAAAAGTGTAGAACTAATTATAAGTATCAGGTAGTTATTGTGCCATAGAACGAATTGGTTGATCAATTTTGTTGACAAACCCACTATTACAACTCGATTTGAAACACTTTTTAAATGAATTATTTTCTATATCTCGACGCCATCAAAATATAAGTGCTACACCATTGTTTAACTATCAAAATTAATGCATAATCTAATTCAAACTGAATTTTATTATTTCATGTTTGAAAGTTTTAGCAAAAAATTAAAAATATTCGAAAAGAGCTTTATTTTTATATAATCCTAACCACTTGTTTTTATTTTGTCCCAAAGTAAGTCTATAATCGTAGGTGATTTTAGGGAAAGAATACTTAGGCAATTGCTATTATTACAAATTAGCTTATACATATTGAATTTACTTGGCTTCTGAAACAGTGGCTAAATTCTTGATGAAAAGATACTTTCATTGGTTAACAGATTTTCCATCTCTGAACTGAACTCGGAAATAGAAAATTTACTACAAAATATCGCGATGCAATTACAAATGCCGATAAAACAGAAATAAAAAAAATATTGAGAAAGATCAATATGCTAATTACAGTTACTGAAGTTTTCTATGGAGTGTGATGCTGTTGGAAAGATAATTTAAAGATCTACGATTAACCAGAGGCTTATAAGCTAGAAGGTACAGCTTGCAAGGTATTTTTTACTTTAACCAAATAATGCAGAAAATATATTTTTCGAAAAAACTGCTTGCTTGCAATTCTGTGTACCTTATTCATCTGACATTTCATTATCATGTTTTTGAATTATCATTCCTGGATGACCTGACAATTAAGTGCACATGCAAGTTCTTCTAAATAATTTAGTGCTGCCATTAGTTGCATATTTCTTTATGATTAACATTACTACAAAAATTGAGATTCGTTCTGATTCATTATTTTCAGAAGATATGAGTTTTCAATCCAGTAAATGTTAGTTATGTGTACATATCTCAAATTGACTCCATCAATAAGATGTTTTGTAGTGAAGTGATAGTTTTTAAGAAAATCCTTAAACGGAAATGTACATTTTACCTATACAAGAAGTAGTTTGCTACGATATGTAGACGTGAAAATGGAATTTTTAATTTGTGAAAAATTAACGGCTTGATAACAGGTGATACCTTTAACTGAGTGGAAATCCATCGTTTCAAATCAATTCATTTCTGTTTCATTATTGACCATCGTTTCGCGGTAAAAATAAGCCTATTCGGATTGATGATTTGATTTGCTCAACCAGCCGTCAGGTTCTTCACAATTATTATAGTATCCGAGCTGTATAGTTTTGCGCTGCGAAAGTGATTTTATTGTTTTTAGTTAGGTATTTCACTATGACTGGGCTATTGAAGTTAGGCATATTAAGATAACTTATATTTAATTATAAACCTAAGCGATAAAGGAACCAAAAGATAAGATATAGGTGTGTAAAATGGAACAAAACCTACATGTAATTTAAAACAAGAGGAGTATCCAGCTGGGTCGATTAACCTTTCATAGTAGCTGTTGATATCTTCTCGGTGGTGGTCTAGTGGAAGGGGTCTGTATATATCTAGTTGAGTTAGTTCTTTCACTAGTGTGTTGTTCGTGTTTGAAATCTTCTCAATCATCTTTTCATCCAAACCACCAGCACGTTGTAAAACGGTCTTGTTTTGAAGAACGTTGAAATTTTTCCTATTTCTACTCGGCAAACCTTGACTAAACAAGAAAGTAAGTACAATAGGTAGGTATTGGTTAAAAACATTGTATAAGTTACGATTTTAATCTTTAAATTCAATTTGCTTTTCACGTAGAGAGAAATTGAAATATTATTATCCTGGCGGTTAAAAATTTGGTATAGACTTCAGAAAGGTGTTGGAGGATCTATGGACGTAGACAACTATGTCGTCAGTTTCCTAGAGAATCACACCGTAACACATTCAACTCCAAACGTCAGCTAGTATACCATGTTAAAACTTCGTCTACTGTTCTGTGTAATCTATTACAAATAAGTGCTTTGGACCTGGAGGAAGTATATACACCACTATTATCTGCATAGATAACTGCTTTGATCTCAGAGAAATTCAGAAGATCAAACATAAACACAAGAAACAGTTCCGGACAAAGAAGATATGACCCCCACTCTGTTTCTAAGGCAAACAATTTGTTGCATAGATGTAATGGGGTAACGTTATGACTAAACCTGTTGTTTTTTTTACAACATTTCCGGGACCAATACAGATTCAAACGTCCATAAAACCGTCCCAGTCAATTCGTGCGTTTCTACCAGCTTTCTTATTTTTTTCAGTAATTAAAAGAAGTTACAATTCGGCGGACAGTCCCTGCTTAAAACGGAATTGTTTCTTCTGTAAGATATGTTGGAGAGTGTATTATCTTGTCCCTTTAACAATTCATTGATCATATATTTTTTGAGGATTATACGAATAAAAAGGTGTTTCCATACACTGAGAATTTCTTAAGAGCAGTGCTTATAATGGTATCACTGTCCACAACTTAATTATATTTCCTAGATTTAAGCCTCATACGCTAGGCCGTGGATAGAATTAATTGAATGTGGACTCGGGGACTTCAAAGTTTTCGCGAGTTTGTTCGTACAGCCGTCGCTTATAGCAGCCGAAGAAACTTTAGCTCACCATTCCTCACTGTTAAACTCTCTCAATTCAGTTCGTTGTGACAAAATCAGAGTGGACATATTTTACATTCTTATTAAACTTGGTATTTTTCATCTTCTAAACATAAATGCAGAAAATGCAGTTTCTGTTGAAGTTGTAGTGAAATGAAATGCTTAAATTGAAGTGGAATAATCAATTTTCTTTAAATTTTAGGGAAATATGTATTATGGGACATATGATGTAAAGATCATAAATATGATACAATTAAAGAGACGTAATGTATGTTTAAAAATAATTGAAACGTATTTAAATGTTTTGAAAAGCGAGATTGGCGACGCTTAAACCTAAATTGAAAACAATATACAATACATGTATCTTTTTTTCACGCATTAAATTACTACGTTTGGTTTGTAATAGGAAGTCAACTATCAAATATGTAAACGATAGCATCACAAGATCATAAGTAAGTTTATTGGCGGCATCTACTTTCCGTCAGTAAACAACGCTATAATACATTTAAGGTGCTCTACAAGCAGAAAGCTTTCTCGGCTTTCAGGAAAGAATGCATCTAAGCTACGTACATTTAACAGCGCTTTTCGCTTGAATGCAATTAGTGTATTCAACCTGGATTTTAGTTTGGGTTTCTTCGATGTTTACCTCTTGTTGACACCAGTTGACCAGTTATTAGGTATATGAGTTTTTTATGCATTACAGTGACGCAATGTTTCTACTACTTTGCGAAGAAAATTTATAAGATTTATGCGTATTTCGGAAGAAAAGCAGTTAGCTAGAATATTGTTATTTTTTGTGACAATTGAAGATATTTATTTTTAAGTAATCAGAATGCCACGAATGGCATGATTCACATTTTTGTTAAAACAATTAATAAGATGTCATTTCAATCAAAGTTTGGCACACATTGACATGCTCAAAGATAAAGCATTGATAATAATGACCGTTCGCCTGCACTCAAAAGTTCCGCTTATTCAAGTATCATTTTAAAATAAGAATAGGTTATTAGATCAATTTTAGTAGCAGCAATGATTTAAGGGGTCGGTAATGGCAGCACAACCTTACAAGAGATCGGGAAAAACTTAGCAATAGCGCATTTGTAGGGATATTTTATCTTTTTTTTAGAAAAATCTATAAGTGATTTACAGTTTTGTATGGTTTACATAGATTTATCCATAGAATTTTAGTTTTTCTTCTATCCGTTCTATCTATTATAGCTTACAACAATATTTTTGTCCATATTCATCCGATTTATCGACAATGGACAGGAGAAGAAATAAAGATTCTCAAACTAACTACTGTATTTACATAGTTGCCATATTTTACATAGATATTCAATTTCTCTTTGTAAGCTGATGGTTGCAGTAGGTGTTGGAGCAAATGTTAAATTAGCAAAACCATTAATTAAATAATTAACCTCATAATATACACGCCTTGGAATTGTAAATAATATTAAATTCATATAATCTATTACATTGCCATGATCATGCACAATATTAAACATATCCATTTTTTTAGGTTATAGCTGTATCATAATAATTGATACTTCGATCACTTAAGTGAACAAAATCTTCAACTTATTTCTCCCCTATTGATTCAATATTAAGTGTTGCTCAGATAGTAAGGTTAATTTAATGTTGGCGATGCAAACAGCACTAAATAGTTTTCTAATCCACAATTTATTTCGATAATTTAGCTGCTGTTCCTTGGGAAAATATTGATTCACTCAAACTTTCAGATGATGAATAATTTCTCTAATAAACGTCTCTCCTATTTCAATTTCTTCCACTTCTGAAAAGTCTTTTATTGTTGGAAAGTAATCAAACTCGTTGGAACGTATATAAATTGTCAAAAATTCTATTTTGTTTTTGAAGCAGCAACTTCAGTGATCTTACAAATAGTAAAAATGTTGTTTAAATAGGTAATTTTTACCTGTGTACTTTCGTTTACAAAGAAAATAATTTCACTGCAAGAGAATTATTGGAAATAAATCTAATAACAGACGCAATTACGTCTTTTACAATGGCTTTAAATCATTTGAGTTTTGTCCTTCATCCGGAGTACCTCAAGACTCCAATTTGGGTCCTTTACTATTTACTCTGTTTATTAATGACATTCTTGACTCGTTCTCGTGCCCAGTTCTTGCTTATGCAGACGACCTCAAAATATATTCTTCTATATAGACTTGGAACGATGTCTTAAATCTTCAACAAAATATAAATATTTTATCAGAATGGTGTTCCAACTTCAGCTACATTACTTATACCAGAAAATCAAGCCTTATACCATCAATTTACTGCGTTGGAAATAATTTGTTGAAAAAGTTCGAGAATGTCAATGATCTTGGAGTACTTTTTGATTGTCGCCTTAACTTTTCCAATCATATAAACTATATCTGTGCCTCAGCTTCAAGAACACTGGGTTTCGTTATGCGCTGCTGTAAATATTTTAACAATATGCCACTATTGAAAACGCTATATTTCAGCTTCGTTGTTAGCAAGTTAGAATATGCTTCACAAGTCTGGTCGCCAAAATACATTTACTTACAGCTCTCCATTGAAAAAGTGCAGCGTAGATTTCTAAAATACTTTTCTTTTAAAAATACTGGAATATATCCTCAGCGTGGTGTAGATTACACATTACTTTTAGAAGCACACGGTGTTCAGTCCTTAAGCTACTGCAGAGAAGTTCAGGATGCACAGTTCATATGGAAGCTCTCTAATGGATGGATTGATTCCCCTTACCTCCTTTCCTGTTTGAACTTTTTCACTCCCAGAATCTCCTCTCGTTCTTCTCCCACCTTTTTGTTACAATATTGTTAAAATATTTGAGATAGAGAAACGAAATTTGGGAAATATGTACGGGGCTTTAATTTACATTTCTTGACATAGTCGATATATTCTTCTCACTTCCGCTTTTACCGGAAATGACTTTGATTTTCGATTTTTAAATGGGACTGTGTGGCACCCTGTTCCCATTTGGAAAAATTATATTAAAACATAAAAACTAAATTTTGGACCTACAAATGCGCTTAAAAAACTGGGAATACAGTAAAAACGAAAAAATTGTTCGTATCATGTTTATACAGTAACACCTGAGCGTATTAAGAACTTCAAAGCACTTTCGATAAAAAAAAAATTGAAAAGAAAAATTCTATATCATAAAATAACTTTTGCTGGAGTTGTACTCAAAATGTTATCCCGAATCAAAATATCGAAAAATATTCAGGTAGTCTCATTTAAAAATTGAAAATCAAAGTCATTTCCGGTAAAAGCGGAAGTGATAAGAATGTATCGACTATGTCAAGAATTGTAAATTATATAGCCCCGTACATAATTCCCAAATTTCGTTTCTCTATTTCAAATATTTTAGAAATTATAGGGGCGTGTCACCTCCCAGAAACACCCGGTATATTATATTCTTGAAATAAAATTTCTATTTACTTTCAAAGATTGACTACAGGGAGTAATATAATATCAAAATTTTAAATGGAATAGGGGGTCAAGTGACACCTCGTTTTAAAGGGCTCACTGAGTATGATATCAAGTTAAAATTTCATAAAAATTTATCCATTTATATGAACATAGTAATACAACAAAGTTTTATTTGATTATTAATTTTGTGTTCGCAGTTATCTGCTCAATATAAATTTATTAGTCTTAGAGGTAGTTATGAATTGTAAAACGTGTGTCTTTTACTAAGCCTACAGTACTTTATGAATGTCATAAAATAGAATTTTATTGATATACATAAGTACCATAATCAAACATATAACTGTCAATTTTCGGTTTACTTGTTCGAGTATAATGCCTAACCTTTTGCAAAATTCTGTCGAATAAAAAAATACAACAGAGCTAATATTTTAATATTTTTTATATTAAATTAGATGCTAGATAGTTTGGCACAAATACATCTTATTTAACGTTTCGTCCCGCACTTTTCTAAAGCGGGCCTCAGACGATCAATAAATTTTGTCAATAAAATATTGACAATCACGTCAACAAATATTGGTGAACTGAGTTTACTTCACATGATAAATATTTATTGACAATACATTCAGTTTCGAGTTGGTACTCAACCATGCCTTATCGAAATAAAGCTTGTATAGCTATTATTTTAGCATTATCAATAAAAAAAAACAAAAAGCGAAGGGCGTGGACAAGGGACTGGTTTTTAAAAAGGAAGAAATTTTTTCGCGTAAATTTATTACATTTATTACAGATTTTCAAAACTATTTTCGGATGATCACCACATGTTTCGAGGAACTACTACCTAAATACAGTAGCGCCAGCTACTGCATTTAGGCTAAATGTTTTAAAAGTAGTCTAATTCCAAAGCAACAGAACAATTACATTTCAAATGAAAAAACACAGTTTCCTTCGCCAATGCGTGTAAATGTGAAAAATACGTTTGTTAATTGTTTTCAAAGCTAACTTTGATGGTTGTTACATTTCGACAATTGCTGCGAAGCAGTTTCACTTTAATGGATAAATTTAACAGATACCGCCATCTATAACAGAAATGTCAAAAGTTGACCTGCACTAGATGGTATATTTTTAGAAGAAACAGAATATGAACAGAAATAATACATGTTGTATTTAAAAATTCCAAATTAACGTCACTTCCGGTTTGACCGGAAGTACTTTAGAAAAACTGAGTGCACCTGAAGAAGCCCACCAATCACTTATATATACGGTCCGAATTTCAAAGTTTTATTTTAACTAATAAATAAATGGCGGGCTGATACATGATCTCGTTGACACCCGGTATAATATTTCATATTAATGATTCAAAACTGGAACCTCTTTACTACGATGATCCAAAGTTAGCGGAGTGGTCAGAGACAGGGGGAGGAGAAAATACTTTAGAACCGCACTGTATATCTAATGAAATCTTAGTATTGTTTACTTTACCGTAAGAAAAAATCGACTGGTCAAAAAGAAAAAGACTAGAAACAACAATGTTTAGAACAATTACAGCAATATTCAGCATTTCTAATTTCAGAAAAGAAAAATGTAGCAAAATTTCGTTATTCTCATTTATTTCGTGAACTAGTAGCAGTACATTGACATTTTCTAATAATGTTCAAAACAACTTTCAAAATTTCGAATTTAAAAAAGTTAGTTGGTTTTTTGTTGTTAATTCTTTTTAATCCGTTTTTTTCAACAATTTTTAGTATTACTTCGCAAAACTCTGGAACAATTTAGAGCAAGCCTATAAGAAACAAGGAGGAGGATTAATTGACTTCAGGCAATTTTCTGCCGTTTTTGCCAACTTTTCATTTGGATAGCTAATGACGGATTCCTCTCACATCCAAATGAGAGATGTCCTACAGATATTGGAGTGAAATGCCTGACATACAGTTTCAGATACACACAGAAAAGTGTTTATTAAGCGAAAGTATAAGACTTCCTTAATTTAAGTAATTTTCATTCTCCTAAATAAGCAAGAAAGTATTGTTTTCTGTGAAATATTTCATATTTCACTTTCTTGGAAATCCAAAGATATATTTTCTTGAACCAAGTAACTCTCCATCCAATCGGACCGCGTCAATATAGATACTACTTATGCACTATACGGTGCATGATAATTAAAAGTTTAAAATCAAGAAATTTTTTGCTTGACCTTAGAGATTTTTTAAGAAACAACATTTACTGTTGCGAAGAAAAGTCATCGTCTTGTGTCAAATAAGCATTCTTGTTCCACTTCTTACTTCTCTGAAGAAAATGAATGTAAGAAAGTCACCTTCCTTGGCCTTAGAAAACACTTTGCTCAGTGTATGCTGACATTTAGTTGTTTAAGTAAATCGCAGTTCATCGTTTTTACAAAATGGCATAATATTTATATAATTTTAAAATATTTAATTTTAAGTAAATTTGAGATTTTGCTAACAAAGTGTTGCATTTGTTTTTACAATTATCATACGTTTTACTCCAAAAGAAATAATGATAATTGTTAATGCACTGTTCACAAGAGTGTAATCTAAAGATTGTGGTTTACTATACATATTTTTTATTATCTAAATTTATTGTTATTATTTTCAATGGCAATAAATTGTAGGCTTAAAGCTGAGAAATAGGATTTCCAGACTTGAATTTCAGTTGTTGTCGTCTTCGATACATTACTTTTAGACATGTTTTAAATCGCAGTCAGAGAAAGAATTACTTTGAATGGATATTTTAACAGGAGCTTGGTGTTTGTAATACAAACTATTCACTTTTACACTCCCCAACGCTTAAAATTTTATATCTTTTAAATATAAAGTTGCAGCATTCGGTGGAATGTGAAAAGTTTGAGGAAAGAGGCGCCTCACTTGCCTTACCCGGAAAGCCGCCACTGGACAGCCGTCCTAAAGGGGGCAAAAGGCATTCTCTCCTGGCTGGCCGACACGATCGGACAATAGGCGGAGTTAAAGCCCGTTGTGGGCGTCACACTGTCTCGCAGCAGCTGGTTGCCGTGGAAACGGTCTCAACCACCCGTGCAGATATTGATCTGGTACGCCGCGCAAGGGAATCCCCCTACTTCTTTTCTCTGTGTGTGTGTATACGCGTATTGCTGAAGACTGGCGCACGAGACGCTGATGATGATACCTTCTGACGGTGCTGATGTTGCTGATGATGCTGACGAGAGCGATGATGTGACCGATCTCCTTTTTGACGTTCTTTGGACGCGACAGGTTCAACCCCTATATGTGTGGATATCGAAAAATTACATCATGCACACGGTTTTAGCCAGCTTTCATTCACAGATTTGTATATCTACTCTAGTGTCTAGGAGTTAAATTCTTTCAAATAATGTATGAACGAATTTTGTCGAAACCCCTATAGTTTTGTATTGTAAAAGCAGCTGATAATTATAAAACAAAAGTAATTAACTTAATTTTTCTATCTTAAACTAGAATAGAAATAACAGAGAAATACAGCTTATGTAATATTATTATATTTACATTGATAGATGAAACTAACTGCGCCAAATGTTCGCAAGAATTGCTAAGAAAGTGAATAATATCATGTATCAGATTAAAACCATTTTTAATCTATTTGTGGGCGATATCAATTTGATTGTCATTATTGTTTATGTAATATTTGTTATTTGTTTGCACAGATTAAAGTATGAAATTTCCTGGCGTCAGGAGAGAGTGTGAGTCTTTGTCTTGGAGTAACATATTTTATTTCTATTCTATGAACTGATTTGTTTACTTAATGGCATACAAGATAATGCAAAATAAACAGAGATAAATTGGTTTAGTTTTAGGACAATACACATGTATTATATACAGAGTATTCCAACGAAAACGATCCACTTTAAATAAGTCGAAAACGTCAAGAAATATGAAAAAACAGGTCGATTTTTGTTTGAAGGGGGAAACTTTCACCCATAAGACAAAACCAGGTCTGAGTGTTCCATAGTAAATGGTTTTCAATTAGGCATCATCTTTACACTCTATTATTATTATTTTGCGTTCTACAAATCACTAACTATAGTAGGTTTGTTTAGTATCTTACACGAGGGTGCACTTTTCTACTATATGACGTTTATCATTCAGTGCAGCAAAAATTTACTGTTTGGTAGAGGAACTGGTCCAAATATAGGCATAAAGCTCTTTTTCTTTACCTGAGCATTTTTCGTGGGCCCACAAACAACGCATTTGGCACTTTACCCACAGTTCTCCCCTGTTATTTTCAGAAAAACTGACATTACAAAGCATGCAAGCAGCATCTTCATCATCAGGAATATTTTGGCCAACTTCATCAATATTATCGCCAGCCAGAGTAAAGTCTACGACTTCCTCTTCAAATTCTTGTTCGCTGTCAGATTTAACGTTTTTCTTAGCCCGTTTTCCTTTATTTTTAGATTGCAGCTCAGATTTTGGAACTTTTTGAGCATCTGAGTTGGTTTCTCTTTGTTTTCTTAAAAATCCGGACCGTAGTATTTGAAAAACTTTAGAAGCCTTCTTTAAACCCATTTCTGATTAAATGCGTCCATCGCTTCTAACATCTTATCAGAATTCCACTTTTTTCTTAGATTTTTCCTTTCAAATTTCGGTTTAGACCGTGACATGACAGACCTGCAAAAATAATTTACTTTTACGGTAGTGGTCGTAATATGGGCATGGGCCTATATTTAGACCCCTCAGGTGGCCCATATTATCAAAATTCCACCTTAGAATTGAAACGCGCGTATTTTGTTTGAAGAAAGGTAAATCGAAAAATTGGGTGAACGTAAGAAAAGTTGGTCCTAAAGCAGCAGTTCAGTGTAAAGACCATAGGCGAATCTAAGGTTAAATCTGCTACATTTCAACATTTTCTGGACACTCCATATACTGTAGGTCAGTTTCTGACATGGTGATTTGGAGAACCATTATTGTCTAACATTTAGCCTAAAAATAGCTTTTCTGTTAATTAGTGTAACCGGAAAATTTGGGATATTGTAACTGACAAAATTTACTAGAAAAACATAGTAAGACAAATATCTCAAAGACCGTCAGTTTTTTCATATGAACACCATACATAAACTCCCTTTTATTTTTCATGTAGATTCAAAATAAGTGATAAAAATATAGGTTTGTATTTAAAAAATACAAAGTTGCTGTCTGTGCAGAGGAAATGGAATACTTCATAAAATCGGCATTATTTTAGGTTTGTAGATCTTGAGAAAACTAGACACGTGAAATAAAAAAAGTTTCAATGATCTCTCTTATCAACCAAGATATTGGACTTCGCGTACTAGGTGGGTACCTACCCACTATTTAGGATACATTTTGAACAGATGACCTATATATACAAGCATGAAGTAATAACATGAATGACATTTCTTATTACTACACTTCACACAAAATAAGTTGTTATAGGACTTATATTATCGTCGTATTAGTCTACACTAATTATGCAGACGCAGAACACGATCAATTGAAGATTATTACATTACCGAAAAATATGCATATTTAAACAAAAATAAAGAAAAAGAAACTCTCTGTTACAATCAAATGTTTTAGCAAACTTTACTCTTGAAGAAGTGTTATACATACTTAGTTCTAAATCCAAACAGACTGTCTGGTAGTATGTTATATATTTTACAGAAATTAATAATTTATAAAGTAATTATCTTATCCATCATCTTTGAAAAAGTGGACAGAATATTAATGAGTCGTAGATTAGAAATTTCTACTCGTCCCTTTTTTGATATACATATGAATGATATCTTTCTATGCACTAGGGAAATAACTTTTTCCAAGAATGCAATTAAGAATGTGCGTTAAATAAGCGTGAATAATTGGATAGCACTGATCATGTGTATCTTGATTTTATCAAGTCTAGTACAAGCTGATTTAATTTCTATTAAACAATTGAATACTTCGTTTTTGGATACTTATATGAGAAAATTGAAATTCGGTTGACAGTTGATGCACTTTGTGTTGGTGAAAAATGGATGCCAATCCGTTACAGAAGGAAGATTTGGGTAGCTCATCAATAAACTAGTTAATTAATATTATCTGGGCATTATAAATTGTCAAGCAAAGCTTGATTTCTAACAACGGCAACACCCAGACTTCGTAATAGACTTCACTTATTCTTAAAATTTTTGCTGTCAGAAAACAGCAGAAATAGGGTTTCTCGACTTTTGTAATATCTCCAGTTATATCTGAATGTTTTAACTTTTTAAATTTGGGCGTAGCTTTAGCCCTCTAAAACATCACTAGCATTGCTTGTAATTCAGGCAGTTGAATATCTATTGATCTTGGCATTTTTAGACGGACGTGGTCTATGGAATAAATTAATAAAATTATCATTAAGGAATTGAATTTTTACGTCAATATCATGAACGAAAAATTAATTATGTAACGGAATTCCCTTTCGGGATTTGTTGGATCAATTTGCCTAAGATTATGAACAGTCTTGTATCAAGAAGATTTGTAAAGAACAATTGGTAACACGGTTTGGTTCCTCAACTATTTAAAATATAGGAGTCAATCATATCATTAAAACATAAAGTTAAACGTTAATGTATATTCTTTAAATACGGTGAACACTTAAGCAGCAGAACTTGTTTATAGAATGAAACACCTGATATAACTTACTGGGGTAATAACCGGACATTGTCACCTTACAAAGAATTGGCATTAGCAGCTAGGAACTAAACTCTTAGCACTTCACGGAACAATAATTATAGTGTTCAGAAATATTGCCACACTCTACCTTGCCTAATTACACTTTACACTAGCCAACAGTTTTAAAGTTTTTTGAATAATCATTGTAAAAATGTGTGTATCCAAATATGACAACAAAAAAATGAACTTTGAGCAACTTTCGAACACCTAATTTTGTATAGTTTTTTAGCAAATTATCTACGATATCATTGTAGTCTTCACTTTTTCGATTTCCCAGAAAATATTTGCAAACATTTTAAAAAGAAGACAATGTTTCCAGGTCTACATCATTCATGGTACGTTCAACATTTTTATCTTTGAAACGCTAATTTGTCAACCAACAAAAATATTCCTTGCATCAGATAGTTTTAGAAATTTGTTTCTCGCCGTCTTTTTTTAGTGCTTTCACAAACTCAAGCTTGTTACAATACCTTTAAGTTTTAAATTTTACGTTAATCTTGTTAAAATACAGTTTTTATGTTTAAAACAATGCAAACTGCTAAAATTTTAGATTCTTAAATCAGTGATAAAAATCGTGTCCACTCCGTTGCAATTACTACTTGTCGGAATCGGTTAAATTGGCGAAATTATACCATTTTGAAATTGATCAAATATTGTCTACGCTATAGTGTTTCTTTTGTTATATCGTTACACAATTAGTACTAACACCGTTGTATAAATCTTGTTAATAGAATAAATTTTAAACTTATTCTAATTAAGACACACTCTATAGTTTAGTATAGTTGGATATATTGTATTAGCGGCTGTATATTATATCTATGTATTGTACATATTGTCCGCCATGGGTTTCTAAGTTTCCCGTAGTGAATTTCCTTCTTTCTTTTGTCGTCTATTCTCGAGCGTTATTTAGGCCAGAGAGGTGATTCTCTGGAAAAACTCGGTTTCGTGAATGCTGAATTATTGTTTTCTTTCTGGGCGTACTGGGAGATACTTTTCCTCTTTGTGTCGTTCTTTTTCGTTAGGAAGAAAATTAAACCATTTTCGGTTACATTAATGAGAGTGTCAGGTTTTCGCGCAAGATAATCAACGTTATGAAATGAGTTTTGAAGAAACAAGAGCTGAGTCACCCCACGCTATCGTTGTATTTTTTTTATATCAACTTATTGTAGTCGTAAACAACATTTAGAGCGTTTGTTTATTTATATATAACATAATATTATACTGTATATACAGTAGAACCTCGCTTATCCGTGCATAACGGGGGACGAGTACGCACGAATAATTGAAAAACACGGATACCTGAAAATGTTTATTTAACGCAAATTCAACATATATGGGCATTTAGACAATACATAACCTTTAGAAAATTATGAATACACATACACAGTTCGGATGGCGGCAACAAATATCCGAACATATAAGTTATGTTGAATGTTTTTGAGCATTGTAAACCAATCTATGTCATATGTAGGTAACATATGTCAATAATTAATTTAACATAACACATGTAAAAGTGAAAACCAGATTTAAAATAAATCATTTTAATTGTCCGGTTTTTTGCTGCCGCAATGCCATCTGAACAAAAAGTTTATTCTCTCGAAGAGAGAAGATAATTAAGATAGTACGAACAAAATTACTTTTTCAATAAATCATCAGTCTAGTTTGACGTGTTACTTGACTTTCCTTTATTTTTTCTTTCATCGATTTTAGTTGGAAAATATAACTTATTTCTATCTCGTTTAGACCACAAAAATAGTCTAATAACGTTTCAATACATTCCATAGCTCGAGTATGAGATACAGTTTTACGAGAAATATCGTCAGTTCCTTCTCGAATCTCATTTTCTTCTTCACTGGAGATTTCCAAAACATTATCAGCACTAACATTTGCCCTTCTGTCATGCATGGATATCCTTTCTCTTCATTATCTAGTTTCAACCATTCTTCTATTTCTTCTTCTTGTATCTCTTCGAATTCACTAATTCTTCTAACAATTGATATTAACCCATCTGCAGAAACATCTTTATCGGCTTCAATTGCATAATCGAATTCTTCATCATCTTCCAACGTCATAATTTTTGCAAATGATCGCTTGACATTGTTGGCTGTTACACCATTCCAGGCTCTACTCATGCATGTGATTGCATCCTTAATATTGAAAGTTTTTCCAGAATGTTTTTATGTCAGTATTTGTATCTAACAATAATACCTTGATCCATAGGTTGAGCGATACTTGTTACGTTAGGAGGAAAAAATGCTACGAAAAAATTGCTCTTCTTTAGATCTGAGAACTTCGGCGCTTGGATGTGAAGGCGCATTATCAATTAAAAGCACTTTAAGTGGTAAATTTTTGCTAGATAGAAAGTCTTTCACTTGAGTTTTATCTGGCGATAGCGAACAATATTAGATGCGACTAACCTCTTGTTTGATTGATATTCGGTGACGCACGGATAATAGGGACACGAATAATCGAAATTACCTATTCGCACAAATAATCCGCCGCACGAATAATCCGCACACGAATAATCGAGGTTCTACTGTGATATGTATATTGTATATTATATGCACATATACATACATATATGTTATTTTGTAATGCTTTGTAAGAAGCTGAACATTCATTGTATGTAGTTTTTTATTTTACGATTATTCAGTATGTTTTTGACGAACTTTTTTCTAGCACCATCAAGTTTGATGGTAATAATACCTTTTTATTGACTCTTCAATTTTTTTTCAATGGTTTTATGTTCATTGGTTATTGACCATATCTGCAAATTTGGTTGAATGGCTTGTTTAAAATATTCTTTGCTCTCGGTCTAAGTTTTGACAAATTGTTTTCAGCAGGTTGAGTTCTTTTATTGCTGAATTCCATTTATCTGACAAGGTATATATCGTTTTGCCAATAAAATTTATTATTATTACTATTATTACTTAGAAGCCACACTAAATAAAAACGCAAGTACTTCAAAATATTACAAATTTTCCAAGTAAATTTGTTGACTGGAATCGTTACCGAATGTGATTTCATGTGATCTTTAAAATCGATTTCGTATTACTGATGTGAACAATTGGTACAGAAGCCAGTTTATTTTCGTCAAAAAGTAAAGTAAGTTTAAATTTTAAATGTATGTATGAGCAAGTATATTGAAAATATCAAAATTATTATTATTTTTGGATAAATATTGTTTTCTGATTGTTCATCACTATAATGGAAGCTACTTTTGTGCTTTTTAGATAGGTAACCTCGAATCAAACTACTAAAGGTATTTATATAATAAAACACAAGTGTAAAGTTTCAAATTATAATGTTTAACACACTACATATGTTTCGCCACACTGTGGCTTTATCAGGTGGATGGTACGGTATACGGTATTTTCATCTTACTTCTACCTAGCGACCGGCAGGTCGAGATAATACCACCTCTCAAGTGGGTGCCACAAATTGTTCTTGAGTAGATTCGACTTCGCACCTAGCGGGACCTCACTTGCGCCAGTTACTCATTCTTATCACTACAGCTAGCGAACTGTTAAAAATAGAAGGAAGGAAGAAATAATTATAGTGTATTTGAGTTTATATTTGTTTGGTGCATAATTTTTTCCTCGGTAATCTGATAATACTACGTAAGAACATCTTTAAAATTGATTACATTTTAGATACTACCACAAGCGACAGAAAAAAATTGACGGATATACCTATATGAACGCTGCATCGCAGGCATTATTTATATAATGACTATTCCAAATCAAATATAAATAAAATAATACACTTTTCGAGCTATATTTTATTAATTAACAAATATGCTAGATGAATTTAAAGCTAGTCGTATGCCTTTCCCAAACGTGATTTGTAAAACACGCAGCAACATCCCTGCAGTCCGAAAATAGTCCGCATTGCGTGTATATTATACATTCATGTTAGATAGATAAATCTAATATAAAATTAATACAATTTAGTCTCTATTCACTCTCTGCGACAACTATGCCATTGTTATTTTCTATTCTTAATTTGTTTTAAATAATGATGACACCTACGTATATTTCTCGGATAAATTATACACCTTATTTGAAAAATTTGGGAGTTACTAAATGTAATTTAAGATTGTTTGATAAGTATTGTTGACGTGTCTTAGTATTACCTGTAATACGTTCAATATGAATTAAAATCAGAATATAATAAGCAAGACATATTTAATTCTAATCCTTAATTCTGTTGACATTTTTTAAACAAATTTTTCGACAAAATGGCAGATAGATTCAGTAAAAGCAAAAATATTGGAATGGCCTTAATCACAGACGATATTTAAATAAAAAATTGTAATCTATAAGCAACGAGATCAGAGCAAAAATCTTGTTCATATAACAGTCGGACAACCTTGGAAAAAGTTAAAATTGTGGAAACTAACAAGAGAAGTATTTTGTTGACATATATTTTTTTGTTTTTAACACAACCTTTGGAAATGAAAAGTAATTGTGACCAATACTGTAATTTAATATACTGCTCCTGATTCCAAATTCTAAATCCATAAACATTGAAAAACGAATTGTGAAAATTTTACGTGAGCAAAAATGTTGTTGTCTGATTTACAAAAAAGGTATTGTAAAAGGTATTGCGCATTATCTCATTTGGAGTAATAATTACAGTAGAGTACCGATTATTCGAGCAAATGTGAACCGATGGTACCTCGGATAAGCAAATATGTACTCGATTAATGCGGATTGCCGTTTGATTGAGAACAATGTGTTTTCCAATTTCTATATCTGACCTATTCCTTTACAACATAAATGAATTAATTTAAATAAAACCAGTGTCTAGTATTACATAAAATAAATATCAATTTATTGTATAATTTTGAAAAACAGTGTAATATAACTTAATAAGTCTTTTGTAAATAAACATTTAATAACATGTTTACTTTGAACAGTGTAACATATTGAACATGATAAATCTTTTGCAAGGAATTAACTTATTTAAAGAAATCTGTAATGGATTTTTGACTCATAAGTGCTTGTCGTTTCTTGGCAGCAGTGTTTTGAAGTCGTCGTAGTTCCAAAATATCGCCCGGATTTGTATTTTCTTGTTGTTTGAGATATAAAATAGCTGTTTTAATAGCGTTAAATCCGTCGCTATGAGATACTTTTGTAGATTTTAAGTATAGTCGTCATTTTCATTCTTAAACTCGTCTTCAATAACTTTTTGGGTTCTAATAAGGCTTACAATATCGCTTACAATCCTTAGTTCATAGTTGTCATCATCGTTCATCCATTCTGCTATCATTTCCATTTAACGCAGTTGAAACATCGAGATTGTTAGCAAGGTCTAAAAGCGATTCTTCAGCTGCATCTTGTACACTGTCAGGTTTCATTTGGTTAGTAAAAATCTTATTCCAACTTTTAATAATTATTGTCTCTTTAATGTCAGTTCAAGAGTCTGTCAACCAATAAATAACATCTTTTATATTAATTTTTCCTAAGCTTTGACTTACGGTTTGAAGTTGAGCAAAATATGCCAAATATATCGTCGGTACACTGAAAGACTGGTTTGTTTGACCCAAACAAATTTTATTTGAATTCACCAAATTTTATGATTGAATATGGGCAAACAAATATATAGTTGTTGGTAACATATAATTTTGTTGGCCAATTTAAGTGTATTAACTAAATATTTTTTTGAATTAACCAAATATTCACAAATTTAGTTCCAAAAATTTCTTTAATTTAACGAAGTTTATTTGAAACAAATGAACTTGGTTAAAAACAACAAATAGATTTTGTTGAAACCATTGTTTTATTTGTTTACCATTACGTTAAGAAAGTATTTTACCGAATTATTTTGTTGCGTCACGTAAATTCTTTAACAAAATAATTTGTTTACTAATAACAAATTTTGATTTAGTATTCAGTTAAAGTAGCAATGCGTATAGTATCCTTAACAAAATATATGCCAACAAAATACATTTGGTTACTGCAAACAGTTCGGGGTTTCCGTGTAGCTACGCTTCAAATTTTCTAGTACACTCTGGTGAAGAGGTTGAATAAGAGATCTTACTTTGTGAGGTAAAAAAGTGCACGAATTTGTCCGTCAATCAGTTCACTTTTGCCCAGCTTTATGTGAAAAATTATTATCACCGGAAAACTTTTTCACGCTCGGAACAAATGTTTCGTGAAACCATTTTTAAACAAATAAGAATCCATCTAGGCATTTTTTGGTTTGTATAATGAACAGGCAAATTTGCATCATTAAGATTCTTAAAAGCTCTTGGCCGTTTTGACTTTTCCACAATCAAAAGTGTATGCTTATTGTCTCCTCTCGACTTATTGCAACAAATCAAAACCGTTAATCGTTCTTTGCTTTTCTTATGCCCTGGAGCAGACCGTTCTTCTTCAGAAGCAAGTGTTTTTCGTCGCAATTATACAATTGTTGGACACTTAAATATTCATCTTCAATAAGCTTTTGCAATTTTTTTAAAAGGTGCTGCTTCGTTGTTAGTTGAGAGAAATGCATAGTTGTCTCGCACCATACCTTTTTTTTTCCAACGATCCAACTAACCAACACTTGTTGTAAATTCTCCTGCTCCATCTTCAAGAAGATTGTAAAGCTCTAAGCTTTTGCTTGTAAAATCGGTTCTCTCAGTATGCTACCTTTCTCTGGCATCTGAGTAAACCAAATAAATAATGCTTCTGAAGTCTTTTCGTGCTCACTATGTTTCATAACCTTCCTGTTTGTATTAGCACTAACTGATGCACTTTGTAAAATCCACTTCTCAGTATCTTTACGTTTTCTCCTCCAATCCCCCTCTGCTACTTCACCAACACCCATGTCAGCAGCTACCTTTTTAATCGTTTCGCCTCCATTCAAACGGTGTATTGCGCGATATTTCTCTTCTAATGAAATTACTACACGCTTTCTTTTCCCACACTTAATCTGTAAAATAGTAGGAACTACAACAAAATACGTCTAAATTTTGCAGTAATGTTGCCCAATCCAGTTTGAATTGAATTATAAAAATTGGAACGAATAATATCTAAACTCTTTCCCTGGAAATAGTTTTATCTATTCGTATGGACGAAATGTAATATTTATTCGCACGATTTGCTTTGCACGAAGGATATTAGATTTCAAGAACACTGGTATTGTTAAAACATGACAAATATAACAAATGGATGTTGAAATGCGGTGGATAATCTAAAAACTAAACGAAATGATGAATTTTTTAAATCACAAAAGATGTACTCTGGCAATTTTCGTGTATTTAAAAGCTTTAGCATGAAAACCATTGTAAAATAAACAAGTGCAATTTTGGGTTATCAAAAGGACTTCACTTGCACAGTTTAGTGCTTCTAGTTTGACTCACTGCCTTTACTTTTCTACAATGATAAATTTTTCTAATGAATCACACTTCGTCGAATATTACTTTTCCGACCAGTCCATATTGGATATAGTAGATGGTGTTTAATTGGCAGGTTTTGCAGCAAAATTTTAAATACATAAATAAACATGTTTGTAAATTTTCGAAAACAAAGTCGTCAAGAGTAGTGTTCCTCATTTCACACTATATTCTCGTTAATTATTTTGCATTTTAGCGAAATCCATTACTTTTAAGTGTGCGAGCTTCTCTTTACTCTTGTTGTTGTAACAGTAGTGTTTGCGGTCTTAATGTTCTCTCGTTAGCCATAGGGCATCCGCAACAGTTCACCGCTGCCGTCTTTGAGTCGAACCTTTCTATGTCCCTTTGTTGTTTCATTAACCGTCGTTAATTGGATACTTAGAATATTCCTTCTAACGTTATTAAAGACGCTCGCTTTTACTATAGTACAACGTCATCTCCGGGGGCAGCTTATCCGCCAGGCACCCACGAAATTGCTACATCAAGAATTTTAGGAAGCGGGATAAATTAAACCTGAGGAAATACCTCTAGGATAACTAAAATGTTATGTCAAATTAATGTACTGAATTTGCCTAGAAGGTTTTTGATTCGAAGCATGTGAAAATAAGATTTTTGTAGTTTATAGTTTATTATTCGTTTTTATTATTAGTTTTATAGTTAAATATGAAAGATTAAAAGATTATTATTATTCTTATTATATAATTTAAATGTTTGTTTTCGCAATAAAGATCGATAAATCGACATTAGCTCTTATTACCTTAATGAAGAGTTATAAACATATTTTTCCTCAATTCAATTAAAAAAGGAGAAGAAAGATACAAATAGCAAGATTACACGTTGGAAAAAAATCATATAAATTGTTTTTGTCTCCCAATCTCAGATATCCTTCCACTTGTAGGTCAATAAAACGGGAATGAATTAAAATAAATTTATTGCAGAACACAATTAATTATGTTTTTATAAAATTACTTCGCCAACGGAAAAAATTAATATTCAATATGCTGCAAAATTATTATGCCACTATCAAAGAATTCGAGTAATAATTTCGACTGCAGTAGATTATCTGCGCAATATGCCTTTCTGTAATTCATTTAAAAATAGTTGTAGCAAAATGGGAAATCGTGTTATTGCTTCCTTCGTTACTACGCGAGAAATGTTGTTTGTTTATATAGAAATGGGTGGGCGAAAATAGTGCTGAAAATATTTTCGCCCACTCGGGAGAAAATATTTTCGCCCAGTCATTCTCAGTATCCGTTCTATTTATAATTGTAATAGAAGTCATTAAACTTGTTAGCTTCCTAATTATTTACGTTATACAGTACACCTAAAGAAATTAATTCGCTCAGTTGAGCGCATTTCCGCACTCGGCTAGTATCTCATGTACAAAACTGATACAGGCGTCAATAAAAAAGCATTGTTTTGTTCTCTCATGCTGTGATGTGCTACAAAATTGGTGATCTTAAGTTTAGTTGGAAAATATATAGCAGCGAGCAACTTTGATATTCAATTCTTTATTTTAAAATTAATTGTATTACATTTAAAACCAGTGTGATACAATTAAGTACAAAGATATCTCACACATGATCATCCCTAAATCTGTTAGGCAGAAGTATAGCTATAGTAAACTAACTTTAGAGGAATATGCGTCATTCTCTTAGGTTATATTCACTACTAAATGTCTCCTTAACCGAAGAAACGTTAGTATAAAATATTAAGGTTTTGTTTCAGAAAAATTGGTTTTAAATGGAGAATGATGATTTTAGCCTCTTAGCTGGGAATTAAGCACTTCAAATTGTTTTTGGATAATTTTAAATCTAGTAGAAGATCATTTAGATCTCCATGAGTCAATAAATGAGACTCGGATGAAAAGCTTGGTTCAGAAGATACATATATCACTAACATTTGTCTCTTTCTTACGACTACTAGATATACGATTTTATACGGACAATTCTTCGCATAATGGAACTGGTCTAATTGCACATTGGTGTAAGGGTATACCACTATATATTCTGATTTTTATGTAATACCGTTACAGTTTCTTAAGCAAAAATAAAGGTCAGAGCGATTTTTGCTTTACTTCCAAATTGTAGGGACATGAAATGGTATGTATACTATTTTTCCATGCAGTGAGAAGTCTATATGACGGTAAACAACAGATATCCAGAGTCCTTGACCTTATTTGCTCTTCCACTCTATACTCATAACATTTTTTCACCAATGGAGTAAGGTTTCGTCTTTTGAACTAGAAAATGACCACACATGATCTAAACTTTGGAAATTTTGTAAATAATGACTAATAAATTTGTAAATATGTAATATACAATAATTTAGCCACACAAAGCACTCATAATGACGTATTTATTGGTTCACTGCTATCTTACAACTAGCATAATTATGATGAATGTCTTTTACTCTACTCTACTCTATTTGACAATAGACAAGTAGTGATTGAGAGAATGGTCAGTATAAATAATGGCCAGTATAAATTATGACCGGTATAAATAACGACTAGTATAAATAATGGCCACTATAAATAATGACCAGTATGAACTATGACCAGTATGAATTATGGCCAGTTAAATAATATCCTGTAATGTCACTACATTTTCATATTTGATGACCTCACTCATTTATTGAAAGCATAAAAATAGTATAATTTGGAATGGATATTGATGAGATTATCATAACACACTCATAAATTCGACAAATACTCATAACATACATCTTTAATCCGTTTAAGCGGTTTTCTCCAATATATGTATTTTGCTTTTAGTAATACTAGGAACTATTTAATGAAAATTTCTAATAAAATACCTCTTGTATATTATGTCATTTTCGGAACATTCAGTACTAAATAAGCAATACATTTTGCATATATGCAGAAAATTGTAAGGTAATGGAGCGACGAAAGGTTTTATTTTGCACTATGCGTTATGAATTAGCAACACCTTTATGTAAAATCATTAACCTCGCAATTGCCTCGTGTGAATTTTCTGAAAAAATGGAAACGCATTCCCAGACAAAGAATAGTTCCTGTTTATCAAAAAGGTGATAAGTCAAGAATCAAGAATTATAGACCAATCTCTATACTTAAAAACTTCGCTAAACTGTTCGAACAGCTCCTATATTCTACGATATATACCAACGTTATGCCATTTATCTCAGCTTGTCAACATGGCTTTGTTGCCGGTCGCTTACACAATTTGTTAGTAAAACTTTAGATACTTAAGAGCAGGTAGATGCAATTTACACAGATTTTTCTCGTGTGTTTGATATGGTTAGCCATAGGCTATTTCTCTACAAACTTGATCTTTTCGATTTTTTGCCTGTGTAAGATAATAAAATCTTATTTAACATTGAATTACGTCTTTTATAACGGTTTTACCTCATTCAATTTACACCCTCTGCCGGTGTTCCTCCAGGATCTAATCTGGGTCCCCTGTTGTTTATTCTATTTATAAATGACCTATTGACTTCACTACCTTGCTCTGTTCTTGCATATGCTGATGACGTTAAAATATTTTCCAATATTTCCAGCCAGGATGATATCAGCCTTCAGCGGAATATAAATGTAATAGTTGACTGGTCGAAAATTAATAATTTAGTATTAAATGCTGAGAAGTGTAACTTTTTCTTATTTACTCGGAAAACAAATCTTCATTATTCTACTTATCAACTTTATGGTCACTCATTCACTAAAGTTACTAATATTAAAGTTCTGGGTGTCTTTTTTGACCCAACACTGTCATTCAATCTACACATTGAAAAAATTTGCTCGTCTGCCTCACAAATGCTGGGCTTCCTCATGAGATCCTCTAAATATTTTAATAATACCTCACTTCTCAGATCTCTGTACTTTGCATTCGTTTTATCCAAGCTGGAATACGCATCCATTATTTGGTTTTCATTTTATGCTTTACAACAACGGCCACTAGAACGTGTTCAACGCTGTTTTCTCAAGCTTCTTTCTTTAAAAATGGATGCAGTATATTCGCCCTGTAGCACATCTTACAACGATCTTCTTCAGATTCATGAAATGCGATCGTTGACTGCGTCTATCTGGTGTCGTGTATATCGTTTAATGTTCTTCGTGCAGCTTTTCGAAACGCATCTACGTTTAATTTATCAACACCGAAGACAAATCTTTTACTGAAATCAGCAGTGAATCACATGATCAAGAATGCTGAGAAGATCTACAGTGATATCTTTATCGGAGAATTCAATAGTTGATTTTCTTAAAATTCAACAATTATGTATATTTTTTGTATTGTACCTATTTTTGTATTTTTTTTTAATCTGAAATATGTATTCACTTTGTATATTATTTGTCCTATAATTGGGGTCACCTATTGGGCAATAAATGCATATTATTGTTATTAATCTATCTATGTTATGACCTTTATGTACTTATTTTTCAATTCCTGAAGTATTTCCACTTGTAGGCCAATGAAACAGAAAATTAATTAAATACCAATTTATTATTTATTTATTTATTTTATTTATTATTATTATTATTAAAGTGTAAAAAGTATTATATATTTGGTACTGGATGTTTCAGATATTTATTTTGATAATACTGTAATGCATCCACAATATTCGATCATTGCCTACTTGCACATTATTTTGAGAATTATCAAAAAGTATAAGTACTGTTTATTTGTTTATTTTACAGTAGTAATGCAATAACAAATTTTTATGCAAAATATTGATTTCTTTACGAATATCTACAGGGTGTTCCATTAACAAAAATAGATAATTTAGATTCAATTGTTATATTACGCAGTTTTTGATACTCTGGCAGTTTATGATTACTGCATCCGTTTTAATATGCTATGTAGGTTATTTGGCTAGGTAATAACTCTTATTTGCCAGGGTAATCCCTGCTATACAAAGTGCCATTATTTCAGTATATAATTTGCACATTAAAAAATTTACACAATATTTATCTAATTAATGGTGTGGCACGATTCTCTTCTTTTCGTTGGTTTTGAAGAGAAGAAAAAGTGCCGTAGCGAATATTTTTCCAGTTTTACCTTTTACCTTCATCTCAAAATCTATGTAAAATAATGTAAAGCCTCCTTCTAAAAACACTTTTAAATAGGTGGCTTAGGAGTATAAAAGAGTGCACGAAAACGGGGCTTTGTCGGGTGAAAACAGAAAAAAAAAACGCCAAGAAAAAAAATATCGGGAATTGTTCGGCTCTTTGTAGCGTCGAAGCGTGGATTGCCGAGTCTCGTTCGGCGAGACTGATTCGGCAGTCACCTGGGTTACCCGGGCCATCCAACACTCCTGTTCAGCTGCACCCAGCATCCCTCACAGGACAGGGGTGAAACATCGATCTCGAAAGCGTAACCTTGGCAACGGCGTGTGGAGATATTAGTTTAAGATGTTACTTACATAATAGCGACTTCCGGTCTCACTCCAGGGAGAGGCTCGAATATGAAAAGGGAATAAAAAAGTGTATTCACTATGGGGGATGTTGGAGTTAGTATTAACATATTTTGAAAATATTGGTATACATTTATCTAACATTTATCTAAAGAATGTTTAGTTGACTTTTTTGGCAAATTCGTATAGTATGAAAATATATAATGTTATAATTATAGCTTTTTATTTTTTTTTATAGTTTATGAATTGAGAATCAATTTGAGCGGTTGATATTGAAATTTGTATGTGATACATAATGTCAAATAAAATTTTATCGAAGGTAAAAAGTATGCTTCTATGTTTCGTCCGTCCTTGTTTGACAATTTGACATTTTTGTAGCACTATTTAATAATCACAAAATTATCAAAAGGATGTATAACATTGGTTATGTAAATTGTTAATTCATTTGTCAAATTGATTTCGTTGTTTTTTGTATGTATTAGTGTTTCCACCTAGTGCGTTACTCGAAGAAGAACAAGGAAGTACCTTTCCAGGATATCTGAGAAAAAATAATTTTAATGAAAACTTAGTGACTAAGCGATTACGCTTTGTATCTATCTATTATTAAATAGATCAAGAATACTCAATTATGCAGACAGTTCGTTCTGGGTACTACGTAACACAACTTCATTCTTTTAAAGTAAAATATAATAATAATATAATAATAATCATAATAAAGATTTATCTAGTCGCTGTTGAGAAAGAAACTTTGAATACATTTCATGTCATCTCACTACTAACAAGAGAAGATCATGAGCCCACTGTGCAATAAAATCTGGGACAAACATATTTAAGTTGTGTAATTAAGGTAGGTATCATACTCATGGAATGTCAATTGACTTAATGATAATCTGAATATGCTGTATGTCACGGCTGATCCGTTTACACAGATAAAAACCTAGAATTTATGCTCATAAGAGTTGTCCCAGATTTTATTGCACAGTACTGTACATCCCATATAGATATGTACTACGCAATTTTCTTGCCCACTCTGATTGGGTGATATGGAATTTTGGAACTCGGAAAATCGGTCGCATCGGTGCATAACTCGTTTTAGTTCTCCATACCACAGTTGCTGATAGGTCTTACCATTGATTTAAAGGAGATGCTATCAAATGCTCCTGCTGTATTAAAAAATGCCACTAGTGCAATCTGTTGATTGTTGATAGATGCCTCTGCTTGTGATACGAGTTGGTGTAGGTGTACATGATTTTTTTGACTGGTAGGTATGTTTATTACGGTGCGGTGGCCTTTATTCCCTAATCCTTTCTCCAACAGTTTTTCTATAGCTTTCAGTATGAATGATGATAGTGTTATGGGTCGGTATGAAGGCAACTTTTCGATATGTATCCTAGAGCTAGAATGGCTTTTATGGGGTTCTAGCAATACGAAAATATTGATAATTTGGGATTTTTATGCATTGTTTTCTTCATATTTAAAATCACATTCTGAACAGAAGTTAAATACTTGTTTCTAAGACGTCATTTAGCCGGCCAAATTTTAGAAAACAATTTTTATCTGAAGTACAAGAAATGATAAGTGTGACAATATCTTATAAAAGATTTTCAATATTATCATATACTAACCGTCGGGGACGTGGCGACCCTCATCGGCAGGATCCAGGATTCTGAAGTAGCCATCGGTAAGGGCAGCGTATCTACGCTGAAATGGGGAACACTGAGAGGCGTCCCCTTCCAACCCTAGCCTTCGGGGAGGGCAGAATGCCCAGATCCCCATGGGGCTTGCCTTAGCTGGTTGGCCCGCGGACACTATGAAACCGCAACCCAAGTCAAGGTGGAACGACACGTGCCGAGGACTGCGTGGCTTGGGGGATGCCAAGTCGCTAGCGTGATGAACTCCGGAGACCAGGCGACCTCCGGTTTGATTAGCCTTGGTGTGGCACGGGCGCACTACCGCACTCGACCTCTTAATTCGACCCAACTCGTGGGAACATTATGGGAAGTGTTAAAAATTTATCTGAAATGGAGAGACAGGAGGAGCTGAACAAAGAAAGAGAAGGAGATGCAAACCCCTTCCGAAGGAGAGATAGTATATGTAGAACACCACCGCCGAGCATGGAGAGATCTGACAGCCTCGCAGTTACCTCTAAAATGGGGGCTACGCAACAAGAGGAGGGGACACTCCTCACGAAGGAACGGAGTCTGGCTCTGCAAAAGAAAATGGCGGAAGATATTGCACCAGATGCCAGAAGAGGTAGTATTGAAACCACGAGGCAAGATGATGACATGCTAACCAGCCCAACCTTCAAACTCATCGGCAGGACGTCTGAGCAGGACAAAACCGAAACTGGAAGAGAGGAATTCCCCTGGAGGGAAGAAGAGACTGCAGTAAATCCTATTGTAAGACTATACAACCAGCTTAAAAATAGCCTCTTCACAGCTACTTACGGGCCGGCTGAAAAAAAAAAAAAGGAAAAGGGAAACGCGGGAAGGACTGTGTAAAGAAACCGATCAAGAGACGAGTAAAGAAATGCTGGACGTTTTAAGTTTCATGACTAAGTTAAGGGAAACGCGGGAAGGACTGTGTAAAGAAAAAAGTAAAGAAATGCTGGACGTTTTTAAGTTTCATGTTAAGTTAAAAAACTGACGAACTAAAAAAAATGGTTAAGGAGAGTACAAAAACTAAAACCGAAATAAAATTAGCTACTAGCGAACTAGTAAACATTGTTGGCAGTTTAAGCAGAAAGGTAGACATCCTTAAAATAAAATGCAACTCATACTCGGATTTGAGTCGGGAGAAACAACCAACTCCCATAAAGAAGCAAACGGACGCGACAACAACAAAGAAGACAAGCAACATAGGAGTACAAGCAGATGAAATTGAAATAAGAGAGGAAATTGCGCAGCAGACACTGGCTCTGGATAACAGGATTGAGAAAGCACTAGAAGACAAGATGGGATGGGACAAATTGGCTGAAATAATTGACGCCCCCTGGCCAAATAAGTGCTACAAAAACACGAAGTTCATAGATCTGGAGACGGCGCGAAAACGCAGAGGCAATCTTGCTGTCATAGTAAACCCAGGTGGTACTTTCGAAGGACAGGCTGCGGAGGACATCAAGATAAGGTCTCCGGAGATAACACCTCTACTGGACGAGAAATTGGAAGAAGATACTATAGAATATGTTAAAACAAATACCCAAACATATCTAAGCAGAGGAAATGCGAACGAAAGCTCTAGAACTCTCTTTGTGCTTCCATATGACATGCACCCGGAAGGTACCAGTGATACCAGTAAGTTATACAACATTATTGCCAAACTGGAAAAGCAAGCACACCTTCGAGGGGTGGAACAAATGAATATTATGGCAGTGGGAAATATTCACACTGAATATCTAGGAAAGTGTGTGGAGGCTGTATTTAGAGGGACAAATACAACAATTGAGGTAACCACAAGAAAGGACGCCAAAGGCAGCTCAAGAGGAAAAGATAGCCCAAAATTAGAGAAGGTTATTATCAAATCGGAAGGCAAGCAATACGCCGACATTCTTCGGAAGATAAAGAAGAATGTAAATATTGATGAAATTGGGATTAAGGTTAAAACTATTAAGAAGACAGCAAAGGGCGAAGTGATGCTGGAAATCCAAGGAGAACAGGAAAAAAAGAAGCTCTCAAGCGCGAAATAGCTAGGAAAAACGAAGATATGCAGGTGGTTACCAAACGATATGAAGAAACAATTTTTGTGAGTGGTATTGAATGCGATGTAACAAGCGAGGAAATAGAGGAATCTATCAAGGCAAGTGTAGGAACCGCAGATACTACACACATTAAGGTGGTATCGATACGACCAAACCAATTTGGTAAACAAAATGCCACGGTGGTTACTGATAAAAAAAGCAAATGAATTAAGTAGAAGAGGAACAGTTAGAATTGGGTGGACGTCATGCAGAGTCAGACTGCGGGTAAGCATTACCCGATGTTTTCGATGCCTGGAGTTTGGGCATCATAGTAAAGATTGCCAAGGGGAAGATAAAAGTGATGTCTGCATGAAATGTGGTAAAGGGGAACATATGGCAAATAGCTGTACAAGCACAAGCTTCTGCCTCACTTGTAAGAAGGAGGGACACAGGGCAGATCAAACGAAGTGTCCACACTATAGACGGCTGATACAGCAGAAAGCTGCGGAAATATCAAAAGAAAGGGGACAAAGGAAAACTAGAGCAAGGGCAGATAGCGGGCAAACCAGGGATGGTACTTAGCATCCTACAGACTAACGTGGGACGGGCATACGCGGCGCAAGACATGGCATACGCCACAGCTAGGTCAAAGGGCATAGATCTTCTAGTTGTTAGTGAACCTAACAAAAAACGTGTGAGCGGTAAGGAGTGGATTAAAGATAAAAGAGTAAACGTTGCGGCACTATTTTTAAATAGAGACACTGGGGTGATCCAGCATAGGGTGGAAGATGGCCACCTCATACTAACCTATAAGGACTGCACCATAGTCTGCTGTTACCTGTCGCCAAATATGAAAATGCAAGACTACAAAGAAGAAGTAGATGCTATAATGAGGAATGTGGGGAACGCAGAAGTCTTAATACTTGGGGATTTTAACGCAAAGTCTCCCCAGTGGGGATCTCCAACTACTGATGAGAAGGGGAAGTACTGGACTGAGCACATTTCGAAAAAATATGGTAGTACATAATACAGGCTTGAGACCGACCTTCATCAGAGGAAGTACGAAATCCTACATTGATGTTACTATATCTACTAATAAAATAGCAAGAAGTGTAGTAAACTGGGAGGTACTGAGACAGAAACCCTGACCGAACACCAATACATCTATTTCGAACTTAAAGACCTACGGACGAGAAAAAGGGCTGACATGGCAAAATTTACAGTGGACTGGACAGCGTTTAGAGAAACAATTGAGATTGTGGCTAAAGATGTAACGGACATAAATTACGAAACATGCAGCAAGCAAATCTATCAGGCATATAGGAATAGTCTTAATCGCGAAAAAAGGAACTGGCAGCCATATTGGTGGACTGACAATATAGAGAGGAAAAGGAAGGAATGTATCAGGAATAGGAGGAAACTAACTCGACAAAGAACACAGGCAGCGGACATGCAAACTATCGAATCTCTGAGAGAAACCTATTGGACAGGAAAAAAAGAACTAAGAATGCTTATAAAGCAATCTAAAAGAAGGTGCTGGGAAGAAATACGCCAGGAACTAGACAACGATATATGGGGAGGAGCCTATAAGATCATGCTTAAAAAGACAAAGTACCTAACACCGTACGAGCCCAACATTGAGGTCAAAAGGCGGATTATTGCTGACCTTTTTCCCAAAAGCACGGATGAATGGCAGGCCAGTCCAATAGTACAGGAGGTAGAGCCGTTTACAGGGGAGGAATTAAGAAGCGCAACTCTTGGTATTAAAGGTGGAACAGCACCTGGACTTGATGGGATTCCACCTGAGGCAATCAAAATAGTCGCGGAGTGTGCACCAGGATGGCTGCTGAGTGTCATGAACCAACTGTTAGAGTCTCAAAATTTCCCAACAAACTGGAAAGTGGCTATGGTATTGTTAATACCAAAAAGTGGAAAACCTCCAAATTCTGCTAGTTCTTATAGACCGTTGTGCCTGTTAAATACACTGAGCAAACTCCTAGAAACCCTTATAAAAAACCGCCTAATCGTGGAACTTGAGGAGAGAGGGAACCTCCACTGGCACCAGTACGGATTCCGGAAAGGAAAATCCACCATCCATGCAATCCAGGCAGTTATGGAAACGGTCCAAGAAAGCCTGCGCAAATGGAGTGTTTTAATGTGAAAAATGCGTTTAATTCTGCGTCACACAGGCAAATCATACACGAGTTAGAAGACCGAGGGATATCGGAATACCTCATTAGGTTCATATGCAGTTACCTAACTGAAAGAAAAATCAGTATAGTAAAGAACGAGGCTGTTGATGTGAATAAGGGAGTGCCACAGGGGTCGGTCCTGGGTCCAGTGCTCTGGAATGTTTTGTATGATGGGGTGTTGAGCTTGGAACTGACCAGAGATGCAGTATGTATCGCATTCGCAGACGATCTTGCACTTGTCGTGGGGGCCAGTGATGAGTTCACACTGATGGAAAGTACTAACACGTGCTTGGGACAGATAAGTACATGGATGAGGAACCGCGGGTTGTGCTTGGCACCAGATAAAACCGAAGCAATTATAATGAAAGGCGCGGAAAAGAGAAACCATGTCTTCTTTAATCTAGAGGGAGTGAGGATAACGCCTACGAATTTAGTAAAGTACTTGGGAGTAATCATAGATGAGAGGGGATCCTTTGGACCACACGTGGTAGCGGTGACAAACAAAGCAGAACAGAGAACGGCCAGTCTTGCAAGAATAATTCCGAACATAAACGGCCCTAAAAGTAGCAAGAGAATCATATTGAGCAGCGCGCTGCACAACATATTACTCTACGCGGCACCAGTCTGGTATAAAGCTGTATATATCCAGAAATACAGGAAAATCATGGAGCGAGCGCAAAGAAACATCCTTATGCGTGTAGCCTCATCTTATAAAACCGCATCGCTGACGTCCTTACAAGTGATTACGGGTACAACTCCTATTGATTTAATGGTACTCGAAAGGACTGAGATACTCAACAACGCACAGGATGATCGAAGCAATGCAATAAAAGACGCTAAAAAAAGGACCTTGATTGAGTGGCAAAAGAGATGGGACCAAACGAGAGACAAGGCACAATGGACAAAGCGCTTAATTAGAGATGTCAGAAGTTGGGTAAACTGCCAACATCGCAACGTTGATTATTACCTGACACAAATGTTAACGGCTCATGGTACCTTCCGGGCCTACGCAAAAAGAATGGGAAAGGATAGCGAGGACCGATGTATTTATTGCAGCCTGGTTGATACCGCAGAACATACGGCTTTCGTGTGTAACAGATGGTGCGAAAATAGAAGAACTGCGCAAGGAAAGATCGGGAGCCCAATCACCGAGGAAACTCTAATTCCGTTGATGGTGGAGCCTGCAGGAAACTGGGAAACTATACAAAATATGTTCAAGACCATCATGAATAGAAAGGAACTAGATGAACGAAAACGACAGCAAATAGAGGTGCAGGGAGGTAGATGAGAGGACTGAGACAGCTGGCGGTGTCCGATGGTATATACTAAATGGTTCCGGACATTGCTTAGAGCGGAGGAGGGGTTTTTAGTGGGTAGACAGAGATTCTGGGAGTCCCACACTACCAGTCGCGAACGAGCCCATGCGCTGGTGTGCATCAAGCATTTTCCCCTGGCTAAAAAAAAGAATAAAATATTATCATATATACAATCTAGTAAAATACATACATATATAGGATATTCTATTTAAAATAAAGATTTAAGTGCTAGACAACTGGCAATATTTAGAATATGGTGAAAAGAGTGCATAACAGTTAATTTTAAAAATTCAATATTTTCGTAATTGTAGAACTCCATAAAATTCTAACGAACGGTCACTGACAGACGCCTTCGATATTATTTGAAAATTGTTGCAGTAAACTGAAACAATTGATTGATTGAACAAGTTGATTTTCTGAATAATACGAGTAAGTAACACAATTATTAAATCAAACTATTGCTTATTAAATAAACTACTTATTTCAACTGAATATGAACAAAAAAAGGATGTTAGTATTCACAAAGTCTGAATATTTTCAGAATTTGTAATATAAGGCATAATCTGTTACTGTAATCAGCACTTGCGTATCAACTTGTATTGTGTAGGGCTTTGCAGTGAACTACTTCCCACCCTGCCCACTAGAGGGCATTGGGTTGGAATTAGTCCATTGTCGGAAGTATTATACAGTTAAAGTTATTGTGATGTGAAGGGCGATGAAACTAGATCTTGCATTCGCAGTTGCGCTGATGAGACCTAGAAGGTCAAAACCACGTGGTCCGTTTCTAGTGCTTGATCTATTTTCATTGCATTCATTCGCAGGGTGAATTTCAGCAATATACCATGAGCGCCTATTATAGGCATTTTTTTGGTTTTTATGTTCTAGCACTTACGCATTAGCGAATTTTTCAGAAACAAAATATTCTCTATTGATTTAACATAATATACAAATGTTCAGTTAAAAGAAATAGAGATGTGTTTATTTACGGAATTTTGGAATATATATTATTAAGTATTTCTAACATTTTTGAAATCACATTAAAAAATTAATGTGACATATGCACGATTTACTGTTAACTGATCAGTGTGATTAGTGTTAACTATCAGTTTTATCCTATTTGCATCACAATTGCATAAATTTACGTTTTCATTTTGAAACTAGCGATTAAAACATGACACCCAACATAGCGCCGACCACAGACAAAAAAACCTAAACTTAGGTACCTACTACAGTTGTTATAGCATGGAACGTTTTGGTTAGCCGACTCTGTTGCATTTCTATGTTCATGTTTGCCATATTTTCCTTATGTTAATAATAATGTGTTATGATAAATTTATTTGTTTGTAGATATTTTTTGGTACATTTTTTGTTAGTTTTTAGATATGTTTTAATCGTTTTTTTGTGTACGAATTTTGATTTTTCTACCTTTATACTTTGCTATTATTCATTGCACCGGAAGCTCGTTCTCTTATCGATTTTTTTCGTATAAGGTAATTTTTCAGTTATTTCATGCAAATTTTTCTAGCTTAATTACATGAGTGCTCGTAATATGTAAAACTGAGATCATATCAAAGTATCAATTTAAACATTGTTACCGCTGTATATATTTTATTCCGACTTTTTGTCCATGACTGTATACACAAGTTGAATTTGACGTACGCATGCACCATATAGGCCTTGAAAATCGAATAGAATTTTTTCTGATATTTTGCGTAAAATGTAAGGAATTTCATGTTACAGCCTTCGTAAAGCGATCGGAATCCACTTGCTTTATCGCAGGAAAGGTAAAGGACATACCTATCGAAAGAAATTGCTTTCGATAATTTTATAATTCAATGGTTCCCAGAATACAGAATTTATTTCGTTTTCAGCATGAAAACATATAAGGTAATAGCTCAAGTTTAGAGCAAAATTATGGAAATGCTGAAAGGAAAATGCGGACAAAGTAGCCGAAACGGGTTTCTTTCAATTGCATTTTCTTATTACCCGATATTACGTTCAAATACGTGGATAAAATTTTAGATGGTTTTTCTTCTAAGAGACTTTTTCCTTCAATAAAAGTTTATGATTAAGGTGCTATTGGTGAAATGTTCTTTCTTGATTGGTTTAAGTTAAATATCTTATATTCAGTGAGATGGGACTATGAGCTTTTGCAGAAAATAGTTACTATTTTCAATTTTATATTGATATATTCTCTTTCTGTGGTAGTAGCACTATGGAATAGTATCAAATGATTCATATCTTGCTGCAGATAACAAGCAATTGAGCAATTGTTATGATGTTATTTCTATTAATAACCTTGTTTGAATAAAAAAGCTAACAGGATTTAAGTTTGTCAAATAAAATTTTTCTAAAATTTAAATTTATAATTTGAATCATCTATAAATTTATTAGACAGTACACAAAACTCGATTACTTTACGATTAAATCAATATTCCTCAATTTATTTCTCAAAATCTCTAATTATATTGGCTATTACTAATGTTTTTGTAGGTAGATACTTTTCCACAGTTTTGTTAATATATTTGCAAATAGATGCTGACTATTACTTATTATTGGTCGGAACTATTAAAGTGTTAAGTGTTTTTATCAATGGGTTACGCTCTATGAGGTTGACAATCTTTCTTTATTGCATCTAATAATGCTCTTGTCATAACAACAATTGATATAGATAGTAAGTGATAAGAACAAGTTAGAGCGCGCTAGGTGCGAGGTGAAGTGTAGTCAGGAGTGACTGATGACACCGTCTCTCGAAGACGGTATTTGCTTGAGTTACCATGAGCTGTTGGGATATAATTAAGAGCATAACGTTAGTTATGGAGAGGTACTTAATGCTGGAATAAAGCTATGAAAACACATATACACATACCGAATATTATATGTATTGTCATGTTATGTCACTTCAATTTCAACAAAATTCGTTAGAGTAATAATTTAGGATGAATTGAATTGTCAAAATTACACGTACACATGCTACTACTATTTGGAAAAATTAAAAAAAAGGAGGTCAAGAAAAAACAAGAGAGAAGAGGAACGTTTGGAAAATTGATTGAAAAAATAGAAAAGTCAGGTGAAGGAGAAAAGTTCTTTTTTAAAAGAAGAAAAGACATTAATAAAATAGAAAGTCAAAAGTTTGAAAAGAAGATTGAAAATTAGAGAGAGACAGGTGAAGGAGAAAAGTTTTTGAGAATTGTAAGAAAAAACATTTGGACAACATTATTGAGCTACAAGTGAAAATATTTCAGAAATTGAAAGATATTATACGGGATGAGTCACGACTATTCTCTCGGACTCTAGTGTCTAAACAGTAAAAGATAACAGCTTGAAATTTTAGTCAAATATACAGGACGATAAGAAGCACATTTTAAAATTATTTACAATTATACAGAATGATTTAAAAAGGTGCAACATATCAAAGTTATTTATATACCATTTTCAGATTCTACGTTGTAAATTAGGATAACTTTATTGATAGTTCCCTATACCTATCTACTGCCAATTTCGAGAAAATTTGATTTTTTTGAAAATGTAGACTTTTCCGAAAAAAATCACGGAAACTGTATGACTTGGAAGATTCACATTTGCAACAAGTTATTTTGACAAAATGTGTTTTCAATAAACCGGTAGAGTATTTTGATATTGGCTACGTAGCATTCAGCAAAACAGTTCATACTGTATATTTTTTCAAAGATAAATAACTGGCTTAACTTAAATGGAACACCCTGTATTTAAATATCCCACGTAAAAACACATTAAATTCCTTACCAAAACCAAATTATTTCTAGAACAAGTGTACTTTAGACCTGTACATATTCTAGAGGAATAATTGAACCGTGTTCACAATGCCTTTACAAATCCAAAGTCCAAACGAATTTCGAAGGTGGGTTACATGAGAGGTTTTTATGTGTTCTAATTAAAGTTAATTTCTGCCATCTTAGTCATTTTTTTGTTTCCAAAAATAAACGCTGTTCGGGTTTTTGTAAAAAATCACATAAAAATAGAAAATATCAAGTAACAAGAAAACCGTTGGAAGTACGTATAGAAAAAGGCATGGTGAATCGATTCATCTAATGATATATAGCGTTTCACATTTGAAAAATCGAACTTTCTAAATGATATAATTGGTCACACCTGTATGCTATAAATCTATTGTCAATGTGGATTTCGAAAGTAACATTCTTCTGCTTTCGTCTACCCGTATAGTGCTTACCACCAGTCAAAAAAGGATAGTACTGAAAATAAAGCTCCACATTCCAACATTTTCAAAACAATTGAGATATCTAATAAATGAAAATACGTATAGGAAATATGATGAAACACATCATGAAATTTCCAAAAATGACGGGTATTTCTTAAAATAAGGACGTTAATGGCGATTTTCGGTGTTACCAGAAGTGGTACGACCTTGAAAATATTTAAAAATGATAGAGACTCTTGACTAACCAGAGAGTCCAAAAATTCAGAATTCTAAGTTCTTTCTAATAACGGAAACTTCTAACGTACATACGACGACCGTGAGAAATCCTGTATATAATGCGAGCTTTAAGAGATAACAATACGTTATTTCTTGAGAATAATCGACACTACCCAATAGATTGTCCTTCTACAAGCGATGGGATATATTTGCTGTGCTAGCTGATCTTAGGACAAAGGGCAAAGTAACTTATTGCCTCGTTTTCCACCTAGTCTTACGCTGTAGTTTACTAACTTTTAGTACTTTAAAGTTAATTTTTCAATTTTAGGACAAGAGAAACAATAACGAACAACACTCAGTTAACAAAATGGTGCAAAAATTCTCATTGCAATTCATACATTAGGGCCTTTCGATCAGGTGGTTACTTGGAACACCTAAATATAACAATGGTTTTCATCTGTTAAGTCCATCTGCAGTTCGACACATTTCTTTATCAGAAAATCCTTGTTTTCATTATTGATTTTGTAAGAAATCTCAAATAGATTATGGCTTAATTGGGAAAATCATTCCATTTTCCATGGCTTATTACAAAATTAGTTACTTTCGAAATAAAATTTGGGAATACAACATTTTAGTGCTATAAAATTTGCTCTTGTCCATGGCGAATAAAGATGATGCAACTCCCTCTAGTTTACAGAAATTTAAGTAAAAGAAAAACAGTAAAAAACTTTCGGAAATGTGTTTTCTTTATTGCTCCGCCCAGGTATTCGCGTAGGTGCAACGCTGTTATTGAGTGTATCATATTACACATAGACATACGAAATATTCAATAATAAGTATCTAGAAGTCTGGATTTGACGCATAAATATAATAGAATAGAATAACGTTATTTGAAAATATCAAAGATTCACCTAAATTTGGGAGAAAATGCGTGTGGAAAAGAATAACATTTATAGCTTAAATTTTACCCAGGAAGTATCTAATTTCTTGTCTCATTTATTTATAAATCCTAATAGCACATGATCTCTAGCAGCTTCCACAGTATCATAACGTCGAAGCGTGATTCCAGAAAAATCTAGCGATTTGTTCTGTAGATAATCAAAAATGTTCGAGGTATTACGGAAATTGCTTTAAAATGCATCTTTATTTTATTTCACGCGAAATTAAGTTCATCAAGTAAACGTTCCGAAAAGAATCGCCTGCTACAATTCTTACGACTTTTTATCATCATTCCATCACGGTAATCTAAGCTTTCATTTCGTCCAACGTCCAAATGATGGGTAATAGTAGCCGAGACATTTAATGCCACGCTACGTCGTGAAGTGCTGGCGGTGATGTCGTTCAAAACGTAAGTAGTGACGCACTTACCTTCGCTCACCTTGAATGCGCTGTTCCCTTGATACTTTCACATGCTTGATCCTGTATCCTTGTCTTGGCGTGTTATTCGTAGTAGTACAGTTTCAACGCGTAATGGGGTGAAAGACAGGAAAAATTATATGAGTGTATACTGTTTGACAAAAGTAATGCCCTCTATGTGATTGAGAATCAGAACTACGTTTATGAATGTCAAATAAATCTTATTAATCGTTTGCTGTTGTCATATATATAATTGTGATTAGGAAATTCTAGTCAAAATAATAATCAAATTTGTCGTAGTTCCAATGAGTTAAGTAACCCATGACGATTTTTTAAAAGAGTATTGGGAAAATAAACTTATCATTAGACTCGGCAAAGAGGGACAATTTCCAATGCAGTGCGGTGAGCAACGTAGAGGGGTGGCACTGAAACTCGAGCGTCCGTATCAAATTACACTTGTTCAATATTATTCTACTGATCGTTGTGAGTGCTTATCAATAGTACACACATTTAGAAAATGTCGCATTTAGGTGCGTTTCGGAAACGGCGTATTTTGAAGAAACTAGAAAACTAGAGAGTATGCCGGATTTAGAATGTGAAGGCGATAGAGCTAAACGTGTAAACTGCCACAACTATTTGAAGTGTACTAGCAGGTGGAAGTGTAAACGCCACCTAAAAAGTATAAAACACTGTTCTGCAATCCGTGGTAAACGATAGAGCGAACAATTAACATTTGATATAGGTGTTTATTTTATTCTACCGTGCTTTATGCCTTGTGGTGCAATAGATACCTAAATGTTATTCATAATTAAATGCTTTAATAGCTCATACGAAGGCAGTGTTTCTAAAGTCCGTACAAAGTGCCGATTACTACTCGTTGGGGAACATGGTTAAAGGTTGCGTTTGACTACTGCGAATATTTTGATAATGTAAAGAAGGTAGTTTTACAATTCGATCCGAGACACGCCGAAGCTATCAAGAAAAGCTAGAAGATGTTTCAAGATAGTTAGGTAAAAAGTGAGTTTATTCTATTCGCAAGAACTACTATGGAGTAGCGGAGGGAATTGATAAATTACAAAGTTATTCGATATCGTTTGTGGATTCTGTTCAAATTGTGCATGATGTTCACTCACACCATTGTGTGGCGGAAGGAGAAAAAATGAGTGTATAATACGAAAATTTGAAAGTGTTATTGATAAGGATTTAGATTTTCTCATACTACGACAAATTTCTGAAGGTGCGTCAAAAGATTCATTAAGTTGTCACGCGAATTACTTTAAATTCGCAAATATAACATCACTCGATGTGGAACGATCGTTTTTATCATTAAAAAATATTTATTTCGCACGCCGTACTCATTTGTAGAGTATAGTATATTTTTTGTCATTATTTTATGTGTAAACATTCATGCGATCGTATCGCCTATGTCCACTCATGAAAGTCATGAACATAAACGATGCGAGTACGTAAACGTTACTGAACGCTCGCCTTGATACGGCTGCTCGGTCCCTCCACGTTGTTAGCCGCACTGCATTGAAACTTGCTCCTCTTTGCCAAGTCTAGTTATAATTACATCGACTCTACTTATCACATAAAAATTACTATTACTATTGTATGGTGTATTTTGTTTCTGAGCAGGTTGAAGTTGATTTAAGAAAACCATTTACATTGATGATATATTTCTTGATGTATGACTTTGTCACAAGAAAAACTTAATATAAGCAATATACATACATACATATATTTAAATCATATGTATAATCTAAACAGGTAAAAGTAATAGGAAGCTTAATTACTGTGCGGTATATCTGGCACTTGGAATGACTCTACTTTGTTTACTGGTCGCCTTTAACGCTCAAGTTTATAGTGTTACGTCCACTACGATTGACTACGATACTCGAAGTTACGGTAAGCGAATTACTACATCGACGTAGAAAATGCAATTATGATACCAATACTAATAAGGACCGTCTGCTTCCAACGCATAGAATAATTTGCATATATTAAATTTACCTCGAATATTATATCCTTGCGTAATTATTACGAAATTAACAGGCACAATCGTGTGGAGGTAATGAGAATTATGTGCCACTCATTTTACGGAACAAATGAAAAAGTGGTAGATATCTATCTACGAATCAACTGGGGTGATATTGTGAAAAACGATTTTACTTAATGTCTTTTTGTACGTTTACTATAGTTTTCTGTATGTGATGAATTTTGTTTAATTGCGTACCGTCTTAATTAATTGCTTAATTTGCTACACTTTATGAAATATACGCACAAATATGCAAGTATCCGATTTTTCAACAAAAATAAATAAATTACATTCGAGGCAAAAATTCGTTGGTTGACGGCGAGGCTACATAATTTAGCAGAAATTATTTTAAATGATAAATTTTATCATTTTTCTTACAGTTGTCGTCTGCTCTGGTCTATCAGCGTTAGTAAAAAGTCCCGGAACGGTCGAATAACTTTGTTATTTGAAAATTATGATTTCTGAAATTTGGTATGGGGGTATAGTAAATATATAAATGCATTTTATGCAATACAGTTTATATTTTTTTCACTTGCGGTTTAATCGGTAATACGTCCAACCTTTTTTTTTTAAACGGAACGCCCAGATTTTTTTAACACTTTTGAATTCAGTTTGAACATTTAATTTGAGTTAAATATTATTTGAATGAATAAAGTATTATGAGTATTTTCTCTCAAATTTTATTATTAAAGCATATGAAAAAAATGTCAAGTCATTTCAAGAAAAAAAAGAGGAATAAAAATCAGCAAAAAAATCACTTGGTTGCCATTAAAAAAAAACATTTCCATGGAAATACGTTGACATAAAAAAACCACGAGTAGTCTAAGACATGGAGAATAATTAGTAAAAAAACTTTTGTCAAAGACATTTTGTTATAAAGTTCATATTTACAGAAATAAACGGCCTATTCCATACTTTTGACTAACCCTGTATAAAAAATGAGAACATATAAAACTATAAAGTAAACATGATTATTGGGATTACAAAAAATGAATTAATACGTAATATACTGAGATGTGTGGCACTGGGTAGATATTTTCTAATCCATATTAGATTCTAAATTAGCTTCCGATTACACAGAAAATCGAAGTGCTCTTGGATATTTAGAGGTTGGAATTGGTGATGCAATAAAACAAACTTCAATTAGTAATACATCAAAATTAGTAATTTTTTATATCAGAATCAAATATCGTTAAACTATCACCTAATTAGAACTAATATGATACGACATAAAAATTGATTGAATAAAATAAAAATCATAAATAAATTAAGGAACTGTAGTAAAACAAAATAGTTTGAAGTATCTTTGAGTCAGAGTTTTCAAATTAACGGAAAAAAAACTACTTATTGAAACTGTAATTTATTATCTCTGTTACCATGATTAAATAAATGTGCAAAGTTACTAATGTTATGTGCATTATTCGAACTGATAATGATATCTAATTTACAACTACCTAATTTTACTGGTAATACACTGCAGTTATCCATTATGGTTACACTGACTCCGTTTTGGAGCGTGAAGTATGAAGAGACAACTACTGCAAAAAAGATTTGCGAAGTAAGTAGTATTAAGTATGAGAAGTCAGCGATACCTGTTTTCAGTGGTCAGTTGTGGTCATCCAGTTCCACTTTTTTTCTGAGATGTTTTGGTGGTTCTAGAATGTTTACAGAAAGAAGGGATATTTAGATAGTATGCAGAAGCGCTAGCTAAGCTGGTTTGAATGTCTCCGACTAGTCAAAACCGTCACCGATGTTGATATATTGTAAAATGTATTATGTTCGTTTACGTTGGGGTTTTTATTCTGTTCATAACAATTAGTATTTTATATTGCCTAGTAGCGTAATTATCAGTGCAAGATGAAATCATGATAGTTGCTGCGTACAGACAGTGCAACTAAATTTATCGGACAGTTCACACACTTAAAATATGATGGCGTTAAAGTAATTTATTTACTGCGTTAGATATGTATATTGTCGGAACCAACAGATATGTTAACTCAGTTCGAAAAACATGTCAATGTATGTTAGGCGACTGACTATCGTTTTGGCAGGAGGATAGCAGCCGGGTTTCAATTATGAGACGGTGACATTTTTTCAGAAGGTTGAAGTCGGGATTGACTTACCATTGGGGGCAAAGTGGCGATATGATGCTGTCACAAAGCCATTTGAACACAATTTACACACACAAAACTACACCGCGAGAGTTGCATTGATAGCCAGACAAGTAATACAGCTTACGGAGTCAATGCAACTAAGCATCCATCATACATAAAATGAACACAGAGCGATCATTTCTCTGTACAAGAACATTTTTACACTGCGATAAACATCATTCAACAAAAAGAATCTGGATGCTTACATTATCATGCAAATTTTTAGCAGCAACTTCAAATTGTTAATATTTCTTTTGCGGGTAAATATTATCAACAATAGTAATATAATTTATTAGTATAAATATACGCGTTTTTGATATTGAAATGCCTTTAGTCGTTGCTCATACATGCTGTCTAAATTTCCCTGGTTTGTTTTATTTTAACAAAAATGTAATCGAAATATAAATAAAATACTTTTACTTTTATAAAAATGTACGACAAACTAATGGACTAAAACCATCGATTGTTCGAAATATAAATGTCTGCTCTAGCGAGGTTGTTTGAATAATTTTGAGTATTTCTTCTTAACTAGCTCCAGTGCAGTCTCTTGATATAGTATTTGTACTGATTATCTACGTGAAATACAATATCATAATAATGTGTTAGACTATAGATTTATAAAGGACATATAAGCTCTCTTAGTACATACTACTTTACTGATTTATGAAAGTAAAAGTATCTGTTCTCACAGTTATAATTCGTGGAACATATTTATGAACTGTGCAACTCGGGTAGATTATCCATTAGTCATCGTATCTAGTATTGTTGCACAAAGTACTATTTTAGTATACTGTTGTATTTTTACCATTTTCTTGTCATATGAATCAATACAGTTGATTTTAAGATTCTTGTACATTTTTATAATTTTTGCTAGGCATGCTCAAGGCAGATATACAGGGTGTAACAGTAGTGTGATATTCTTCCATATTTCCCTTACTATACAAATTGCAGTAAATCCTTAAATACAAAAGCTTTATGAAACTTATAACGTAAAGTTAGGTATTTCATAGCATGCAAGATTTTTTATTTGCCCATTACCACCAGTAACTTTAAATTTTTAAGTGGAATACCCTATACAGGTTGGCTCACCGAGACCGTTCATTAAAAGTTTATGGGGTTCTGGCAAAAGTATAAATTTGAAAATTTAGAATTACGTATAATCGATTGTGTTCTCTTGAATTAAAATATTATTAGATTTCTAACGTTTCTGGTTATACCGGCAGTCGCGATCTACTTTGTTATTTTTAATGGAACATTCTGTAAATTTTTACATATTTGGATTTACCTATTTCTAAGCTTTATAAATACTAGAGCTGTCGAAACCCGTCGGGTACTCGATTTCGGGGTACCCGGTACTAGTCGATTTCGGGTAATATCCGGTTTCGGGTCATACCCGGTTTCAGGTAATACCCAGTTTCAGTTAATACCCGATTTCGGGTGTCCGGATTTCGAGCGTCCGCTTTTGAGTATGCGAGTATTATATGCGATTTATGGAGTAAAATTCAGATGCTTATTTAAAATATTTAGGAGATTATGTTTGTAATAACTCCTCTTTATTAATAATTAAACGTTTTCATAAGAGAATCCACCAAAATGTTGCATTTTACTTGCATGTTTAAGAAATTACTTACCTAACAACTAACAATGTAACAATAATGGGTAGTGATTGGTATTTAAGTAACTAAGACCTAAACTTGAAAACGCATGCTTGAAATCCGGTTACCCGAAATGTGGTATCTGAAACCGAATACCCGAAATCGAGTAGAACCGGATATTATCCGAAACCGGGCAGAACCGTTGTTAATAATATCGAGTACCCGGGTAGTGCCGTTACCCGAAACCGGGTACCCGATTTCGAGCAAGAGCCCTAATAAATACCCTTAGTTTTTGCAATTTGATTCGGGAGTTTTGTAGTTATTCGATTTTTTCTAAAAAAATTTGCTATACCAGACATTTATTCAAACAATCAGAGAACACTCGATTTCTCGGATATCAATTTAGAATTCATAATATGCTTAAACAACATGTTGGAGTAGATTTTAGCGCTGAGGACGGCTGTCCACATATTATGGTTATTTTACTATGGCACGTTAACTCTTCGAAATTTTGAACAACCATAACTTAATTTTTCAAATGACAACCCGCATATTTCATTACTTAGTCGTCTTCGGCGTCCAATTTTACATCTTTTATGACCCATATGTCCTATACCTAAAATTGATAGTTTAGGAGATAATTAGATTTTTTGAAAAATGTACACATAACTCATGGATACTTATCCAGTGTGCCATGGAAAATAAGCGTTCTTAAAGATTTATCATCAAGTCTAAAGTCTAACGTCAAAATCACACTTCGTCGTTTGATGTTTGAGTTAATAATTATCCTTTAAATGACTTTATATTATAGCTTTAAAGAATTAAAATGGATAACAATAACGACAACAATATTTTTATCCCTTAATGTTCGAAGACAGGTAGATAAGACAGGTAGATAAGACGATTAGGAATTGGCCTGTAAGATCTCCAGATATGACTCCTGTGGACTTCTTTCTTTGGGGGTGGAACATTGTGAAGCCTTAAGCGATGATAGAAACATGTTTTATGGTGGCAATAAGAAGATCTAAACCTGAATACATTAGACAAGATGGTCTGGAAATCAGTATCTTTTTGAAATAAATGTGAAAATCTTTATTTTTTCAAATTGAAGTACTATATTTTTATCGGTTAGTTCGAAACAAAATTTGATTATTGAATAGTTTGAATAAGACACGTATGCAGTTAAAGTCAATAGTTCTGAAGATATTTTTAATTATTTCTCGTTTCTGTACATGTTACCATGTAAGTGTCAATATTTAGTAGAAAAAATACTTGAATTACGCTAAGAATTTATTTGTTATGCTGAAGTAAAATCCGTGAAGTCGGCCCATGACTTATTTTTAATTGTGATCTTATTTTTCTCATACTAGTATGAGGATCCTCGACTGCCATGGCACATGCTGCAAATTGACTATATTTGTTTGTGACTGCCTTACCACGCTATTTCTTTATATATTCTACATCTCCAGTTGCTTCAAATCAATCCCGACGTCTTCCAAAGGCCAAAGGTTTTAGATGCCTTCAATTTCGATGGCGTAGTTTGTAATGCACGATACAAGCAGTGGATTTTGGTCACAGTTTCTCAAAACGTAAATCATTAAAATTATCTTTTGCAAACTCCATACTGATTGATACTATTGTAAGTTTCGACATTTGTATAAAACTAAGCGACGACACACTTTATTTGATTTAAAAGTCTATTTTATATCCACCGCTAACGAATTTAAGTATAACTAGCAATTTGAAACTCATGCATCTAGCTGCGTATTCTCATCATAGAAGATGCTTCTGGCGTTCTTCCGTTATCAAAGTAATGGCATTTTTCTGAAAGTAAGAAAATGCCAAAATTTTCAAACATCCTATCACGCACAATTGTTACACATACATCTTGTTTTACGATTTAAACAACATCGAATGTACATATGTAATTGTCTTTTTACGATTACTTTCATTTATTATTAAACAATTATATCAACAGAGCTAAGTCGAATTTCCTTTCTTTTCAGCAAAAATTGTAAATTCTACATATTTCATGAGCTTTTGTTAATGGTTTTACACATACCATTTTAAACGATGCAAACAAAAATACCAATAATTAGACATCATGTGAACTTTCAATGCACTCTCCAATTGATCATATTTAACGACATATACGCAGTCGTAAACTTTTTCCATCGCCTACTCGGTGCTGTTGTAATTATTAATTCCTTTTATCCGCACTACACAGGGCTATTGTTTCACGTACATCACTCTTGTATTAAACAATAACGAAATCCGTGCACCGCTCTGTTTTAAAGCGATATATACCCTTGTCGAAAAAAGAGGAAATAAAACATGCACCCCTATAATTCCGTCTACCCCACGGAACACCCCGTTTGCGGTCCACTGAGAACAATGCATGTGCGGGGTTAACGCGCTCTTTTTAATAAGAAACTTGTTAAGGTTGTATATACACGGTTGCCGATCGTATACACTACTGCTTAAAAGTATTTTAACCACTTAGGGTGGGTTAATCAATGTGAGGATAAAAGTGTTAGGTAAGTAACTGACAGATATTGCTAACTGGCAGATAAAATTTAGGAACTGCAATGCTTTATCTTGCAGATAACTTCTATTTGACACTCAATAAACGTTTCATTGTAATTATCTTGTGAATAAAATTTTATCTGAATGTTAATTTATTTATCCTCACATTGATAAACCCACCCTTAAAACGATAAACCGCAATAATTTCTGTATTTATTGAAGACCAAGCTTTCAAGCATAAATAATATTTTGCATTTTTCTGGGGTTGCCTAACTTGTGAAAAAGTTTATTCTGTTTGTTGTAGACTATTTTTTGGATATTCATTTTTTTAGTGTATATTTGAGAAATACATAATTTGAAGCGTGATTCATCTAACAGGAGCACGTATTTTCGTACCGTTTAGTCTCAATATTGAGCTTCGCTTAATCGAATGTATAGCATTTTTGATTGGTGTGTTCGCTCAGATATAGTTTGTGAAATAAGGTGAACATTAGCGTCAAATTTTGTGTAATGGCGAATCGTAGAAATGCTCAAATCAATTGATGGAAAAACTGGAGTTTGGCATAATGTACGGTAATAAAAACAATATTGTTCCTTATTGTTTTCATGCATAAAATAGCAAAGTAGAAAAATTGTTCTTGCTAGTATTTTAGAATTTCAATGATGTAAAATGCACAGAACACTTATTTGTTAATAATAAGCGATAGAAACGATATATTACAGACCCAAAATAATCACAATATTAGATAAAACACAACATTGCGTAGAAAGAACCAAATTGAAAGTTATGGATGTGTATTTATACAGTATGCCGAAGAATCTTTAAAAGTGGGGTTACTTCTTTCGTTAGTTGGCACACTGTCCATAGTTCTGGCTATTTACTGAAGCAAGTCAAATGAAACGCCCATTCAGATGATTAGAAGGAGCCTATGTTTAATTTCCATACAACATTATTGAACAAAAACTATGTTTAAACTATAATACGCAGGTTTTCTCAAAAACAGTTTATTTTATCCATTATGATATGCTTCTTCAGTCTGTAATTAAAGCTGTTTAAAACAATGATTGTTTTAGCTTTATCATACAGATTGTTACTGTGATAGAGTTTCCGGTAAACTAAATAAGATGAATCTGTCTGAAAGGTACAACTTTATGAAGTCCTAATTAATAGCCACGATGTTAAAAAATTATTAAATTACAAGTATTCCAAAAGTAATAATTAAAGTAAAACCGACTTCCACCGCCGCCATTTAGAGATCCGCATCTCTATAGGAAGTAGCAGTGCTAGAAAATTAACCTGTCACATATTTTAGGACACTATGTATAATTAGTAGTGCCCTAAGTATACAAAGTGTACAATATACTTCATATAACTGTTTTATTTCTTAATTTAAGTTAGTTAATTGTTGCCAATTGTCTTTTGCGTATATTTTGTGATCACTTAATCTAACACTTTCTGAAAACAATTGTTTGAATAGAGGAGAATGCATTCCTTAAATTGTAGTTGCAATAATGAACAAGTATTTTAAAGACCAAATTTTCCAAAGTGCATTTTTTCCATTTTACACTTGAGAACGTACTTTATGCCATTACGTATTATAAGTTTAGTAAAAGCAAAAGAAAACTTCAAAAATTACATGATTAACTAGATAACCGTTTCAAAATCATTGCCTTACACTGCAGCAGCTAAAATTCAAAGGAATTTCTTTGATTCTGGATCCTCGGGCATATTTCTAAGAACAACTAGAAGAAACAAGCTTGCATAAACAATTTGGTAGGAGAATAATTTTGGCATCCAAAACAAATCTAATGAAATGGTAAGGATTTATAAAGATTTGTGCTCATCGAATTATAAACTAAGGTTCTGAGGCTCTAAACAACAAGAATAATCAGGATGCCCGACCAAATAACTGACCAGCACCAGCTGTTTGTGCAATTTACTCATTGTATCTAATTCTATATGCCGTAGATGCCAAGAGAATGAAGATTATTTTTTAACCATTGAGCACATAGTGCATTAGACAACAAACGGCCTGCGTCTAAACAGCTTGAAGTGGCGACAAAATTAGCCAAGAATGTAAAAATTGTTGCAAAAATGAAGGCCATGGTCATAACGCGGGCACCACTAGTTTTATTGCCTTTAGCTGGCTGCAGTAATAATAAACCGTGTGGGAAAAGCTTTTGCTTGTCACATGCTTAACAATTAACACCAATTGGTTGTCTACACTGGGCTTTGGGTTCTATTATTACATTTTAAGGAAATAATTGCTTGATAGAGACCCAATACTGATAGTCCCATGTAAACTAATAACATATCTTTGGTTAGTATAGCCCAGTAATTTGAGAGCAAGAAAATATAATTGCAGATCGTGCTTCTGAGAATTTATTCTAGGAGACACAGAAGACTATATCGACAAACTATAAGATGAACAATTTAAAAGAATTTTCTCTAGCATTACTAAATATTTATGCAGCTGCAATTTGAAATGGTTTTATGTAAAAGTTTTCAAAATATGGTGTACTTGAATCTTTTTAGTATCAACTGATAATCTAATCTAATCATAATTTGTTTCGTATTCATATCGATATAAAAATACTTGTGTAACTATAGATTTCTATTTTAATTCTTTGCACTGTAACCATTTTTTAATTCTCTCGAAATATTTAAGTGGTCAAATTTCCGTGAGCAATGGTGTATGTACTTACACAAATGTGAATGATTTGCAGACTCCCCCTTGATAATTAAGGAGTTTGAAATCACATCAAGTACAGCTTCGGGTGAACAGGTTTCGGATCCCTAAGGCATTCTGTTTGCATTTAGATTGAACTATTTTATCGATTCTGATGTGAATAGAATTCGCCTGTCAGAAAAAATTCGAATATGAAATACGGGCATGTTTATTGAAAATGCAAAATTTAGTAAGCTATGGAAAAGGAATTACGTATTATTGATTTTTCAATAGATATTTAGCTGCCTTTTATAAATTGATTTAGTTTCAAAAAATTCAGCTTTTACCAGAACAAAGAATTGTTAAATATAAATGTTAAACCGCTGTTGGGGATAGTAAAATGAGGCGCTCTCACTGAAAAATATATCCTTCGTTCATGCTTGAGTTTTGAATTCTTCACTGCGGTCTTATTTCATTTAAATTTTGCTGTAGAAGTCAAACGTGTCTGGAATGATGTGGAAACCAGGTCATTTCTGCAGTCAAAGCAGAGATTTTGACATTTATAAAAGCAGATAGAATCAATTCTTGCCTATGTAGTCTTCATTGTGGTTTATTGCATCATGCAACTATTGATCATCATCAGATCAAAATCAAATATTGTTCTCCGTATCGATAATTATTAAGAAAAAAGTTTTTGGTAAGTTTCTGTTGAGGTAATGGTTAGTTTTACCTGTTTGGTTTTTTTTTGGTATTAATTTGAGCTTACTTAATCAACTTAAGGATGAAGGCGATTAATGCTTCGAACGCATAAATTTGCGGAACATTCTCCAAGATTTTTGGGTAACTTATGTACGGTATGTTCAGGGTCTGAACAGGAGTTCCTTCCCAATGGTTCTAACTTTTCTTCTAAGTTTGAGCTGATGACTCCTGTGACTTCGAGATAACTCTATTTGGGTGCGAAATGATGTGTTAAAGTGTTGCGTCGAATGAGATACATTGAATGTCTGGTCTCAAATGGATTAGGCAATTGGATCTGGCGATTCTGAAGGCAGTTTTTTCGCAGTCAAGTCTGACTATATTAGTAACGCTAACGTTTGCAAATCTTTTTTTGTTCTTAATAGTTTTTGTTGCTAGTTGGAGAACATATAGATGAAGAGCTAGTAATTGAATGGCGCTGGTTATGAGTCTGAAGATGTTAATTTGTTGGATCTCAATTTTTTGAGGTGAGGTTTAGCTACACATAACTACATCAGGGCTTTATACTTAGCATAAATCGGTTTTTCTCTTAGGGATAACGAATTATTGATGTAAAAGTGGGTAACCATCTCGCTGCATAGAAGCAATTGATCGTTTTGTTGTTAATATGCTGAAGTCTAGTATTTGAAATTTTGCCCTGACTGACAGACTTTATAGAACGTGGTAGTTGCCTACTTGAAAGTTCCTACAGAATGATCGTAGTCTTCTTCTGAAGGGAATAATAGTATTTTGGTTGACCTTCACCTGATGATAGGAATTTGATAGGATTTTTTTGTGCGTTGCAGTTTACCGACAAACCTCAGAAAATGCGTTTTCAGTATGCACAGAATGCTCACTATCACATTAGCAATAATAATAACATTGTTTTAAATACATTACTCTTCTATAAGAAGAGTAAATTTTAAATTAAACAATTTGTGTTTTATCTGATACTGTATGCCTTGATCTGTATTCTTATGTGAATAAATACTATTTTTTGTACATTTAATCTGTCCTCTCTATTTTGAAATCATTAGGGTCAATAAGCTATTATTATTACCAAAACTAGTTCCTCTCCAACTCATATTCTGGACATCTTGTAAGACTGTCACTTGTATGTAATCGTCTTCTTTGTTGAAAGGTGGTAAAGACAGTCTTTACGAAATTAAGATTAAACATTTGAAAAATGAAGGTGTGTAATGATTATTTAAAAAAATGTATTGAAAAAGTTTGAGTTATTATACAAATGCTGAATATGCTTTTTTGTGTGTATTTATTATTTGAATCTTGAATAGACGTTATTGATTTTAAATTGACAGAAGGTCAAGAGATTCTTTCAATGTCGAGGAGCATCAGCTTTTCATACGATAGCGAGCTTTTTTGATTGTAGGATTTAATTCGCATACGTCAACACAGATGCTTGCGGAACGGATCAATAGGTAGAAAACAGCATTTATTACACTAGCGGCGTAGGTACTACAAATAAAAAAAAATCATAAATATTTTTAACATTATAAAACGATATACAGATGAAATAAAATACATAGAGAAACCATTGCAACATTATATTTCAAGGTCGACTATCCCAGCGCAACAGACCACGATGCAGGTAGATCATATAAAGCAACTAATTATTTAAGAGCAACTGTCACAAGTTAAAATATACATACATCGGTATTATAGAAGCACTTGCAATTTAAATCGTATAAGCGAGCATTGAAGCAGTTCATCTGGCCAAGAAAGAACTATGACGTCAATCCATATATGTATGTGAATTATAAAATTTGATAGGTTTAGTGGATTCATAACGTAAACCTTAAGAGTAGAATAACGAGAAATATCTGAAGTCAACTCAAACTGATCTAACTTGCCGCGAATAAGTGTTCCCCGTGCTAATAGCTTACTGTGCTAAGTTTGTCTGGAAGGAAATGTAAGTGAAAGGTGCAGGAAGTGCACTTTTAAGGACATATGATAATCCAAATTTTTCTAAGATATAAAATTGTTGAAAATACCATGGTATATCGATTTCCAAGAAATTGAGCAATATTTTTGAATGTTTACCAAGATGCTTTCTTCAGCAGATTCAATAGTTTCTCAAATTCATTCATCATGCATTAGTGATCGTATTTTTCGCGCCACAAATATACTTTCCTTACTTTTTGCATCAGTAATTAAAACAAAAACTCTGTTTAAGTCAGGGGGTAATGTCCATGGCTTTGACGAAACTCTTCATTAATCCTAATTTGATATGTAATGAAAGTAGATATACATTTTTTAAATTAGCCAACAAGAAATGTTTCACATTTTTCTGTCCAGGCATGAAGGCTTCGCATTTAGGTTATTCTTTTACAATATAGTTGTCGTTTCTCTGTTCCTACTATGTATACTCATGAGACGAAAATCAAAATTCATGATTGCATAAAGGTAAGTCACAACGCTTGCTATTCTATAATGCGAATGAAGGTGATGCGAAGTTCTCTGAAAATCTAATTAGAAGCAATAAAAAACAAGTTAAGACCATAACTGATAACCATAACCGATAACTGGACGCTGTCCCTTGAGAAAACATCTATATAACACGAGTCTAGTGAGTGAACCCTGGTGTAGAGGATGCGAGTTACAGGACGAAATAAGTTTACATGTAATCTGCACATGTGAGGAATTGAAGGTAGAAATATTTCGAAAATGATCTACTAGAACCTTCGAGGGTATTCAAGTTTCCATTGGGCAAGATATTGGACTTTATAGAGGACACTAAACTGCTCAAATGGAAGTGAGACTTATGACAGCTATGGTACAAAGAGCGCCCAGCTGAGATGCCTGGACTACAGGTATCCAAACCAAATTGCAAAGAAGATGCAATGTATTTATTATTTAGCTTCTTTTACAGGATTGGAGACTGCTAAGGCAATTGAGTAAGAAATTGCTATAAAAAGCTACCAGATGTTGCTAATGAGATTCAAGAGTAATATAAAAAATTTGAATTAAATCATTTCCAGATAATCAGTGGATTTTGCTAAACTGGTTCTCACTCTTGATGAAAAGGATGCATTCAACTCTCAAGAAATGAATTATGTAATATAAATGGAGGTGTAAAGGATGCTTAATCAGTTAACGCAATCTGTGCAAAGGAGATTCCACCAATATAATCTACGTTGCACCTATTATGTGTAGCTTACTAAACTACTCAAAAATGAATAGGGAATTTTTACTTTTTTGTATTTTTTAGAAAATATGGGTAAATATTTGTAGTGTATTATATTGGATACATAATTGCATACAACAATTTAAAATTTTCAAGTATATTTATTCAGAAAAATCGTTAGATTACTAAGAAATGATCAATTATGCAGTAAGCAACTTTTTTATCAATAGCTAAAATAAACATTTTTCTGTAACAATTCATACTAATATCGTGTATAATGGCTACGGACAGCTGTACATCTTCGGGGCATACTCATCATGCGATTATTAATAAGTTATTGTGACACTCTTCTCCAACACAGCGGTAAAATTTCCCGCAAGTGTTGCACGTTAACCGGCGGCGGATTATGTTCGTTGAGCTGTTCTTGAAGTCTGTCGCAAATGTACTCAATTGGATTCAAGTCGGGAGACGTTGGTGGTAAAGGTAGATGGTTAATATGGAGATCATTTATTGCTTGCATTACAATTTGTGCACGATGAGGTCGTGCATTATCATCAATAAAAACTATGTTTTCATCCACAGCCTCACGAAAGTCGACCACATATTGCTGAATAATGTCATCTCTGTCTTGACATTGTTTTCAAAGAGATGGAGCTTCGTACGTCCATCCAAACTAATGCCCGCCCACACCATGATACTACCGCCGCCAAAAGGTATCACAGCTTTAGTAAACTCGGGTCTATAATGGTCTCCTCGAGTTCTCCAGAGCCTTACTCTACAATTATCACTAAATAAGCAGAATCTGAATTCATCGGTATATAAACCATGCTCCCATTGAAAATTTTCTGCAAGTCGTTGGTTAACCCAAGCTCTTCTAAACATTCTGTTGGCATTAGTTAACTTTGAGCGTCTCAGCAGCTATGAAGAGCCATTTCCCTCAGACGGTTTCTAATGGTTTAATCCGAAACTCTAACTCCAGTGGTGGCACGTAATTGTGTTTGCAACCATACAGCACTTCTAAACGGATTCATCATTGTCTGAATTCCTATGTAGCGATCTTGTCTCTAATTTGTTTTTTTCTCCTTGCAGATCGTGTCTGTTGAAATCTTGTTAGAGCCCTACTAACAATAACACTTGGAGACACATTAAAAATTGCGGCAATTTCTGCTCTAGATTGCCCTCGCTGATGCAATAACGCAATTAAATCAAAAGTTTCTTTATTTAAATGACGTCTTAGCATCGTGAAAATGTGAAATGACATTTAAAATGAATAACATTTGTCAAAAACTGCGATTTTTATCATTTTAAATTCTAAATTAATTTAAGGTTAAAATACAAGATGCAATATTTTATCACACAGAAAAGACATTTACCAAATAAAATGTTCACAAACGACTGTGGGCCGTCTAATTTATCTATAGTTTGAGAAAATACGTTAAGTTTAATCGAATTAATTAGATCTGTTAAAAAAAAGATCTAATTCCCTATTCATTTTTCAGTAATTTTATTTAATTTATTAAATCATACATATGTATTTCGAAAAAAGTTAATTTTGATAAAATTAAAAAGCATATACAAACTAGAAATTATTTGAGAACGTCAGTAATGGCTTAGCTCTAATTATGGAGAAATTTAAGTTGAGACTTGCCCAGGTGCTGCATTGTTATACAAAAAATGTGCCTTTAACGTCAATAATACACCATAGTCAGTCATAAGATTGGGTTCAGTGAATACTTTTAATAACTGTAAGATTTTAATATATGTATGTACGTTATAGATACAATAATGTCTCGTTCATGTGCAATAATTATAGTAATATAATTTTGTTATGTGTGTGGCAAGTTTGCTCCATTAAATAAAAACTATAAGTTAAGTCTGAGTATTTGTCAGGTCTACGAACTTTAGGCTCTAACTTCGGTGTGTCCATAAAATACCAAGACTACTACTACATATGCCAGATATTTGAACGATTAGTTACTTGTTGCTTTGGTTAATAAGGCAGCATAGCTCAACAGTATATTGGCGGTAATTTTGTCTACTGCAATGATGTTTGTATACGTTTTGAAGCTTTTAAAGTTATTGCAATTAGTCTCCGTATGCAATCAGATTATATCTTTGGGAAAGATGTCATAGAGAAAACCTTAGATTAATAAAGCACTACATACTATCACGTTTTTATTGGTAAAAAGAAAGAAATTGCTCTGGATTAAGAAGGTGACCACAGAACAATAATTAAAAGAAAGTATTTTTGTTGTACTAGATACGAGAAATAGTAAATGACAGAAAATTTGAACCAAATTAATAAAACGAGGAAGTTGTAGAAGTATCTATGGTACAGTATTTTTTGGGAAACAAAAAAGTAGAAAATAATAAAAATTTATTAGTAGATAATATAATACAAGGATTTTATAGTGCTGGCTGAAATATTTTCTTAAAGTACACAGCGTAACATGCGTACACAGCGTAATGACCATGGCGAGTGCTTCTACCAAGACATTTTGGAACTGGAAAAATGTTACCAGGACAAATGGAATCCTACAATGTTAACAGAATACTGTTCGACGTTAAGAAGGGAGGCTCCTTTATAATATTCTATTTGTTGCAAAGGTTTATATTTTTTGAAATTTTTATACAGAATTGTATTTGTCCTTAAAACAGAGTTTGATTCATAATGTGATTATCTGATAAATATCTCCTTATTTTTTTTCGTACTATAATGGTATCACGATACAACTCTCTTCTTTCATTATTATTATACCAATACCTAAACACAATTGGAACATGTATTGTACTAGCTGGATCGGTATGGAAGTTGAACTGTTGAATTCAGTCTGCTCTTGGCATTCACCGCGTGCCTTATGGATTACGAAAGCACATAAGGGCAAACAGTGAACACTAGGAGAATGACAAATTTTTCTGAAAAACTAAATGAATTATTATAATACTTACTATAACATTTCCTATCAACCACCACCTAAAATTTATTTAAGCCGAAACAAATAATTATAAATAATAAAATTATTGCTATTGTCTAGTTGTCTATTACAGTGTGTTATTTGAAAGTACTTGAGTTTTTATTGATATTTAATAAATGTATTTTTTCTGTGTGTCTACAGTACTGATCCTAATGAAAAGTTTCTTCATTATTTGCAATTAGAGCTTAATAATTTTTTTTTTTAATGTCTGGTGGGTAATAATAATAATAATAATAATAAAAATGCTTTACTGTCGTTAGTTTAAACAAAACATTGACATTGTCAGGTACATAAGAATCACATAACAAAAATATCAATCGACTATATATATGTATATCGACTATATATATGTATATGTATCTATCTCTTATAATATTTAATGTTGAGTGAACTAGTTAGAATGATTCTATAATCTAATAAGGCCAGCACAAAATTCAGATGTATTTATTTATTGCAAATCAAGTTCATATTAAATATCTAAAGATGTTCAACATTTTCATTCAAGACATTCTCCGACTGAATGATCATCGTATGTTTAATGCCATATCTGAGGATGATACGGTTACAGCTATCGTAGGATTCTTTGTTTAATGTGGTTGAAAATGCTCGAGTGAGGATTCTTTGAGAAACCATTCACCAGCAGCCATTGTGCAAAAATCGCGATGCACCAAATACCGGACTGCCACAGAAACACTTATTCGGTTAGTGTGATACACATAGCCGAGTACTAAGCACCGATTTGATTTTAAGTATTTCAACGGCATGGGAGATTTATTACAAGTCAGCAGTCCTATCAGCAACGTTCACAGACCACCAGAGAGTCATGAGAAGGCAAAGGAAAGTGTATGATAGCAAAGGTACCCTCGCCACTACCTTATAGAATATTCCAATGAAACTGTAAGTGTTTTAGGAAGATTATCCTAGAATACAAGAATTTCCTTGCACAGATAGGCGGATATTTATGTGTTGTAGTTTTATTTATAGAAAGCTAAAACACTTAATAGAAATATATATTTAGTAACAAATAAAATAGCTGAAAAAAGGACACTTTCAAACCTCTGTTGTCCTTTTAGTGGGATTAACTGTACAGTTATTAAAAATAGGTATCTCGACATTGATCTTTTGACCTTTGACATTAAATCGAGTTATTCAGATATATAAAAGTACCTAAGGAATTCTCCGTTAGTGAAACGGCAGAAATCAACTATAATATATTGAACCAGCGAACGAAGAATGTGTTACAACTGATACACAATTCGCATAAAGTATTTTAATCCAATAAGAAGAAAACTGTTAGTTAGACGTAACCGTATTAACTACCTACATACATCCTGCATAGATTATTGTGGGTATATGTTAAGTGTGTTGTTATTTCCGCTTCGGGCAATATATAGCGGCTTTTGGATAATATTTCGTATCGATAAAACATTTCCAAATATAACACAAATTGCTCTTCAACTTTTACTATTTGTGTGAAGACGGCAGTAATTGCCAACCGAAAGCAATCAAGCCGTTTATACTTTTGCATGATGTAGACTACGGTAATAACTACGAATTAGAAACTCTATAAGATATAGTGGTGGATTGATATACTTATGTAAGTACGTGTCTGATTGATCTTCTCAAAAGGTTTATAGAAGGATGTGTGTTTGATTAAGTTTTATTGTATTTATTTATGTTTATTGGAATGAATTGTTCTGACGACTAGGTGTATGCTGATGTTACACTTAATAGGCAATAAATGATTTAGTTCATACAATAAAACGGTCCGAGTCTTTTCCGAGTTTTGACCACGTCATAGTAGTGTAAAAATATACAGTACAGAAATAAACTGAATATAGGATAAAATAAAAGCACAAAAATACAATATCTATTAACTCGATGTTTCCCCACTGATGTAAGTATCTTCTTCAGGAGAAAATAGTGGACAGCGTGGTTTACACGTCGAGTTACCGTGAACTTCTGACATTTCTTAATTACTAGAAGATTTTCGCCACTAGCGTGGTTCACACGTCGAATTACTGTGATTTTCTGATATCCCCTACCTGAGATTTTAAATAAAAAAATCGTTTATGTAAGGTATCATGTAGAATACTTTTAAACAGACAACTTTTACTTTTTCTACCTATTATTATTTGCTTGATAAAACAAAACTAAGCAAATAGTATATTTTCTTTTGACAAATGCTATACGTAGATGATAACATGATTATTATCAACACTCACTCTTCATAAATGTTTACAATGTCGTTTGTTCTATTCTACACAATGTGATTTTGTCCTAACATGGAAGTACGGCGCACTTCATCTCTTCGGAGATACCTACAGGTTACTCTAATTATTTCTTTCATAATGCTGTACCCGCCACTGGTAAAAAAATATCTTGTTTAGTTAGGATCTCAGGCACAAGAAGAAGTCATGTAGAGATAAGTCTGGAGATTGGGTTGGCTAACTTGCTGCTTCTCCTGGGCCAATATACCATCTGGGAAACAACTGCTCAACTTGCCGAGCCCTAACCGAAAAGTGACTTGAACAGCCGTTTTGTTGAAGCCACGAAGAAGTTTGTATTCAATGGCCCTTCAGAAAGGAATGGTTTTATGAATCGATCTCCGAGGAAGTCACACCATGTTTTGAGCGTTGCCAATATGGATTTAGCGGAAATTATTTGTTCCTAATTCCTAATGAAGACGGATATGGTGTGGGTGATACTGGAATTGTTCTTATAAAGTCATGACCATTAATTAGTGAGGCCCTTTTGTCATCCTTCACAGGTCGTCCGATAAGGCCACCTTTGTTGTGTTTCAGAAGTAGACATTGGAAGAATGATGGGCTTGTTGTGAATATTTCTCTGGATGAACTGCTTGTCTCTAATTCCGAATAGCATTATCGAAGGGGGTCATACACTATTTTTCTTAATTTATTAATTTTAATATTCGGTAAAAATAATCTTTGGTTAAGTATATAATTCTATTTAATTTTGTTTTACGCATTTACCTTTCAAGGTTTAAATATATTCTTATCTATAACTTACATTCAACCGAATTTAGCATTTGATATTACATTAAAATATTCCTTAAACTAACTATGAAATAATTTTCTATATACTTACTTCTATTAATAAAAAAAAACAGCAAACTTAAATAAGGATGTAGTTCCGATAATCTAAAATTAAAAAAAAACAACAACAATGTCTTCATTAGAGTTTATTTTCAGTTTCAAACCATGTAGGATTTAAATAAAATAACTCCTTTTAATAAAGGTCGGATTCGACCGAAACGTCAAAGAAATGTACCAAACTCCAAGTTTTATTGTCTATTAATAAGTCCTAAATAATCCAAGAAAATTTTCATTTCTTACTATAAATTACGACTAAGAACTTCTAAATTTATTTATTCTATTTAATTATAGCTATCTCAGTATTCGAAAAAAAATCTTTTAATTCAGTAGTTGAATATTCACATTTAAATTTAGCGCCACCTATGACGTAACATTGTACAGCTTTACCATACCCCACGCCCCGTTTCAAAGAAGTTCAGAGAGGACTAGATATTTCTGAAAGTGATACGTCGAAAAGAGACGCAGATATCGTTTTTCTTGATATACGTGTTTTGTTAGGAGAGGTTAGGAAAGAACAGGAAAATATTATTCAAAAATTTCGTTAAGACTGGTTGTAAGAGCATCGAAACAAACATGATAAAAAATTCTTCTAGCTGAAGTTGAATATATATTTGACGTAAATCACGTAAACAACATTTCAAGAACATGCTTCGCAATATCTCGCAAACGCACTTGTCAAAGAGACATTGTTGAATGTTGACATGTTTGAAATGCTACCCAAATTTAACTTGACATTAGACTCCATTATTATTAACGCACCGAATGGTTCGTAATTCGTAGATTACATTTTTCAAATAGCAACACAGCTGGGAGAAGACTATGTCCGTATTGACAATTGGAATGCACAACTAAGGACTGTCAAAATTGCTTGATTTTACGGCTTACTGTACAGAACTATGGGTCTAACATTACCATGTACTGGCTACAGTATAAAATCAAACTACGTGCGCAGTATTTCTCATTACGCCATTGTTTAGTTTTAAAGCTGGTTTTTGTTACTATTTAAAATTTCAAGGTTGATCAGGAGCAGCTGCACTTGCGGTTTGTTCCGGGAAATAAAAATACCACTAATAGAATATTTTCATTTTCGGTTATCAAAATTTATTTGTATCATATAATTTTCGATAAAAAAGACTGATAGTAGTGCGGCTAGTCGGGGGCACCCTGTATATAAAGCTTAATGTGAATCGTCGCTTGAGCGACTCGTATGTTCCTTTGTTAGCATAACACTAAACACTTTAACCCACTAAACACCAAACAAGTTTTTCAAAAAACTTGTTTGGTGTTTAGTGGCTTAAAGTGTTTAGTGTTCTACTTCTACACCAAGAGATCCAGTGAAGAACTTCCTTTTGTTACCATATTTATTCGAATATTAGCAAAAAGAAAAGATAAGATAATGGCAATCGAATATACAAAAAAATCCAAGTAAAGAAAGTCATTTTTCAAAAAAATTTAGGGACTTTTTAAATTGATTTGGAAGAGGAAACAGATATCTCTGTTTAAAAAGAGAGATGAGTTACGTATACTTGTTACATATTTTAAGATTAAGCTCGAGTAAATTGGTATGTTTAAGAAAAATGACGTTACACTAAACATGGCAAATTAATATGAAATAGTTACGAATTTCTATGAAATGAAGAAATTGATTGAACGAAATAAAGCTTTTGTAGATGAGTTAACATTGTAGACGAAATTAAACAAGGAACCGGTAAGAATTAGACACAAATTAGAATATGAACAATAGTCAAAACCTGTATTCTCAAACAAACAAAACATATAAATTCCACAAATCATTTCATTGTTTTGAGGTGTAATCGAAGAACCAGTTCAAGAAGAGCAAAAAGGGAAGACTGCAATTACAAAAGGAAATCGGAAATTTGGAACGATAAATATAGCTATTCGGTTCTTCCAAATCTTCTGTTAATGAAAGTTGGATATTTGTTGTTTCATGTGTTCTCATACAACTTAAAACAATGTAATTTTCGATCTAGATAGAGAGAGAACTGACAGGAGACATTTCTCTTGCATGGATACTTATACTTTTGATTTTTTTTTTTCCTGTGTTGGAACCAAAATTTTTGATTGGAATTTTAACAAAAGAAAAAAATTTTGTGTGGAAGAGTTTTTTATATTTATTTTCAAAAATGGGGTTATTCTGCCTGGAGAATGAGGTAATTTTGGATAAATATTAAGGCTTTTTATTGATTGTGTTTAAATTTCAGTTTTATGTTCCTTTCAGAATAAAAGATGAAATATAATAGATCACACAGCTACGGTTGTGAAGGGAATAAACAATGGTTCCGAAATCTTAGAAGCCGTTCCAGATTTCGTGTGCCGAAAAGAACATAGAGAACCATGGCAGAGCTCTATTGTATACAGAAGAAGAAAAAACGACTACTTATATACCTACTATCTAACTATTGGTAAAAACTTACCTTGACATAAAAGAGGTAGAACAAGCGAGATTACAAAATAATCCTGAGAGATTTAGCGTTAAGTTTTTTGGAAAAATATAAAAAAGTGTCCAATCATCTCTCCGTTAATATTTATACTAAATGACCAAGGTTGTCGATGTAACTGAACTTTTTTTGATTGGGAAGAATTGCTAACAATTACTGATTAGTGATTAGAATAGCTTACAAGCTCAGCTTTTACCGTTTTTTTCCGAAATAATAAGGTTACTTTTCTGTTCGCATTTATGCCAATTAATTTCTGTGTATCTCATTTTTCATTTTTCGAAACAGTATTAAATAAATGTCAAGAACATTAATACGACCCATTTTATGCAGCCGCTTGATGTCTTCTATGCTCCACTGAACAAATATTCAAGAGTATTACTCACTCATTGCAAGAAAAACAAACGCCCCTAAAATCTCATCTGTTCGATATTTCCTCCCAACAATTCAATCAGCTTCATACAAAAATTGAAGGAGTCCCAGAACTTGATTTTTGGTTTTGTTAGGAGATCAAGAGGTCAAAAGTTACTTTCAACAGAAGTCGTTGACGATATTAGATCTACTTTGGCAATAGACTCAGTGATTAACATAATCAAATCCCCAAAAATCGAACATTTCTGCAGCCTCCTACTGCCGACATGAATAAGATCTCAATAGAAGTGATTGTTAGGAAGCTTGAAAATTCTAAGGTCGTTTCTAATGAAAATTTGGAAGTATTACTTTTTTCTAATATCTAGTGTACCATCCCTTTTGAACTAAATGCGAAATTTTCAGCAGTGGAGAATTTCTTCTTAGCAAATGGAGGTTTTATTTTACACCAAATTTAATTTTTAAAAAAAAGTATTGCTTGATGAACTTTTTCAAAGTTATTAAATTCACAAAGCAAAGCCTTCATTTACTAAATACATATTTCGCACTTAATATCGGAAAGATAGTAGCTACTCTATGTTTATCTAGAAGTATAATAAATGTTTTTAAATTTCTAAAAACATATTTTATTTTGAAAGTATTTCCGTGCATTGGGGATACTACACCAGTAATGGATTTTTAGAATATTGCCATATATTATGGGATTATTTTCGGAATTTTTTTTATATAACTAAGATTTAAGCTGTTTTTAGGCTTTACTCAAATCACCCATAAAAGGCAACAATTCTGATGACATATTTCTATCTTTTTATTCTTCTGATTCATTTTCAGAACTATGGCTAACTATCTTATGGTTTTCCCGTTTTGTTTTTCATAGACATCTAATATTTTACTCCTTCATAATGATGGAATAGAAAATAGCTGTAGTACTAGAGAACTACTGTCAAGCTGAAGGAAAAAGTACAAGTAGTTATACTAAACAAATTTCGGTGATGTAACGGATTCCATAAATATTGTTGAACAAACAGGCAGTTAAAATGTAGGCGTAGCATGGAATAACTATAAATGTTCGAGCATTTCTGTAACACTCAAAAGTTGACTAACAATGGAACTCCAGGAATCGATGAAACTTTAAAGATTGGAAGAGTATCCTGATATAAGAAGAATGCATATTTTATTACAATCTCTCGGTTGAGAGGTACAGTAGTAAGTATATTGCAAAAATATGTTAAAATCTTTATTGATATATCGGATACTGTAACAGATGATTTGTTATATATACATAAGTACATATGTATATTACATAGTCCAATAATTTTCACAGAAAATGAATTTAGATCTTTTTGATAGAGATTACATAATATACGCCAAATTATGTTATAAATAAATGATATCCGATACAGTTTCAGAAATATTTATACATTTTTGGAGGGAATTATCACCTATAACTGGGCGATTCCAACGCTAATAAAATTGTGTGCCTAAGAACTGCACGAAAATAATAATGTTGATGCGGTAATATGGTGTGCTTAAAGAAATATTTAAAATGTTTAATTGAAAAGTAACATATTACATATTCGGTTATTGTACTAGTATAGTTTGTACTTTCTCTATAAAGGGTCATCATTATTTTACGTCGATGAGACCAGTTACAAAACCAGATAATTGATTTTCCAGACAATTTTATTGAAATAGTATTAAAAATGTTTGATTAGCTCTTACAATTGCTTTGGTTTTGTAATAGTTGAAATCTCTGTCGAAGACTCTATAAATTTGCAGGCTTAATAAAACTTTTTCTATTATTTGTGATGGGTGCAGGCTGCAGTTGCTTCCAAGTTGTATTGCTTGTCGGAGTGTCACTCCAGCTCGTGCTATGTATTAATTTAAAAATATGCATAAAAATTATTAAACTATGTCGACAATATATATAGCTTCAATTATCCCCTGTTAGATTTATTATTAAAAAGTATTTTCAAGTCTTCTGTAACGTAGTAAATATTTCAGTCTGTATTTAATGCCGCTTAGTTCACTTGTATTTATGTTTCGTTGAAGAGCAATGAAAGTCAAACAATATTATAAAAGTACATGCAATTAGAGTAAGAATAGTTATATATTTATATTATCCATAGTGTTTGCATGTCGAAGTCCATTCGGAGTTACCCAAAGCGTATATTATTGACTAGAAGTACCTACTGTGTGTCTACGGATTCTTTCATTTAAATAGTAATTTATTTCGTTGTTGGCGTTATAAATCTTGCTGTTAATACTTTTATAAGAGTATAACACTTGTATTGTTATACTTACTGAACGTATTATTACTCTATAGGAATTATTTAGAAATAGTTGTATTATAGATGTAGCAATAAATATATAAGTGGAGCAATATATAAGTTGTACTTGTTTATACTTTGTGTTTTACTCTTACACATACATACCTACACAAAAACATATTTTATCTTATCGAAAAGAGTAGGTATGTATTCTAGAGTATGTATTCTAGAGCAAGTTTACAAATAAGCAGCAATAATACAGTCAATTGGCAACTTTTAACAAATTTTAAAATTTAAATAAACATACAACATGCAACTAGTTAGTTGTATAGCAATATCGAAATTTTGTCAAAAAAAACAGCATATAATCGTGCGGTCCTAAACTCCACCTCCATCCTCGCTTTTTATCTTTTGAACGAAAAGTTCTATCATTATGGAATAAAGTTATAAAGCTGTGTGTGTTTCTATTTGTTAACTGTTAAAGAGATGTATTTATATTTCTTGCTTTACAGAAGTGATTTTATTTTAATTACAACACATGAATATCTTTACATCTTACAAAGGTAACAGAGTACCAAATTCAATTATACCACACTTACTCTCTACTTTAATTTAATAAAGAAAACCTTCTGATTAGAAGGATTTAGCGTTTAGTAGTGGGTTAGTAGATTTTGTCCATTGAGATGTAAAATTTGACAAATTCTGCATATACTTGTGGATGGATTATTCTCAACTTCATTTAGGATATTAGCTTGCTGAGCACTATCAAATTCTCTTTCGACCCTTGAATTGGGAGAAGATTCCGTCTCTCTGCAATGCTGGAAGACATTAGAAAATGTCGTATGGTGAGGCACTACACGATTTGGAAAGCGTAGACGGTATTCTGCTGCTGCAGCAGATCCGCTTCCATTACAGAATTCATACACAAAACCATGTCAACGTATTCTGCGTTAGTATACGTTTCAGGCATGGTTACTATGTATTTTAAAACTAATATTTTTTAAATATTAGTTTTGCAGTTTTATTTATTAACAAATGTCAATGCACAGTAACTTGCTAACCAACAAATGTAAATTTAAATAAAATACATACAAATTAGCATCACTGTGCTAGTCGTTTATTTCTTTTCTGTATGTAAAATAGTATCTCATATACAAATAGCGTTAACGTACGCACATTTTTATTTTTGTCGATACCTCGAAGATGAAAGGGAATTGACCTATGGTGTATCTGAATTTTTTTGATCAGAATCATCTCTGGAATACATGATATAATTTTCTATATTACACTACTATAACTCGGTCAAATAGATATAATAGAAACTCAGAGCGTGGAAGCTTTCGATATCATTTACTACCAAACATGTTGCAACACCGTACCTGATGATTTATTACCACCGTAGCTGTGTGACATGTCCTACTGTGATACTTTTTATTCAAAAGTTAGAAAGAGACGAGAAGGATATTGCAAGACCTTACTCTATGTCAGAATATAAAGTGGACAATGCAACAATCCACAGAGTTATTTTCTCTGACTAGCCCTTTAGTGTTTTAGGTTAGTACTATTACAAAATCGTCCTAATAATAAAAGTAATAAATTTAAACAATGGTATTTAAAAATATATTAATTGATTTTAATTATGCGACCATCACTGTATGCCATATCAGTTAATCTAATTTCAAATCTTGCTTCTGGACAAGTTTGCAAAGGCGTTCTAGGTAAATAGAATGGAACTAGGGATTCATAAATAAATGGAAGAAATTGAAAAGAATTCTGTGACCCGATGCGCAGACCCTTTTAGGTTTCTTTTGTTGTTTGTTTCCAATGTAGTTTTTGTTAATTTTGTATTCCTACTAGCTTTCTCTGTAGGTATTCCATTTGATTTAATTTTTGTTAAAAGTGAGACTACAGATGTATATTTCTATAACAGTGAATAATGTTGTTCTTCCTGAAAGTTTTGTTTGTGGACTATCTATTACCATTGGCAAGATATTCCGTTATATGGTTCAAGGACATGTGCCAATTAAATATATTTTTAGAGGACATTATCTGCTAATGTCACGCTGCTAACACGTGATATCTTAATGTAGCTGGTTTTTAATAAAGTGTATTCATATTCGCAGATATGATAAAGAGAACTTTAATAGTAGAATGTCGCATGTTAATTCAATTAATATCAAAATTGTTTTATTTGTTTTAATTTATCGTGAAAAACTGTATATAAATTCTGCAACTATTGAAATATATAAATTAAATAATAGAAATAGCTACTTTACACACACCCAATGTTTTCGCATATCTTTTATTAAAAAATTGTAAATGTTCAAGGTTAATTATAATAAATTAAGTATTTTTTTTCAGGAGTCCTATCGCGTATTATAAATCTTAACTAGAAATCGATAAATAAAATTATGTTTATTGTGTTGACCAAGCATCATTATGTATGATAGAAGACATTTTATCGATTTTTGTTTAGTGCGTAGTGGTGCAGAATTAAATTAATGGCTACATGACTACAGGCAAATAACTTATAATTCAATTTCATGCCCCACTTTTACATATTGGATATCCCAGTAAAAATGCTCCGGTGAGAAATTAAAGGAAAACTAACTAAACAAACTGCATTAAGTATCTTTGAAGTTGATATTGTAGAAGATTGTAATGAGTCTCGCAATTATACCCCGATATACGTGGTTTGTGAGCCGGTATATGACTCAAAATATGATGATTAAATAAAATAGTACTACCTTATCATTATAGGTTTCTACAAATGCTCTTTTATATAATTTCAAAAGCCGATCTTTTTTCATGGTCCTATGTGAATCTTAAGTAAACAGAGAGTATTAATTTATTTATCACATTTTAATAAAAATATTTATTAAAATAAAACTACTGTAAAGCTGAATTAAGTGAGTAATATATATTTTATGGTTATTGCATGGGATGTGATCGCACAACCATATTGTTAGATTGATCTTAGTATATCACGATAGTTGTAAGAGAAATCTTATAATTGTTATATTGTAGCAGTGTTTATGTATAGCGCATATGGGTAGCGTTAAAATTACCAGAAAATCTCGGTTTGTAAAGCAATTTCTAGACTTAAACTAGAATAATGCAAAATTGTTTGAAGAAACATTTAAAATTGTAGAACATAAACAAAGAACTTGTGCAAGTGCTCTTAATGATTTTATATTTTGTACTAACTATTTGTAAATGACAAAATTATTAAATTGAAAACCAAAACAATTTTAGGATCAGTTTTAGGATAAATGCATCTTCCAATAAAAATCACCATCTCGAGTAATACTACAAAATCATGTAACCTTTTTGCGCGACTTGATTCTAACTGAAAATGTTTTTCAATAGAGTAAGAATATTTTACGATGTAAGCGCCATAAATTCTCGGCCTGTCAGAAGTTCAAACGTTTTGAAACTGTTGTATGATAGTTGCACATAGATGGTTTGCGGCTTACAGTATACAGCATTATTCACGAAACTGGTTCGTTAAAAAATCAAGGGCTTACGCCTAATCACATTAAACAACGTTTAGACTGCGCTTATCGTCATTTATGTCGTTTATATTCCTCTGTAAAAAAGTGAGTAAAATATTTTCGTTTGGGACAAAAACACCTTGAAGATGTTGAGCGCTGATGGTTGGTCAATTGCAGCGAAAACGCATCAAGAAATTTCAGTTGGTAAAGAAATAGTATTAGAAGATCGCCGTTTGAAAGTAAATAAATTGGTTAGCAGTTTTTTCTGCTCTTCAACGTCAACTTTGGGTCGAATATTCGCGTTTGCGTTTAAACATGTGCGAATAGGACCCACAAACGATTTTAGAGTTGGTTGTCACAGGAGAGGAAACAATGATTCTGTTTTATGATTCTCTATCCAAAAGGGAATTGATAGAGCAGCGACGAATTGATGAACCCTGTCCTAGACAAGCAAAAGTTGCGAGTTTTTTTCATTCACTTTGAAGTATGTAATACAAATGCCAACAATACATATTATGCATATTTGTTGCATACATGCATAGGACAATATTCGTGCAATAATAAATGGTAATTCATCCTTCTCTAATGCTACCATTTCACAGGTTGAGATTCGGGAACAAAGCTTTCACCGTCATATTGTCCGGATCTGGCTACTAGTGATTATTTTTTATATTCTATAGTGAATTGGAAGCATCAAAACATTATTACACAGAATGTTCTTTATTATTTTCACAAGGGTAAAATTAAAACTTATTAGGAGTACGTATTATTATTATTACAATATTATGTTGTACCAAGTTTATTTTTTCTGTATCACGCCGAGAATTTATGGTGCCTATATTATACATCATTACGTGTAATAGGTATACTACTTACATACATATGTACTACAATGTGGAGTTACGGATGGGCGTAGTTATCTGTATATATTATCTCAGATTTTGTGTTAGATATTAACAATTACACGTCATCAGAAAACAGAACAGACATACTAAGTATTATTAAACAAAACCCATAAACTAGTAGGGCACGTACTTACTCTAAATAAACATAAAGCTGATCTTGCACATGCAGATTTATGAGATTTTATTTCAATCTAGTGCTAGTACAGAAGTGTGTTCACAGCAATTATTAAAGTATGGGTTATTTATCTATGCAATGAAAAATATGCAAGAAACTGGATTTTACGAATGTAGAAGTTTCAAATGTATCATAAGCAATAACATTCATATGATTTTGTACCTGAGCTTTGCAAAGTACATACATGGAACTACATTTGTACAAATCTAAAAAGTCAACATGACACGAAAGTCTACTATTACGGGATAGCTTATTTTAAGTTGTAGTTCCTTAAACTTTTTGGAATATTGCTAACAATTCTAATACCCTTATGCTTAACTGCTCAAAATGCCATACAGACTCGTACAGACTCTTTCGAAAGTGGATTATTAAAACCGAATAGTTGGAAAATCATATTAAACTATTGCATTAATAACACTCAATATACCACATTCACACAGTTTTTCTCCAACATGAAGATTATCAAAATATATTTTGATTTAATAAGGTATTAATAATGGCTCTTTCTTCAGGAATTAATGGTCCATTTAGATATAATTATTTGTTTAAAAATTAACTTACTTTAATATCAGTAAAATGTTCTTTTGAACCAAATAATTTTGGATGTTGTTTTGTAACTTGTCAGTTCTAATCAGCACATTAATCATATTACTTTGAGGATATTTTAGTAACCTGTTATGGTTTGCACTTACTATTTGTTAATGAGTATGGGTACAAGCTTGAATAGGTGGGAAGTGACAACCACTCTGAAAGCTTACACGTAACTATAGAAGAAGAAAATAATTTTTTTGCTGTTATTTTTGACATTTTTCTGTTATTTTCTAGGGTTTGTCCTGCATAAAAAAATAATATTAAATTAAATACATTTTTGTATGAATATACGAAGACGTAATTTCTATTCAATCAAAATATTTTTGTTAACTTTGTATAATTACTCCAAATAAGTACGCAACTTGAAATAAACATATTTTATAGTTTTTAAATTTATTAAAAAAATCTAGTCAAATGGTTGATAACAGTAAAGTGATGGTTTCTTTTTAAACATATTTATCCAATTAACACAAACAATATTGAATATAAGAGTCATATAATCTTGGAAAAAACATTCCTGTTTTTCGAAATTGTTTTGACTGATTTCGCCGGCAATGTATACAAACCGACTTGACCCTATAGATAATAGCTCTACTAGATCGATTTGTGAATAGATGGCATGTTTATTAACATCATTACGATTTTTAAATGCACCAGAAGGACATCTCAGGACTACCCAGAGGAGGAAACAATATAGTCATCGAGTTTTTATAGTTTTGATCATACTGCACAGAATTTTTTCCGTAGCAGATATTCGTTTCAGTTTATTTACTATAAATTTACCATTTAGTTGAAACTAGAAAGAACGACTATTTAGGTTGATATTAAATATATTTCGAGTAAATGTATCGCTGTTAGTATAAGTGTTAAGCTTATTCAAGATAATATTTCATTTTGTTAAATCGATTAGGAAAAACAGTTGAATGTTTTTGTTATTCAGATCATAGTTTTAGGTTTATTTAAATAAAACTATTTTAAATATTTTATTTTGTTAAATGAAGAAAAGACATATATTGGCTACTTCCAACATAAACATAGGGTAAATTTAAACAATGTTTGGTAAAATTAAGTATGTATGTATTTCTTTTTATATATCTGACTGATTATTACGCTATGGCCCAAATAGCTTATTATAGAGTAGCAACACTTGTTACAAGGTTTTTCTTATTTTGAAGCATTGCTTACAATACACATTTTCTATAATCCCTTTACTATTTGATTTAGCCGAGAAGGGTAACTGTTAAAAAACGACACAGTCTGCTACTGTTCATTATACTTTGGACAAAAAAGTTTAGTAATAGACAAAACGAAGTGATTCTAAAGATCTATATTATCTACATTTAATAGTTCTTGATAGATTTATGAAAAAACAAAAATTGTTAACTTGCACATAATATGTAATTCCTTCCAAAAAGATTCCAGCTTAATTTGTATGAAACATTAGCACAGCCAGTTTTGCTGAAAGCAATTAAATTGTATTGCAGAAATAATTATTGTAATGTAGTTTTGGTGGATGCGCTTCGCTGAATGATATATTAAAAACAGTTGATACACTTGTTCTCATATTGCGTGTACTTTCGTGAAGGAAGGTCAGCAAACAGTCTCTATTGAATGTGGAAAATAACACAATAATCTAGAAATTCCCGGAACGGAGAGCAAGCTACATATTTTGGATGCAATTAATAGTTGGGGAGAAATGATGTATTTTTGCAGTTAGTCAATGTATTGAAGTATTTTATTCGCCTTTCGTATCACTAATAATAGATCTTCTCTTGAACAGTTTTAAAAGTATAGAAATTAAAAATCATTTTGTTAGTGTAAAGATATTAGTTTTACCAAAACAAATTACATGTGCTTCATCTGGCACTTTTTGGACCTAGATTTTTGTAAATGCGGTTAAAGTTATTTCGTCAGGCATAATTTTAATTAATGATTTTGATAGGAAAATATAAAACAAAAATAATACTGCAATCCCTAGTGCTCACCACCTATTAAATTTACTATTTTTTAAATACTTTTAAAATAAAATCTTACATAAATAATTCATAAAACATGTAATTATCTATATCGTGACTTGAATTAGAAACTAAAAAGAAGATTAAATATCAGAAACATGAATATTGTTCAAAGTTTCGTAGTAAGAAGATGCATAAATTGTAAACTGTGATTATAATAGATGGTTACACATTTTTCACATATTAAGAGTAGGATTTGGTGATGAGTATATAAGTGAGATTGACAGCACTGCAATAATTTTAAATTGTACTTGAAATTGTTACAGCTGACAGTAACAAACCTAAATTGGAAACGTTTGCATTTTATTATTTATTTAGTTCAAAAAGTGGTAGAGAAGTTAGGTAATGAAGAATGGGTTTATTCAACTAATCAATGCTTGCAGGATTTCCGGCAACAGTTTCCTAATCTGCCATTTAGTTATACACAGCTGCTAAGCCATATTCATGCTTGATGTATTAATAAATCTCGTGAAAGTGGGGCAATAATTCCTAAACTTGGCGATGGAACACCTAAAAAACTCACCTGCAAAACGAATTGCAAGGCTTTCGCAAGAAATGCAGTAATTGCTAGTCTTCTAAAAAGGGAATGAACTGTTTTTATATAAAATTCAGGCAGTTTATGAACTCATGCAGGTAGATTTTGGCACGAAACCACAGTATTGGCAATGAATTTTAGATAACATAAATAATGACAATATTTTCCACAAATGTTTTTTTTCTGATGGGACTTTATTCCATTTTTCTGGTTATTTAAGTAAGCAAAGTATAAGAATGTAGTCGGGAGAAAATCCTTACAAATTCATTTATTGTACCTATCTATAAAAAATAGGCGTTTGTCTAGCACTTTAAAGGAGACGAATTATTGGGCCTATATTTTTAACCAAATCGTAGCTTCTAAAAAATATCAAAATGAATGATTACAGCCTTTTGTTTATTTCATAACGATGAATTTACAGAATGATTTTGTCAACAAGATAATATACAAATTTCCAGAAACAATAGCTTTTTTGGAGCAATTTTTCGATAAAAGAAATTTTTTGCAAGATCTCCGGATCCGATAATTTTAGATCATTTTGTATTTAATTTTGAGCACATGAAACATAATGTTCGACTTTATCTGCAAAATAATGGACAACATTTTCGGCATTATCTTTACTACTACATAATAAATATGTTTTCTAAAGTTAAACATGACGTTATAAAAGAATGGCCATTGACAATCAGGAAAGACTTCGAGGAAACATTATACTTTTGAGATTTTATTGTCGTTAATTTGCAGAATGTAATAATCAAGGGAATTAAAGAACATGAAGCTGTAGTTAAAATCACAGCTAACTATAAATCTTCTGCAATGGATGCGTGAGTTATTAAAACGACGATCAGATCAGGGTCGGCGGGTTGCTCATTGTACAGGAATATCAGCATGTTGTGCTCATTCT